>PGCI01000084.1:210000-309029 GCA_002873125.1 Puccinia coronata f. sp. avenae | reverse complement strand
ATCCAACTTGGCACTTGGCTGAGGAGTGAGGCTTGCACTTGGTGACAGGCAACCTTTCACGCAGACACACTGCAGAATGTCACGACCATTTCACCCAGCGAGAGCTTAGTCCCTGGGACGTCGCAGGGTCTCTGCATCCTCTCTGCGGGCGGCTCGATGCGACAGAGGCTTCGCCGCGTGATGCGAAGCAGTACTCCGAGTCCTGCTGCGCATCCAGGAGTGGCCTTACTTCGAAAACCTGCCAACATGTTTTTCTCCATTCATTTTCATATCATGGTTCGATACTCTTTGTGTGTGAATGAAGGCAAGGAGATTTCATCGACAGTATCTATCGTTTAAGTGCCGGCAGCCTACGGAACCGCAGATGCTGAATGATCAGCAAAGCAAAAAATTGACACAAGTCCCTGCAAAACGTGTTCCGAGGACCAGGTTACAGTGTGCATGCGGTTTTCAACCTGCAACGTTTCGCGGTAGAAGGGAAGGGAATGTTTACCCCATGGGCAATTGAATTTTAAAGATAAGCAGCGAGTGTTGAGTTGAACTGGTGTTTCATTGCACACCTCCAATCCTCGGTAGGATTTGCCATCATCCTTTGCCAACCTTTCGAAAGAGTCTATGATTTCCAATGAGAAGAAAATCAAGGAACCACCCCTTTCCAGCTTTACTTTTAGCCGTTTGCGCTACACAAGTAGTTCAATGTATCCTTCTCCCGAAGCATTTAGCGGAACCTTTGATTCCAAGAGGTATGTTGCGTCCGGTGCTAGTGCTACTACTCGCTTTTACCTGAATGATGCAGGTCTGAAATCCGTAACCTCCATTCCTGCTGTTTTCCTATGGTTCAATCAAAAGATCTCCGGCTCTCCGTGAAGGACATACTTGAACAGCCAGATAACGTCCAAATTCCTGCAGAGGTAGTAACAACTGCCAGGGAGTATATGTCCAAGGTCCTCATGGTCCATCCTATCAGGGGTCCACCATATCCGATTGGAGAAGAGGAAAAAGACTGTAAGCACTGCCCATACATTCATGAAAAACGGGTGAGTTGATGCATATCTGATTCATTGCTATATAGGGGGAAGGGTTCCAAACCTCGAGCAGAACGGCGGTATGTTGAACTACTCGCAATATTGAATCCATTGTTAAATTTCGCGCTAACTTTTTGAACTTCCATAGGCTCAATGCAAGAAGACTTGGACTCTTTGATAGAATCCCTAGAAAACCTTGCCCTATTTCCCCATGCTGAATATTTTGAACCAGTTCAATATCTCAGACGGCGGATTTTTCCAGCAGGCCATCCATCACACATACCTGCACAGGAACTGAAAGCTATCCACAAGCAGATGAAAGAGAAAATACCTTCCTTCGATAAAAAATTGACTACGTGGGTAAAGTGAGGAAAATTGTAAGATTTATGGAGTATCTGACATTATTTCCAATGATTCTTGGATCACAGAAATGAACAATCAATTTGGAATCACGGTCCAATTTATGACAATCCAGAAATTTTTTATATCAATACCATCAAAAAACTGATTCACCTATTATCCAGTACAAAAAATTTTGCACCTGAAATTGATTTCTTGAATCTGCAAAGGCTCATATGTGAAACAATTTATTACTTCTACAAACATCAGCTTGTCAATCCACATGGACTTGGTGTATTGATTTCAGACGGAGTGGCATCGAAAGCTTTTTCAAGGCACATCTTTCAATCCTTCCAATATGATCAGAAAAAAAGAGGACAATGGATTCCTCTCATGGCCAGAAACATCCTCAGAAATTGGTATCTGTTCTCTTGCGGAAATATGTTTACAGGCAAGTAAAAAAGTTATCCTTATGTCTCCATAGATGAGCTGAGGCCATTTTTTTGATTGTGCTTTCCCAATTGACAAAAAATTACCCAGGTATACCTGAGATACAAAGAAGAAAATTTGAGTTTCATTTCAACCAATCAGCATTCGAATTTTATGATAAATATGAAAAGTCTAAAAAGAACCCATTGTTGAAGAAAACTATGATGAATTTGGAAATTTTACTTCTTTTTGAAAATGCCAACAAATATCATCATGAACAAATTGTGAATTTATTTGAATGGGATTCAAAACCTAGTAAGGGTACTCTATCTGAAATTGCAGTGAAATGTGCTATGAAAATCATGAAATCTCATGAGAAGACAGAATCCCATCCAGAGTTAACACATCTATTTCAAGTAATGGATTTTTTCCAATCTTTCAATCCCAATATTTTTGAACAGATGATGCAGAAGAGCGATGTTTTCAAAATATTGTATGATGTGATGTATAATAGGTATCTCTTTTTTTCAAATTTAGAGAATATTCACATCTATATAAACAATAAGTTTAGCCCAAATCAATGGGTTAAAACCATTTTCCATGATCCAAGAAACAGAAAAAAAGAATTCAGTCTTCTGGAAGAACTGGAATTCATAGCTCACTACCTCAAATACTGTGACCAAATAGTCAAGAACAACATCAAATCTTTAGAGAAAACTCCTCAATTTTTGCCCTACTATCAGCCTCGTCTAATTCAATCTATCTCTAACTCCATCCAATCAAAGATCAAGGAATTAGCTAATTTTGATGAAATCAAATCAAGTTCCAAGACTTAAATCCACAATCCAAATCCTTCCATTCACAATACTGAAAATTGATATGCAACATTTCAAACATTTGTTGCATCCCTTTGAACAAGGGTTTCAAAATTTTTTAAATGTGGAACCTTTATTTGGATTAATGGTGGTAAAACCTGCTCTTCCTGAATTACAATATGTATATATCATTTTATCACAAAAGCTCTAGTAACACTCAATTTTCAACTGCTCTACTCTCGCCTAGCTCATTAGAGATTGCTGGACTGATAAGTTTTCTACTGAGCTAGGTATTTCTATTCATCTTCTCTAGTATTTCTCTTCTCCTGAGGTTGTGTGGGGGGAGTGTGTGCATGTTGTCAGTTTGCATTTAACCCAGGTCACTTGACTTGGCGACGTACCGTTACAACCTTTACGCATTTTAGACTTCTTATTGACCGTTGTAGCGAGATTTACAAAGCCAAAAACACAACTTCCTCACTCGCAGTGAAGGAGGCAAGAGGCTAGGAGCGCAAGCGCCTCGTGCGAAGTGCGGTCTTCTGTTGAGGGAGGTAGAGGTATTTTAACAACAAGCCCTCCTCATCGGACGGCCTGGTATTGCCAGGCGGGAGCGAAGCAGCCTCCCCCTCCGACAAGGAGGGGATTGTTGTTTAGCTAGGAGGCCAGACCTGCGGAGCGGCCTACCGCGGCTTTTGAATTGAGAGGATTTGTTTACTCGTAACATTGCGGAATGGTTTCTGTTGCTTCCTGTTGCTTCCCTGCGGTTGTCCGCGACGGGAGGCATCAGAGACCACTACATACCCTACAACATATCCCATACAGGATACTGAGTAAGACATTGCGGGATGTATGGGATATCTTGTAGTGGTCAACTTTTTCAAACCAACCTCATATAACATCACCATATCACCATATCATATAACTGTCATATCCCAATATAAAATATCAGATCACTGTCATATTACAAGATACTAACATCATATCATTACTGTATCACAAGATGACACTATTGTAAGCACCGTCAGCATTGACCAGTCAAACATGCAGGCTGGTCAAGCAGTGCTCAGAAGACATGTTCAAACAAGTGATCTTGGACATGCACCGTTCAACCAAAGCCCATGCTGGCCATGGTCTGCCCAATCAGTTCCTGGCTGGTGGTGACTGGTTGCAGCCAAACCTATTGGACAGGCCCATCCAACTGACTGGCACGGGATTGGTCAGACCGTGCCTGTCCAATCACTGGTCAAACACCGCTGTTCAAGAACTTCTCAACCAGCTGCATTTGACCAATCAATGCCAGCAGTGAAGCTTACCTCACTCCAAGCTTGCATTAACAAAGGTCTTCAGTAATACTCCAGATGCCACATGTCAACTGCAGGCATTTGAGGAAGTTATTATTGTGGTGCCTCACCCAGGGGCTGTCCCAGTGCATTGCCACAAAAAGTGCTTGACCTGATCAACAAGTGCAACAAAATTGGTAAACTCCATGCAAAACATCTGTATTAATGTGGACAACTTTCCAAGGCAATCTGAAGACCATGCAAAACATTAGTACAAATGTTTTGCATGGATTTTAGAAATTTTGTTGCACTTGTCAATCAGGTCAAGCACTTCATGTGGCAACGCACTGGGACAAGCTGATTCAGTTTTCCTCCTTTTGCTGCCCCCTTCTCCCTGATGTCACACAAAGATACTGTCCTTTGTATTTTCCAAACTCCCTTTCTCATCTGCCGGTTCCTCCCTGCAGACATCCATTTACATCATTCCCAGCATTTTCTGAACCCCGCACTGTGACCCCATGCAAACCCACTACCATTGATTTCTGTTCTCAAATGCAAAATTACCCAACAGTCACCAACAACCAAAAGGCTTGTTGTAACAAGTGGTTTCCGCGGTTGGTGCTCTATAGTCTCACTTTGACAATCTTGTCATTGCAGCAAAACCTTTAGTATATTAATGCCTTGTGCCTGTCAAGATGAGGCTTCACGTGTCAACATTTCACAAATTACCTTTTTTTCCCTTGTTTTTTCAGGAAAAAGACCCTTTCACATGGTGAATCAGAAACCTAGATGTTACCAATGGATGCCTGTAAGCTAAGGATTAATTTGCACATAGTGGTGTGGTATTTACACACATTTTGCCGGTCAAGATTGGGCTTCACACATCAAAATTTCACAAAGAGACCCTTGCACATGGTGAAACAAAAACATAGATATGGCCAATTTGTCAGCCTCTGTGATGCCAAGGGCTAGTACCTTTTAGCTACACAAGGTGATAAGAGTGCAAGTGATGGGTAAAGTGGGGTATTTTCACGTAGAAAAGTAGTAAAGAAAGAAATAAAAAGAATATAATTCTTTTTTATAGAGGGGCCTGCTGGCGCAGGGGTGTTTGTAGGTGCCCTCTAAATCAGAGATCTGCTAAGCAGGGTGGTATCTGATTAAGCAAACAATGGGTTTCTGCGTAACAGAAGGTGGTACCAAAGTGCTTTCCAATTAAGGAACCAGAATGGGGACAGAAGGATAAAAGAAGTACTCACTGTTGCTTCTTTTACGCCAAAAAGCCACGTAGGGGTGTGAAGTAGAGCTGCTGGGTAGATTGGTAGGTTTCTGCGCAGGAGCTGGACACTTTGAAGGTTGATTTTAAGACTGAACACCAAGAATAAAACAGGCAAGCAGAGCAGAGTAACTGAAATAGGACAGGACACGGCGTAACTGATTGACTGTAATACTAAATGATGATTGTGAACAACATTTGGCGTGGAAAGAGGGCTCTATATATACTAATTTCACTCATAGTAGAGAACCTTTCCTGCCTGTGTGCTTGTAGTTGCTGAATTCCAGCGCAATGTGGCCAATTTGGGAGATTGGCACTAACAAGGCTCATCCCAATGGCACTGCTGGTCATTATTTCAGCGTCACAAGTGCTTTCCATGACCTTAATAACCTATTTAGTCATTGTAACCAAGGTACATAGCAACACTGACGTGTGATTGTATCTGAAATGGGCCACAGATGACGGAAATGGGCCATAAATGGCTATGGCCAATCTTTAAAGGCCACGCTGGCTGTGTTAATCTTAGGTATTCAAGGTTTGTATTACTTAAACCTTGCAAATCCGTCTGGTAGAATCTACCTGTACACTGGTTATGCTTGTACATACCTGGTAACTAGGTAATTGCCTATTTCCACGCATTTGGCCAATTTCCAATTGGATTATATAATCCACGCGCGGGGTTGGAGGTTTAAACCTCAATTGGGCCTAACTCTCAAACTATACACAACACCTCAATTATAAGTCCATAATTGGTCCTTTCACATACAGTATGCATATATGTCAAGTACATACGTGTGTAATGTGCATCTGTGACACGTGGGTGTGGCCAATTCTTGCAAGTAATTGGTTCAAGGTGAAGGAGTAGGAATTTGGGGGTACTTCCAGTGAGGACCCTACATTATTTTACATGAGGATTCAGAATATGACATAATATTCTAAGTTATCCTCAAGGTTTAGAAGTTATTCACACTTTCTGTAAAAAGTGGTTATTTATTTTAGTTCTAACTTATTTTTAAGGGTCCAGAACTTTGTTAAGGTTTGTGGGTAAAAATAAGATTACTAGTTATTATTCTTATTTTTATGTGTTACTATGGGTACCTGATGATGATTCCTTATTATTATAGTTATTTCATGTCTATTTGGTATCAATTATTAGCATATGTACTATTTTCAGGGTTTGTACATATGGTAATAATGTTGTTTTTATTTTTCATGTATTTTCATTAATTCTTATATACTAGTATTATTTTGTCAGGTTGTTTCTGACTTAGTAGCAAGCTGACACAATTGATGCCTGTGAGCCAAGGTTTGATTTTTGTATTGTGATGTGGTAGTAACACATGTTTTGCCCGTCAAGATTTGGCTTCATGCATCAAAATTTCACAAATTATCTAGTTTTCTTGTGTCTTCCCAGGAAAAAAGACCCTTGCACATGGTCAATCAAGAACATAGATATGTCCAATTGATTCCTCTGAGTCAAGGGTTGATTTGCATATAGTGGTGTGGCAGTCTCATGCAGCCGTTTGCCTGTTAAGATGTGGCTTCACGCATCAAAATTTCACAAATTACCCTCTCTTTCTGCGTTTTCTCATGAAAAAAGACCCTTGCACACGGTGAATTAAAATCATAGATATGGCAAATTGATGCCTTTGAGCCAGGATTTGATTTTCATATAGTGGTGTGTTATTATCACATGTTTTTACTGTCAACATTTGGCTTCACCCATGAATATTTCACAAATCACTTTTTTTTTGTGTTTTCTGAGGAAAAAGTGCCTTGCACATGGTGAAAAAAAAACATAGATATAGACTATTGATGCCTGTGGTCCAAGGTTTGGTTTATATAAATTGGTGTGGTAGTATTGCGTGTTTGCCTATCAAGATTTGGCTTCACGCATCAAAATTTCACAAATTACCCATTTTTTCTGCATTTTCTCATGAAAAAAAACCCTTGCACATGGGGAATCAAAAACATGGATATTCCCAATTGATGCATGTGATTCTAGGTTGGAATTTCATATAGTGGTGTGGTAGTATCATTCCTTTTGCCTGTCAAGATTGGGCCTCACACACACCCAAATTTCACAAATTACCTATTTTCCTGTGTTTCCCCAGGAAAAAAGACCCTTGCTCAAGGTGAATCAAAAACATAGATATGGCCAATTGATGAATCTGAGTCAAGTGTTGATTTGCAAATAGTGGTGTGGTAGTATCATGCCTTTTGCATGTCAAGATTTGGCTTCACGCATCCAGAATTTCACAAATCATCTATTTTTCCCATGTTTTCTCAGGAAAAGAGACCCTTGCACATGGTGAATCAAAAACATAGATTTGGCCAATTGATGCCTCTGAGTCAAGTGATGATTTGAGTATAGTGGTGTGGTAGTATCATGCCTTTTGCCTGTCAAGATTGGGCCTCATGCATCAAAATTTTACAAATTGCCTATTGTTCCCATGTTTTCCTCAGGAAAAAGACCCTTTCACATGGTGAATCAGAAACAAAGATATTATAAATTGATGCCTGTGAGCCAAGGATTGATTTTCATATAGTGGTGTTGTGAGCCTGGGTCTCTTATGTGACAACAGGACACAAGAAAGGGGAGCACAGTAGTTGATTCCAGAAAGGATAAGGAGAGGACAACTATTGTGAAGTAGAGAAGGAAGAAGGAGAGGAAGAAGAATAGGTTTATAACTATGAACATGATGATCTTTGGCCTTCTATGGGCTATTCTGGTTCTCTCCTTAAAGGAGGATGGTTTAAGGGCAGCTAAGCTTAATCCCTATTCTCTTAAGAAACAGAGAAGGTCCAGTCAAAGACTGCCTTGCTTTTTTATGCCAAAGAAAATTGGCAAAGGTTGTGTAGCAGGAAACCTATGTGGATTTTAGCAACAGTCCACAGAGGCAAAGATGATATGTTTATTGGTTTTGTTCTTTATTTGATTGGAGAAGAAGATGAGCAGGATGGATGAAAAGATCAAGAGCTCAGAAGAACTTTGAAGGAAGAGAGAACTTGGAACAAGCTGCTTACTATTCAATCAGATGACACCAAATGACCACAACAACGTAGGGATGTGATGGAATCTGTGTTGATTGAGTAGTGAGGAGTGATGTTGTCCAGAGTTGTCTGATTCTTCTAAGTTGGTGGTTCTGAGTGATGATGAAGTTTTTCATTCAGCCAGCTGAAAAAATGGTTAACCTTGTTGATTGAAATGCATATATTCAATATGGTATTATGGTTTGAACTTATGAAATAATAGATGTTCAAGGTGTAATTACTCCTCATGAATTATACATCACAACTGTGGACAATAATAGATGAAAATGATCAGAAAAATGAGGGGAATCTGGAGAGGACATTGTTGAAGCTTTTTTAGAAACAGTGTTGTCTCTAAGGCTGACAGGTGTGATAGTAGCACACATTTTGACAGTCAAGATTGGGCTTCACACATCAAAATTTCACAAATTACCTATTTTTCCTGTGTTTTCTCAGGAAATTAAGAGACCCTTGAACATGGTGAAACAAAAACATAGATATGGCGAATTGATTCCCTTGAGCCAAGCTTTTATTTTCATATAGTTGTGTGGTAGTGTCATGTGTCTTGCCTGTCAAGATTTGGCTTCACGCATCAAAATTTCACAAATTACCTATTTAATCCTGCATCTTCCTAGGCAAAAAGACCCTAGCACATGGTGAACCAAAAACATAGATATGGCAAATTGATTTCTTCAAGTCAAGGGTTGATTTTCATCAAGTGGTGTGGCAGTATCATGCCTTTTGCCTGTCACAATTTGGCTTCACACATCAAACTTTCACAAATTACCAATTTTTTCTGTCTTTCCTCATGAAAAAGGACCCTTGCACATGGTGAATCAAAAAAATAGATATGGACAATTGATATCTGTGAGTCAATTTTCATTCTTGATATAGTGGTGTGGTATTATAACATGTTTTACCTGTCAAGATTTGGCTTCATGCATGAATACTTCACAAATTACCTTTTTTTTCAGTGTTTTCTCAGGAAAAAAGACCCTTGCACATGGTGAAACAAAAAAATAGATATAGAAAATTGATGCCTGTGAGACAAGGTTTGATTTTTATATAGTGGTGTGGTATTCTTGCGTGTTTTTCTTGTCAAGATTTGGCTTCACACATCAAAATTTCACAAATTACCCGTTTTTTCTGCATTTTCTCAGGAAAAAAGACCCTTGCACATGGTGAATCAAAAATTTAGATATGTCCAATTGATGCCTGTGAGCCAAGGATTGATTTGAATCTAGTTGTGTGGTAGTATCATGCCTTTTGCCTGTCAAGATTGGCCTTCAGGCATCAAAATTTCACAAATCCCCTTTTGATCCCATGTTTTCTCAGGAAAAAAAACCTTTGCACATGGTGAATCAAAAACACAGATATAGCCAATTGATGCCTCCTGTGAGCCAAAGTCTGATTCTCACATAGTTTTGTGGTAGTATCACGTGTTTTGCCTGTCAAGATTTGGCTTTGCACATGAAAATTTCCCAAATTACCCATTTTTTCTGCTTTTTCTCAGGAACAAAAACCCTTTCACATGGTGAATGAAAAATTTAGATGTGGCCAATTGATGTGTTAGAGTCAAGGGTTGATTTGAATATAGTGGTGTGGTATTATCACGAGTTTTGCCTGTAAAGATTTTGCTTCAAGCATCAGAATTTCAGAAATTACCAATTTTTCCCGTGTTTTCTCACAAAAAAGACCCTTGCACATGGTGAATCAAAGACATAGATACTTCCAATTAATGCCTGTGAGCCAAGGTTTGATTTTCATGTAGTTGTGTGGTAGTATCACGTGTTTTGCCGGTCAAGATTTGGCTTCAGGCATGAATTTATGTCAAAAATCACCTTATTTTTCTGCCTTTTCTCAGGAAAAAAGACTCTTTCACACACTGAAAAAAAAGATATAGAAAATTGATGCCTGTGAGCCAAGGTTTGATTTTCATATAGTGGTGTGGTATGATTGTGTTTTTTGCCTGTCAAGATTTGGCTTCATGCATCAAAATTTCACAAACTACCTCTTTTTCCTGTGTTTTCTCAGGAAAAAAGACCCTTGCTCATGGTGAATCAGAAACAACAATACTGCCAATTCATGCCTGCAAGCCAAGGTTTGATTTTAATGTAGTGGTGTGATAGTATCATGCCTTATCCCTGTCAAGATTGGGCTTCACGCATCAAAATTTCACAAATTCCCTATTCATCCTGTGTTTTCTCAGGAAAAATGACCCTTGCACATGGTGAATCAAAAACACAGATATAGCCAATTGAGGATTCTGAGTCAGGTTTTCATTTACATACAGTGGTGTTGTAAAATTGCGCCTTTTGCCTGTCAAGACTTGGCTTCACGCATCAAAAGTTCACAAATTACCCTTTTTTCTGCATTTTCTCAGGAACAAAGACCCTTTCACATGGTCAATCAAAAACATTGATAGGGCCAATTGATGCCTGTGAGCCAAGATTTCATTTGCATATAGTGGTGTGGCAGTATCATGCCTCTCGCCTGTCAAGATTGGGCTTTGTGCATGAAAAATCCATTGATTCACCATGTGCAAGGGTCTTTTTTTGTGAGAAAACACGGGAAAAATGGGTAATTTGTGAAATTTTGATGCGTGAAGCAAAATCTCAACAGGCAAAGACATGATACTACCACACCACTATATGCAAATCAACCCTTGACTCTGATACATCAATTGGCCATATCTTCATTTTTCATTCACAATGTGAAAGGGTCTCTATTCCTGAGAAAAAGCAGAAAAAACGGGTGATTTGGGAAATTTCTGTGTGCAAAGCCAAACCTTGACAGGCAAAACACATGATACTACCACACAACTATGTGAAAATCAAACCTTGGCTCACAGGAGGCATCAATTGGATATGTCTATGTTTTTGATACACCATGTGCAAGGGTATATTTTCCTGAGAAAACACAGGATAAATGGGGAATTTGTGAAATTTTGATGTTGACAGGCAAATGGCATGATACTACCACACCACTATGTGAAAATCATCAATTGATTCAGCGGCATCAATTGGCTATATCTATGTTTTTGATTCACTGTGTGCAAGTGTCTTTTTTCCTGAGCAAACGTGGGAAAAGTAGATCATTTGTGAAATTTTGATGTGTGAATCCAAATCTTGACAGGCAAACGGCATGATACTACCACACCACCTCATGCAAATCAACACTTGACTATGATTCATCAATTTTCCATACCTATGTTGTTGATTCACCATGTGAAAGGGTCTTTTTCCTGCAAAAACACAGGAAAAATAGGTAATTTGTGAAATTTTGATGCATGAGGCCCAATTTTGACAGGCAAACGCATGATACTACCACAACACTATATGAAAATCCAACCTTGGCTCACAGGGATCAATTGGATACATCTATGTTTTTGATTCCCCATGTGCAAGGGTCTTTTTTCATGAGAAAATGCAGAAAAAGTGGGTCATTTGTGAAATTTTGATGTGTGAAGCCAAATCTTGACAGGCAAACACGCAATACTACCACACCACTATATATAAATCAAAACTTGGCTCACAGGAATCAATTTTCTATATCTATTGTTTTTTGTTTCATCATGTGCAAGGCACTTTTTTCCTGAGAAAACACAGAAAAAAAATGTGATTTGTGATTATTCATGGGTGAAGCCAAATCTTGACAGGCAAAACACATGATACTACCACACCACTATATGCAAATCAAATCCTGGCTCACAGGCATTAATTTGCCATATCCATGGTTTTGATTCACTGTGTGCAAGGGTCTTTTTTCATGAGAAAACACAGAAAAAGAGGGTAATTTGTGAAATTTCAATGCATAAAGCCACATCTTAACAGGCAAAAGGTGTGATACTGTCACAAAATTTTATTCCAATCAACCCTTGTCTCAGAGGCACCAATTGGCCATATCTAGGTTTTTTATTCACCATGTGCAAGGATATTTTTTCCTGAGAAAACACAGGAAAAATAGGTAATTTGTGAAATTTTGCTGCATGAAGCCAAATCTTCACAGGCAAAACATGTGATACTACCACACCACTATATGCAAATAAAACCTTGGCTCAGGTCAATTTTCCATATCTATGTTTTGATTCACCATGTTTTAGGGTCTTTTGTGCTGAGAAAACACAGGAAAAATAGGTAATTTGTGAAATTTTGATGTGTGAAGCCTAATTTTGACAGGCAAAGTGTGTGATACTATCAAACCACTATATGAAAATCAATTCTTGGCTCACAGGCATCAATTGGTCATATCTATGTTTCTGATTTACCATGTGAAAGGGTCTTTTTTCCTGAGAAAACATGGGAAAATAGGTAATTTGTAAAATTTTGATGTATGAAGCCCAATCATGACAGGCACAAGGCATGATACTACCACACCACTATACTCAAATAATCACTTGACTCAGAGGCATCAATTGGCTATATCTATGTTTTTGATTCACCGAGTGCAAGGGTTTTTTTTCCTGGGAAAACATGGGAAATATGGATAATTTTTGAAATTTTGATGCACGAAGCCCAATCTTGACAGGCAAAAGGAATGAGACTAAAGGTTTTGCCACAATTGCAGGATTATAAAAGTGAGACTGATTATAAAAGTGAGACTCTAGAGCACCAACCGCGGAAACCACTTGTGACAACAAGCCTTTTGGTTGTGGGTGACTGTTGGGTACTTTTGCATTTGAGAACAGAAATGGATGGTAGTAGGGTTGCATGGCGTCACAGTTTGGGGTGCAGAAAAGTCTGGGAATGGTTTAAATGGATTTCTGCAGGGAGGAACCGGCAGATGGGAAAGGGATTTTGGAAAATACAAAGGGCAGTATCTTTGTGTGACATCAGGGAGCAGAGGGCACAAAAGGAGGAAAACTGAACCAGCTTGTTTCAGTGCCTTTCCACAAGAAGTGTTTGATCTGATCAGCAAGTGCAACAAAATTCCTCAACTCCACGCAAAACATTTGTACTAATGTTTTGCATGGAATAGCAATCTGCAGATTGCTTTGGAAAGTTGTCCACATTAGTACAGATGTTTTGCATGGAGTTTACCAATTTTGTTGCACTTGTTGATCAGGTCAAGAAATTCTTGTGGAAATGCACTGAAACAGCCCCTGGGTGAGGCACTGCAATAAAAACTTGCTCAAATGCCGGCAGTTGGCATGTGGAAACTTGAGTATTACTGAAGTCCTTATTTGATGCAAGCTTGGTGTGAGGTAAGCTTTACTGCTGGCATTGATTGGTCAAAAACAGCTGATTGAGCAGTTCTTGAACATCTGTGTTTGACCAGTGATTGGACAGGCACTGTCTGACCCAAGCACGTGCCAGCCATTTGGATGGGCCTGTTCAATTGGTTTGATTGAAACCGGTCACCACCAGCCAGGAACTGATTGGGCAGACCCGCTTGAATGGCCAGCATGCGCTTTGGTTGGACGGTGCCTGTCCAAGATCACTTGTTGAACACGGCTGTTTGAGCATTTCTTGAACAGCCATGTTTGACTGGTTAATGCTGATAGTGCTTACAATAGTGTTTGCTTGTGATACAGTAGTGATATGATGTTAGTATCTTGTAATATGACAGTGATCTGATATTGTTATATTGGGATATGACAGTTATATGATATGGTGATATGGTGATGTTATATGAGGGTGGTTTGAAAAAGTTGACCACTACAAGATATCCCGTATACCCCGTAATGTCTTAATCAGTATCCCGTACGGGATGTATTGTAGGGTATGTAGTGGACTTTGCTAATGCACAACAGGGTCCGGCATTCAAGTTTGGTAACTTGAACAATTCCCCATGAAAAAGGTGCGGCCAACTTGTGTTTCTTCATCCGTTCTGATGACATCTTAGTTTGGTATTGCTTATGCGTGAATCGGGCAAAGCGATTCCCTTGACCGTATCTGTCACTTTATGCTACGGAAACGCAGTTGCTGAATGATCAGCAAAACAACCATTTGCACGCCGCCTCGTCCAGACGTGTCCCAAAGTTGGATACCTTGCATGCGCTTTTCAACTTGTGCTGCAATGTTTTGGGACAGAATGAAGGGGAATTGAGACGTCCATGAGCAACTGAATTTCAACACAAGAGGTGATTGTTGTTCCATATTCTTATTGCACCTCAAATACTCTGCAGGTTTGACTTGTCCTCATCCCTTGGCATCCTTCCAAAAACAGTTTGTGATTTCCAATGAGAAGCAAATCAAGTTACTCCCCATTTTCAGCTTTGCTGTTAGCTATATTGTGGGCTTTACAAGTGGGCCAATTTACTATTGGTTTCCCCAAGCACATAGAGGAACCTTTGATTCTACAAGGTATGTTGCATTGCTTCTTGCTTTTATCTGATTGACGTAAGACTTACACCTGCAAATTGAATTCCTACCTAGTGTGTCCTATAATCATCAAAAGACCTCAGGCTCTTGGTAAAGGAGATACTTGAACCAACAAGTAGTGCCCAGGTTCCTGGAGAAGGAGTAACAACTGCCAGGCAATATGTGTCCAATATCCTCCGAGTCCCGCCCCACACTATGCAGGGTACTCCATATCCAATTGGCAAATGGGACAAAAATTGTAAGCACTCATCATACACCCACAAAAACGTACTCATAGCTACCTGGCGAGTTGACAAAACGATTTATCACATCAAATTCTTGGGGAAGAGGCTCCAAACCTTGATCAGATCAACAAACGTTTGTTGACGTTCAATATGACTCACATTGGTAAAGTTTATGCTGAAATTATTTTAATTCACATAGCCTCCATGGAATAAGACATGTATTTGTTGATAGAATCCCTAGAAAACCTTGCTCTATTTCCCTATGCTGAATATTTTGATCCAAGTGAATATCTCAGTCGAAGTCTTTATCCTGAAGGACATCCATCAGGCATGCCTAGACAGAAATTGAAAGTTATACACAATCTAATGAAAGGGAACATATCTTCCTTGGAAATAAAGATGAGGTGGGTGAATTGAGGAGAATTAGAGGTTTTAGCAAGTCTCTATTAGCCAAAATATTTTGAAAACATTCCTTGATGATAGAAAAAACTATCAGATTGGAATCATGTCCTAGATCTTGAAGAATTGCCAAAGAAAAATGTCGAGGAAATGATTGACCTATTGAAAGAGAGACTATCTCTCACAGATAGAGATATGAATATATAGGTAAAATGGTACCAAAAGGAGGATTGGTAAAGTCTCTAACATGATTCAAAATCATTTTTTGATAAAAGGAAAAAAGAATTATCTCTGCATCATGACCCAGATCTTGAAACATTTTCAAAGAAACATATCAAAGACCTGATTGCTCTGTTATGCAGTATAGAGTATTTAACACCTGAAATTGATTTTTTGAATCTGCAAAGGCTTATATGTGAAAAAATATATTACTTTTACAAATATCAGCATATCACTCCATATGAGCTTGGAGTTTTGATTTCACACAGAGTGTCATCACAAGGTTTTTCAAGGCACATCTTTCAATCCTTCCAATATGATCAGAAAAAAAGAGGACACAGTATTCCTCTCATGGCCAACAATATCCTCAGGAGCTGGTATCTATTCTCATGTGGAAATATGTTTACAGGCAAGTGGAAGATTAATCTTTATCCCTGCATGGCTGAAATTAATCCCTTTAATGATTGACAATGTTTTCTCAATTGAAATATAAAAAATCTTGCCCAGGTATACCTGAAACACAAAGAAGAAAATTTGAACTGCATTTCAACCAATCAGCATTTGAATTTTATGAGAAATATGACAGATCTTGAAAGAACCCATCATTGCAGAATAACATGAAGCATTTGGAAATGCTCCTTTATTTTAGAATAGAGATCAAGAATTTCATGAACTAAAGATGGATTTCTCAAAGGAGAATCCAGAACCTACTATGAGCATGAATGATGCATCTGAAGCTGCAGTGCAATACACATTGATTAAGATCATGAAATGGCATGAAAATGGGAATGAAAAGGGACATGGAAGGGGACAATCTCATACCGAGTTGACTCACTTACTCCAAATCATGGATTTTTTCCATTCGTTCAATCCAGCCATTTTTGAACCAATGCAATAGATCCAAGGTTTTGGTAAGGGTCAGGCTAAATGCACTCCAACTTTTTACTTCATGCACTCCAATTTGGAGTGGAAAAGTGTGCACTCCAATTTTTTTGGAGTGGGAAGCTGTTCACTCCAATGTATTTGGAGTGGACACCTTTCCACTCCAAAATTTTTCACTACCTTGGAGTAAACAATCATCCACTCAAAGTTCACTCCAAAAATTTGGAGTGCACCTAAAGTCCACTCCAAAAGTTTTGGAGTGCACCTCAAGTCCACTCCAAAATTTTTGGAGTGCACTTCAATTCCACTCCAAAAAATTTGGAGTGCACTCAAAGTCCACTCCAAAAAAATTGGAGTGCACAAAATTCCACTCCAAAAATGTCAAATTTTTGGAGTGAACAACCGCCCACTCCAACTTTTTTGGAGTGGGCAGCTGTTCACTCCATTTTTTTTGGAGTGGACACTTTCCCACTCCAAAATGTTGGAGTGCATGTAGTAAAAGTTTGGAGTGCATTTAGCCTGACCCTATCAAATATAGGCAAATCCACACTTATGTAATTGACTGGTTTTCAAAAATCCACCATTTGTAAAACCTGTTGGTTGCTCATCAAGCACAATTTTGGATGCAGTAAGGAAGAAAAAGATTTTTGGATAATTGACTGGTTTCTAACTGTGGATTTGGTATATTTGAGACCCCCTATTTTTGATGTATCTGTTATCCAATACAATACAATACACTTTATTCCAAAAATGTGTATTTTACTATAAATACAATAGAATACAGGGTGTATTATTGTAGGAGATAAGCCCTGTATTGTATTGAAATACATGTATTTGTGATTTATCTGTTATCCAATACAATACATAGTTTTCTGAATTCACGTATTGCCAATACAGGACCCCAGATAGTTCCTATGAAACACACTTATGAAATAGGTATCCAGGAGCGGATAAAATGACAAAAACATACTTAATTTAAAACCTGAAAAAATGTAGCAAAAGAGACCTTTTTGCTCAAAAAAATCGCTGAACATACTTATGTAAGAGCATCCACCCGCGTGTTGGTAAACCCACTCGGTGAGAGGGGTTTACACAACTTGGGGCCGCATCACTCACCCTCGTGCCCTAGTTAGGGCTTGTCAACAAACCATTTTCCTTGATTCTTGGTAGGCGTTTGTAACTTTACAAACCCCTACAGAGGCTTGTTAGCTAAGCTTATCAAGACCAATTTTAAAAAATTGTAAGTCCCTCGCCACACATAGAATCACTCCACCTGATACAACACTCACTTCTCTCTCCCTCAGCAATCATCTGCTCAAAAATTGGATGCCAAAGACAGTACCCCACCAACCAGCACCGCCAATCAAAGCAAGAAAAAATGCTCCCCCAACTGGCTTGCCTGCAAGGAAGAGCAACTTGCAATCACATGGATTCACATCAGCAAGCAGCCAGAGTTTGCAGTCAACCAGAGCGGGGCCGTTTTATACAAGAAGATGGTAGAATATTTTAATACTCACAGTAAGATCCACTACCGTGACCATGCCCAGATCAAGACCAGGTGAGACGGAACTTTTTTTCTCATTGTATCAGATTCACAAAGCTGACAATTCCTATTGCAGATGGACTGCTTTGAACACTGCAACTCTCAAGTTTTCTGCAATTTACAATGCAATTGAGCGCAATCCTCCCAGTGGTTCGTCGCCTGACAACTGAATGGCAACCGCACAGACCGTTTATGCCGATCAAACAAGAGGGACTGCCACTCAATCTCCGCTTGGCAACGGGTCTGCCATGCACCCAAATGGAGAGGCGACCACACTGATCTGACCACTCCAGTCCCATCCTCTGATCAAACGGAAGATGAGCATCCATTCAATCATCCACCTTCTACACCCACGATTATTGGCATCTGCACCCCAAGTAGCCGCTTGGCTTTGTTGATTGCACGTCCTATGGGCCAAAAGGCAGCGAAGAAAAGTTGACTTGAAGCTTCCCAGGACGACAAGTTAAGTCTTTGTGCCGCTGATCTGGCTGCAATTTCCAGAGATCAAGTTACGGCAATGAACACAGGAAATGACATCATGCGCGAGAATAACAATATAGCAAAGGACCGGTTGAAGATTAAAGAGAAAAAGCTTCAGCTAGAAGAAAAAAAGATGATGTATCAAGAGTCTCACCGACAGATCAAGAAGTCTCACCTAGAGAGCAAGACGGTGATGAACGAATTGAAGATGCTGCGCGAAACCAACTTCAACTTGGAAGACGATGAGACCCAAGAGGTCCTTAAAAAATGAAGAAAAATATCAAGAAACAATGGCTCTCTTCTAATTAGTTGCCTCTATTGTTCTGATTTGGCTTGCAATTCATTTATTGTGTTTTTTCCTTCTTAAAAAGCAAAATCATGTTATTCCTCTCTTTCTCCTAAAATATCTCTTGAGTTCTACCCGTTACTATACTCCTTTCATCATTCCCTTTATTCCAGTTGTCATAGGTGTATTTTGCAATGAAAATAAGACAAACATTCATTGGAAAACAATTGGGGGTGACCAGAACCAAAATGAGAATAATTGAGAATTTTACTAAAGATCAACAAGCGATAAGAAGCAAAAACAATTTGGTATACCAATTGGATAAGAGAAGAAAACAGATTGCTAGACAGCCCCATTGCCACGGAGGAGCCAGTTGTGTATCTTGAGATCTTCTTGAAACTGAGCATGAGTGTGCTTGTTGTGAAGCATTTGATTGTTTTGAATGTACAAAACCAAAGTGTGTGCCAGCCTAGGATTGGTGTGGTTTGGAATGCTCTGGGCCAAGAGGTTGGCATTGTTCAAGAACTCGTATTTGGGTGATTGCTCCTTGACAATCAAATTGTGGAGGATGATACAGCATTGCATCATCCTCATCACATCCTCCTTCTCCCACAACCGACAACCAACTGTCAGTATATGCCATTGGGCTTGGAGAACTCCAAATGTCCGTTCAATATCCTTCCAGGCCGCCTCCTGAATTTTGGCAAAGTGTTTTGTAGCACCATCTTGAGGATGCTTGATGGAAGGGACCCAGGCGGACCAAGGCAGATAGATGTTATTGCAAAGGTAATAGCCAGTTGTGTATTGATGTCCATTGATCTCCTAGTGAATGGCATCCTCCAATCCGGCAAGTAAGTTGTAGAACAAGTTGCTTCTTCGGAGAATGATGATATCGTTCAGTGCGCCAGGACTCCCAAAGAATGCATGCCAAATGTGTAGGCTCTTGGATGCAACGGCCTCAAGTACTATTGTGGTTATTTTTTCTTTTCCTTTGTATTTCCCAGCCCATCCAGCTGGGCAATTCTTCCATGCCCAGTGCATGCCATCTCACTACAAACATTTGTAATTTTACCCAAAGAAAAAACAACTGTTTGGGTTAGGCAAAATGTTAAATTTTTTCAACAAAATGGCTCAGTAATAAAAATTGAGCAAAACTGAGCATGCTCAGCAAAATCCCCTAAAGTTGCCAGAATGAATAAAAATGATTTCTGCTCAGTTTGTAAAAAAAAAAAAAAAAATGCTGAGCATGCTCAGTATAGCTTATTTTTCACTTCTGACCATTTTTTGTAAAATTGGGTATATGTTTTGCCCATCCCAAGTTCACATTTTCCTTCTGGGTAGAATTGCAAATGTTTTTAGTGAAAACTGATTGCAAATGTTCATTTGCTGCCGTGGTGTACACATGTGATTCACACACAACATACACAACACCAGCCCCAACCGTGCCCCATCATCCTCTACATGTCAATGAAAGGTGAGTTTAACTCTCCAGTTTGACTACTCCCGCTGGATGCCACAGCAGCCATGGGAGCTGAATTGCTGCGGCCGGGAGGTATTTTCGACTTTTGCCTACCGGGTTTTACCTCCCCCAGTGGAGATGCTCTCAGGATCCCGCAACCCGCTCGGAAATCCCTGCTAGTTGCCAGCTGCCACACCGGACATCACTCCAAATCTGGGCAGCTGTATGTGTACGACATACCTCCACCACACTCCCCACACGACGCCAAATGGTTGGGCGTGTCCTACACAGAATTACGAGGAGCTCCTTTGAGAGCGGGCCCAGTACTTGAGGCAAGGCTAAGCCTCACTTCCGTTGTCTTCTTGGCCACTCAGGCTACTCTGTGCTGCGCTCCTTGCTGGCAGGTTTATTATCCAGCTGTCCGTTGGGGCTCTGTGCTGTCCCACTGGGACTAGCAGGGTGCTGGCTGTATGTGAGCGACAACAAATTCCCACTGCAGTTGGTCCTGCCTTTGAAATTCAAGCTGAAATTATTTTGGTGTTCTGTTCCAAAAGGTAAGTAATCTGGATGCACAATGAAATTTGTATAGATGATTGGATGTGCTGGGGGCCATTGGTATGGCAAGAATTTGAGATTGGAAAATTTGGTAAAGCAAAAGAAGAACAGTGAGGAATTCAGTGCGGAGGACAGTTATAAAGGGGTCCAGGACCAACCAACTGCAACATGTTAGTAACTAGACTTCAAAATTTAACAAGCATAAAATTACAGAATCTAACAGCCACAAAAGTAAATTTTCAGAAAGGGTACCATTATTAACAAGTACAAATTTTGTATGTGAGGGTCTTGGGTAATCAATAGTAAGAAAATAGTAAAAAAACTTGGATCTGGCCACAACTTGCAAGCCAAGAAATACTTTCCCAGAAGGATTTTAGTATCAAATAAACAATAGAAGAGAGCAAGTCCAGTTAAAGGGTTGACAAAACCATTATTATCATGATTTTAGGTTAACAATGGGGTAAACTGTGCAAGGAAAACTCTGGAAGTTCCTTGACTCAAATACTTCCAAATTTGTAATTGGACACATCTGAGTGTGGTGACTTCAGAAACATGTGCTCAATTATATGACTCTGGAGGAAATTGACCCAAATAATGAATTATCATTTTAAATTTGATTATGAAAAAACCATCTCCACCTTTGGAATCATGCCATTGGGTCCAGTACTTCCAGAGCTGTGCTTGGTCAAATCTGAGTGTGGTGACTGCATAAAAAATGTACCCAAGTATTACGTATTACTCTAGTGGAAGTAATTGACCGAATGAAATGATTCCATTGCCAAAGGTTGAATTGATTTTGTGATCATGAAAAAACCATCCTTCCCTTAAGAATCATTTCATAGGTTCCAGTTCTTCCAGAGTTGTACTTGGGCACATCTGAATAAGGTGACCCCAGAAACATGTGCCCAACTATACCTCTGGAAGTACTTGACCCACTTATACAATTCCAAAGGTTTGAATTATCTTTTTGATCATTGAAAAAAATCTCCCTGGTGTTGGAGTCATGTCATTGGGTCCATTACTTCCCAAGTTGTACTTCAGTAAATCTTTCTGCAGTCACCACATTGAGATGTTCACAAGTTCAAATCTGGAAGTACTGTACCCAATGACATGATTCCCAAGGTGAGGATAGTTTTTAATAATCAATAGACATTATTTCAAAATTTGTATTCTGGAATCATGACAGTGGCTTGATTAATTATCCAAATTAAAACTGGGCACATGTATTTTCATGAAGTCACCTCTTCTTTTCATTTTCCATTCAAACACTACCAAATTTCTAGAACAGTTATACCACAAATTTAAAATGAAGATATGGTGCAATTTGCTATCCAAGGTTTCAGAAACTGGGAAAGAATTCCTTTAGTAATTGCCCACCCTTGTGTTGATTCTGAAAATGAGCCCAATGTCTAGTTTTTATTCTCAAATTATTTCTCATAAATTTCACAAAATGAATGTGGATATGGGACTGTTTAGTTTGATGTTGAATTTATTTGTATTTTTATTTCCCTCAAAATAAGTGCAGTCTACAGATAAAATTGGAATACAAGAGATACATGAAAGAGTAACAGCGTATTAACTTTTGTTGGCCCTTAGCACATCAACTCCTAATTTCCAACCCCCCCTCCTTGGATTACCTGCAGAGCTTGAGCTCAATCCAAAAAATGAGCCCCTATGCGGCGCTTTGTGTTAGAAGCAACCATTGGACGCTTCAAAAAAGCATCCAGTGGGCACTACCTGACAGAAGCGCCCACTGGATGCTTTTATGAAGCGC
This sequence comes from Puccinia coronata f. sp. avenae, assembly GCA_002873125.1. NCBI lineage: Eukaryota > Fungi > Basidiomycota > Pucciniomycetes > Pucciniales > Pucciniaceae > Puccinia > Puccinia coronata. The sequence goes on along the minus strand of PGCI01000084.1, from coordinate 286,691 downwards.
CCAGTGGGCGCATCAGTCAGGTAGCACCCACTGGGCGCTTTCTAGTAGCATCCAGTGGGCGCTTCTCACTGCCAGAAAAGCTGGCTCGGATGGTCGCATCTGAGTTTATATCAGATGCAACCATCCGATTCAAACTCGGGCGCCGGGCCACCGAGTGAAACAAGAACCGATTCAAACTCGGTGGCCAAACGCCAGGGCCACCGAGTTTGAATTGGTCAACGATTCACTTGGTGGCCCGGCGCCCGAGTTTGAATCGGATGGTTGCATCCGATATAAACTCGGATGCGACCATCCAAGCCAGCTTTTCTGGCAGTGTCTGTCAGGTAGCAACTGTTGGACGCTTCCAAACAGCATTCAGTGGGCTCCTGTTGGATGCACTGGTTCCTTCTGGTTCTCATTGTCCAACGGGCGCTTTGAAGCATCTAGATTGCATCAAGGGGGCGCTCTTGAAGCATCTGCTGGACACTTTTACCAGAAAGCTTCCAGCGGACTGGCAGGTTTTTTTCTAGAAACCTTCCCCATGGTCTACTGGGCCCGCTCTCAAAGGAGCTCCTCGTAATTCTGTGTAGGACACGCCCTAGCTTAACACAAGTCCCGACCGCGGGGGGGCGGCTACGCCTAACTTAACACAAGTCCCAACCGCGGGGGGGCGGCGTAGCCGCCCTCCTGCAGGGAGGGACTTGTGAATTATGTCAGTTTTCCTGGTGGGATAGGAATTTGCCTTGACAGGAAGAAAAATTCTTAATGCTCTGGCTTCTTCCACACCTCATGCCTGGACCCGCCTCAGAGCCACATGATAAATTTCAATCCCCTCTTTCCTTTGGTGTTGGTCTTCACTGCTGAATCACAACCATTCTCTGTGCACAATTTTTAAAAAAAAATTGCAAAACCACTGTTTCTTGCCAACCTGTAGCGATGGATTCACCATGGATCCACAGGCACCTTGCCTTGCGAATCCTGGATCTGCAAGTTTAGCAGGGGGAAGAGCAACATTTGGTGATCTGAACTGACATTGTGCTCATCCAAGGATCTTCAATCATTGAGATGATGTCTATCCTTGCAAATCAATCTTTAGAAAAAAAACACAAAACCCTTTCCCTTCAAGAGCTATTCCCCCACTTATTTTTCGAGTAATCATTCTAAAAATTTGGGAGGGGGAGCGCAACATCTCAATCAAAAAATCTGCCGATTCAGATTTTTGAGAAAGGATGTTGTCTTCCGTGGAAAAACACTTAAGTACCCCTTTAAGGACTTTTTGGGTTGAAAATCCCTCCCGTCCCTGCGAGCAGACTGACTTTATGCATGAGCCTCTCCTACGGAGAGCGCTCCGCGCGGGGTCCCCGGGACCCTCCGTTCGCGAGGCTTATGTTAAGCTAGGGACACGCCCGACCATTTGGCGTCGTGTGGGGAGTGTGGTGGAGGTATGTCGTACACATACAGCTGCCCAGATTTGGAGCGATGTCCGGTGTGGCAGCTGGCAACTAGCAGGGATTTCCGAGCGGGTTGCGGGATCCTGAGTTGAGCGGGATTTTTTTCTATTCTTGCGGATAAGTCAGTTAAGAGCGGGTCTCGCGTGCACAGCACAGCCTCACTCTTAACTGCCTTTATGCAGGTGACACAGGTCGATTAATTATTTATGTGATTACCAGAATGTGTGCTTTGACTGAAATTCTTTGTCTTCTGATGTTCATGAACTAGTGTGCATGAATACATAAATATATAGGACCCAACATCGGTTCCGGTGTGAATAAAGTCCCCATTGTTTTAATGTAATTGGAGATTGTTGTTTCAAAGTCCCCCATGATGAGTTCCAAGTGCGGCAGTCCCCCTTTTGCTTGCTGAGCTGATCAGTGATTTTAGTTGCCCAGTGCGGCCACTCACCACTGGCAGATTTCTCACTCCAGTTATTACATTAAATAAATACTTCTCCTCCCATGTTCTCCACTGATACTCCACTACAGTCACGCAGGAAATCATTCCAAGCATTCACTAGTCAACTCGTCAACCCAATCCAACGAGTAAAACAGCAACATCAGCAAACTACATCCATGTCACATACAAATCACCATCAGAAGAACAATAACAATCACAATAACATCCCCAGTGCTGACCCTTCCGCAGTAAACCAGCAGTTGCCCCCCTCCGCCTCGCTCATCCTCGGCCAGACCACTAAGATCAACCCCCGTCTCCCCCGCCCGAGCTCATCCGCCATCACACTCAGCGCAAGCTACGCGTACGGCGCCGCTGGCTCTCCTCCGCAGATCGGTCCCAAGCAGGCCGCACACTCAGTCCAGACAGTCGACACCACTGACTCGATCAGCCCCCGCAGTCGCAGCTCCCGAGGCCGCCAAACAACTACCTTATATCCAGACGACATGTCCATCGCAAGCGTCTCCTCCGAGAAGAATGGGCCTGAATCGGCTCAGATTCGCTATGCCCGTCTCAACCAGCGTCTCCAGAATACCGGCTCAGCCAATGCCCCTTCACAGCCATTACCCAAGGTCATCGTACCCAAACCCAAACCCAAACCCAAACCCAGCTCCACTCATCTCAACGATACATCCGTCAACATCGCATCTGCATTCGAACGCGCTCAAATAGCTTCTCGCTCCCAGCAAATGAAAAACAATAACACTGAACCTCTCAATCAACAACAACAACAACAACAACAACAACAACAACAACAACAACAGAATCTTCATCATACCCGTCCTGAAAACCCACAATCATCTCACAATCGTGAAAACATGCCTGATTCAAACGATCAATATACCAACACGGATCAGAACGAGAACCAAGCCACCAACAAGAAGCGCAAAAAGAGTAGACGCTCCATCGACCCCAGCTACAAGTACCGACCAGGAGACTCTGCTACGAGCGACAGCGAGGCCGGCGAAGGAATCGCTGACAAACGTCTCCGACGCGAGAAGAAGGCCCGACTCGAACAAGAGAAAAACCTAACGCAGACCGGCACTTCCAAGAAACGTACCACCTCTAGTCGCAGGAGAACTTCCTCACGCCGATCTAACGGCTCGGATGATCTCACCGATAGCGACGAAGATACCGGTCCTGGCATTGCCGCAACACGCGGTCGCAGAATACTCAAAGAAAATCAGACAGAAAGTAGGCTACAATCTCTTGATAAGCATGATTGATGCTCGTTTTGCTGACCACCTATCGGCTTGTGATTTGGTCTTGTTTGTACTGACAGATGCGCCAGCAAGAGCCACTTCCACTCGCAGGAATGAAGGTCCGTCGCGCAAGAAGGCCGCCCCGGCGAACAACCAGAGGATTGATAGTCGCTCGGATTTCAATCAGGATGATGGCTCTGAACCAGGGGGCTTCATCCGCACGAACAGAACATCTGCCCAGCGTATTGATCCTAATCCCGCACCCCACAACCCAAGTAAAACCCAACCCTCAGCCACCTTTTTCCTGTCCGACCCTGAAGCCTCTCAGCCTCCCGAGATGAAAGATGCACGCCATCAGACGCATGATCAAGACTTCACTGCTGGCACCACGGAGAGCAGTCGCTCGGTATTACGCCTCAGCGGCGACAGCTATGATTTTGCAGAAGAAGAGCGGATCGTCAAAGCTCTCGGCGACCAAACGCGCCAACAGCGTCCACCAGCAGCGGAGAACTCGATTGGTGACCGCTCCACATCTGAGCCTCATCAACAGGAATCATCCTCCAACTCCGGCTGGGCTGCTGGCTCTAGCCGTGATCGTATGCGCTCTGATGAAGCACCCCATCGCAGCGATTCCGGAATGCATGAAATTGAAGAGGTGGTCGCCTCGAGTCGCCAAGCTGCTCATTCGAAGCTCGACAAGCCTAGGGTCCTCCCACTCCCCATCCCTCATCATCAAGTGAAGCCCATCTCACCCACCCCTGGAGACACCACCGAACCGGAGCCCCGCAAGCAACTCAAGACTTCCCCCCTGACGTTGATCCAAGGATTGGGGATGAGGTGCGGCAAGCAGCTAGCATCACTCCTCTCACACTTGTTCCGAGCCGATTTTTGGAATCGGTTTGTCTGGCTCGTGCTACTGGGCTCTGTCGCCTCGGCCCTTTTAATCAGTTCAGTTTCTTCACCTTTTTTTTCCAATTCTCTGCTGTGGTTACTACTACTACCCGCCTAGCTTTCTAGCTTACTTACCCGTCACTCCTCTCTCTCATCTACATCCATGCGCAGATTCGTACAAAACAGGCGATATCACTTTTCCGTCACTCCCCTTCTTCTGGTCATCCAAGCGAACCTCACCCACATTTTCTGCACCCAAAGCGGAAATCCATGACTTGGCAGAACTGATTGAAAGATTGAAGAGTCTTGAATCTGTGGTTAGCACCATCTCAGTTGAACAACGACAAGATTCCAAGAACCTACAACAAAGTCTCGTCCGGGATAAGAAAGAGTTGGATTTCAAGGTGGGAAGACTGGAGCTGAAGTTGGAAGAGGAAGAAAAAGTGCGCGCGGGGCTGGAAGATAAAGTGCACCGGAAAGTCGACCAGAGCGTGAAGGGACTGAGGAGTGATTTAGAAAGTGTCATCATCGGACATCGCCACGACCATGCACAACTGGAGAAGACAAAAGACACTATTGAAGAACTCGGAGGAAGACTCGAGTCGCTAGATAACTCGAATAGCAACTCGGTCACCCGAGAGGAGGCCCGCGTGATGATCGAGCAGGTGTGGTCAATCAAAGGGCGCGATGGTCTGGGCGATTCGGACAAGCTGAAACAGGCGGTGTTGAAGGCCACCATGAAGCAAATCGGGCAGGAGGGATACGTGACCAAGACGGAGATTGGTCAGCTGTTGGAGAGCGAACTGCGAGTGATGGGTGCGGGATTTGAGAAGCAGCTGGACTCGAAACTGGACAAGATACAACAGGAGCTCCAGGCCACGCCACGCTCGCGCTTGCGAAACCTGGAAGGTGCGAGTGGTGGGGCGGGGTTGGAGAGCGTGCAGTTACTGATCGAGGAGGCGATCGAGCGGTACTCGCAGGACGGGATAGGGAAGCGGGACTTTGCGCTATACAGCGGGGGCGCACGGGTGATCCCGCAGCTGACGTCGGAGACGTACGCGGTGAGATTCCAAACGTGGAGCCAGACGCTCATCGGGTTCTTTATAGGTGCCGAGTCGTCGGCGGTCCGGGGGCGCGGGCCCACCACGGCGCTGAGCGCGGAGGTGGAGCTCGGCAAGTGCTGGCCCATCGCCGGGTCCACGGGCCAGCTGGCCGTCTACCTCTCCCGTAAGATCCTCATCACCGAGGTGTCCGTAGAGCACGTCTCCAAATCCCTCGCCTACGAGCTCGACTCCTCCCCCCGTGAAATCGAGGTCTGGTCCATCGACGACTCGCAGAAACTACTCGAGCTCGTCTACGACCCTAATCTCCCCAGCAGGGTTCAGACCTTCCCCGTCCCCTCCGAGCTCAACTATCGCCCCGCGCCCTCCGACTCCCACTCTGACGACGACAACACCCAGTCCCTCTCTTCTTCTCAGCTCGACCATCCCTCCCATTCCAACAAACAGCACTCCGCCACCCCCATCCTTAGACAAGGCGTGCTCTTCAAAATTAAATCCAACCATGGGAACCCCGAGTACACCTGCCTCTACAGGGTCAGAGTGCACGGATTGATGGAGTCGGAATTGCCTCCCCAGTAAACCCACTTTCCTCCTTCTTCTTTCCCCTCTTCTTCTGTTCCCTCCCTCTCTCTCTTTCTTTTCTTCGCTTGCTGGCTCTCATTTCCGTCCCGGCTTCTTGTCTTCAAGGAGCACTATACCGAAAAAAAAAAAAAACCCAATGCATAAAAATAGTCAATAGGATTGCGGATATCATCTTGGGTGTCCCACACAGGCCAGAAAACTCTTGTATTTTCTATCATCTTCATAATCGTATTCATATTCATCGATACCACCAACCCCCCAACCCCAGCCATTTTTTTCCCCTCACTTGCTCTCTTGTATACGAGAGAGAGTGTGTGTCTGCTGTTTACTTTTGGTGGTGGTGCATGCTGGTTGGTTGCGCTTGATATATATATCCCCCTCACAGCGGCCTTGTTTAGCCTCTCATTCTTTCCCTCTTGCTTTCCTCCTGTCTTCTTACGGCTATCTTCAGTCAGTCGCTCGCTCGCTCGCTCAGTCTCAGTCTTCTTCTTTCTTTCTCTTTATCATCATGCTTGCTTGGCTCTGTGTGTTTTCTTCCGTATCTGACATCCCATATATATATATATATATATATATTTATATCCATCCATTTTCATCGTCACTCACTGTCATCACATCAAGTACCCGCCCCGTTGCGTCCCTCGTATTTCCCGCGCCATCTCTTCCTTCCTTCCTTCCTTCCTTGGCTTCTTCTGAGCACCTCTCCAAGTTCTAGTTGTTCCTGGTTGTTGTCCATCAAGATCATCAAAACTGCTGCTGCTTCTTTTCTTCAATAAATAAAAATCAATCAATCATTCCATTAAAAAAAAAAACATAAAATAATAGCACTTTCGACTCTGCGCCATAGTCAGCTTTTTTTTCATGTTTGGTTGTTCCAAATTGGCCACCCACCGGTGGAGCACAGTTTGTCCCTTTCTAAGAAGCACAGTGTCGCATTCTTCGTGCTAGTGCAGTTTGTTCATACGTTTCAAGCGTTACTCTGTTTTTTTTTTTTTTCTTGTCCTGGCTCTTTAATTGCAATCAAGTTTAAAAGTGTCCCTTGTCTCTCTGAGTTTCCTCCACCTTGTTGACTGCGCCACAAAGCGTCTATTTGCCCCCCTCTTGTCAGTGCCAAGCCCCCTCCAGCTGCTGCGCTGTTTTGCATATTCAATGTTCCTGCTTCCTCCTTCGACCACAGCTGAGATCACTCGCCACTCAACTTGGTTTGACTCCAACTCAGAACCCAATGGCGGAACAAGTGGTTGGTGTACTCGGTGAGTTCCCCTGTTGTCTGGCTCTGCTGCTCTGGTATTGATTGGGGGATAACAAGATATCTGACTTGGATTCGTCGTTTACTTGCAAAACAAATGGAATGGACTGCACTCCACTCCAGGTGGTGGACAGCTCGGCAGGATGATGGTCCAGGCCGCCGTCCGACTGGGCATCCCCATCATCACCCTCGACAAGGAGCATTCGCCCGCCTCGCAGGTCTCCAACCCACGATCTATCCACAGTCAGCACCCTGCCGATCTGAACCACCAGATTGGCAGCTTCAATTCCGTGCAGGATATCGAGAACCTGAGCACATTGGTCGACATCCTCACCATCGAGATCGAGCATGTCAACGTAGCCATCCTCAAGACCCTCCTCCAAAGCCAGAAGCTTGGGCGATCTCAAAAAACTCCTATCAAGATATTTCCTCACCCGGAGGTGATCGAAATCATCCAAGACAAGTTCAACCAGAAACGGTTCTTAAGTCAAGCCGGCATCCCGGTCTCGGATTATGAGGAGATCAAGCAATGCCCATCGAGTTCCGAAATCGAGGATCACGTGCGCCAGGTTGCAGGAAGATTAGGGTTCCCGTTGATGCTGAAAAGCCGGCTGCTGGCGTACGACGGTCGGGGCAATTTCCTCGTCAAGGCGGCCCAAGACATCCCCCAAGCGATCCGGGCGCTAACTCCGGCGTCCTTCGATACCAAGCCCGATCTATCGGAGCTCAAGCTGTACGCCGAGCGCTTTGTCCCTTTCACCTGCGAGATCGCCGTCATGGTCGTCAAGGGAGTCCCCGTGCCTGGCTCTTCCGATCCCAACATCCGCGTCTATCCGCCCGTCCAGACGATTCACCAAGACAGCATCTGCCACACCGTCCACAGCCCCTTACGCCTCGGCGGTCCCTCGGCCTCGAAATCAGCTTTGGACGTGGCTCAGCGTTCCATCACCGCCTTGGGAGCTGGGGCTGTCGGTGTATTTGCCGTGGAAATGTTCTTGTTGCCTGACAGTAAGAAGCTATCCTTCTCTCTCTCTCTCTCTCTTTTTTTTTTTTTTTTTTTTTTTTTTGAAACGTGTACAATCATGTCTGATGCTGTTACTACATCATTTGCACTGTCAGACACCGTCCTGGTCAATGAGATAGCACCACGACCTCACAATTCGTATCACCATACCCTCTCGTCAACTGTGACCTCTCAATTTACCGCCCACCTACTCGCAATTACTTCGCAGCCGTTGCCACCCGCGGAGTCATTCCAACTGGCGGTCCCTTCAGCGGCGATGGTCAACGTCCTTGGCCATGAGAGCGGAGAGAAGGGAGAAAAACAGGTCAAGAGATGTTTGGAACTCGCGAGCGGACTGAAGGGTGTCAGCGTTGAATCGTACGGGAAATTCGGCTGCCAGAGGGGGAGAAAGATGGCGCATATCAACGTGGTCGGGGAAAGTGATGCGGATGTTGGAGAGATAGTTTCAAAGGTGGTTCGATGCCTGCCGATCAACCAAACCGATGACCTGACTGATGAAAGCCTCAATATCGGAAGAAGTGCGTCGACGTCTGAACGAGCGGCGGGATTTTCGGATGGTAACCCGCTGGTGTCGATCATCATGGGATCGGATTCAGACCTGCCGACGATGATAGAGGCGTCGCGTATCCTGTCTCATCCGCTGTTCCGTGTCCCACACGAGCTGACGATCGTGTCTGCGCATCGGACGCCGGAGCGGATGGTGGAGTTTTCCCGGTCGGCGGCGAGCCGCGGGGTGAAGGTGATCATTGCGGGCGCGGGCGGCGCGGCCCATCTCCCCGGGATGGTGAGTGCCCTCACGCCCCTGCCGGTCATCGGCGTGCCTGTCAAGGGAAAGACGCTCGACGGCGTCGATGCCCTCCACTCCATCGTCCAGATGCCCCGCGGCATCCCCGTCGCCACCGTCGCCATCGGCAACTCCACCAACGCCGCCCTCCTCGCCGTCCGCATCCTTTCCACCGCTATCCCTAGGCTGCTCGACGCCATGTCCACATACATGGCCCAGATGGAAGCCGAAGTCTTGGCTAAAGTCGACAAGCTCTCTCAAGTCGGATGGGAGGCCTATTCGTGACCATCCCGAAACTTTCTCAGTATATGCCCCCGCTCGAGCCTCAAGCTTCGCATCCCGGCTTCCTTTTTTTTGTTTACCTTTTCTTGTACTGTAGCTCTTCCATTTGGCTTCGCATACCGGATACCAATGTACTGCACCATCTTGCATCCTCTATCTTCTTTCTCTCTCTCTCTCCCAAAAAAAAGGGGCACTTGATATGCCTGGCTTGATATACCCCCCTTATGATGCAACAGAGATCCCATACTTGTTTTCTTCTTTTCCTCATACATTTTTTCCCGCAGATTTTGCACATTTACATCTTCATCCGGTGAGATTCGTCGCGTATCTGAGGGATAAACATATTGACCTTGCACGGCCTCCAATGTCATTGATTTGTGTCTGGCACAATATCCCGGACTCGGCAAGGTTTCTGGGATATGCTGTGTCGGTACATTCCAACTGCTGTTATTGACTTGAAACGCAGGTTAGAGAAACTTCCGTCGGAGTGCAAAACCGCTGGCTCAATTTGAGCCCAGGGCTTCCGTAAATAGAACTTGGTCCACAGTTTCAGAGACTTGGGCCTACTTGGCCTCGGCGCCTTCGTCTCCGTACCGTAAGGACCGGCCGAGTCGAACCCACCAGGTCTGAGACAGGCCTTCGGAGCCGATATTTCAGTTCCTGTACATCTAGCATCTATCACCCGCTCGTGTGACCCGAAGCAGTGAACTTGTGTCGTCAAGGAGTCATGGAGCCTATAAGCAGTCATCGCCAGTCAGACTCAAATCACATCTTCCGTGTTTCATTTCTATCCTGTAGGACATACGTACCTCCTTGACGAGATGGCCTCTAAAATTTTTGGCTTGAGTCCTTCAGATATAAAATGCCGCAATCTGTGCCACTATGATTCCGCTCCCCATCCGTAGCACTCTCAACCCTGCCCTCGGTCTTTTCAACGCTTCCAATCCCCCCCCCCCCCCCCACAAACAAAAACTTGTTATCAACTCCGCCTAACTATTTTACAATGCCTTCTCCAGTGATGATACCCATGATACCCATCTTCTACGTCTACACCTTCGTTCTCTTCTTGGTGGCGCAGCTCAACCTGAACCAAGTGGTAGCTCCCAAAACTGAGCATAAAAATCCGGAATGGACCGGAAAGCTCGAGCGGATACCTCTGCCTAGCAAGAGAGGGTACAAGGGTTGCTGTACCATTTCTTGAAAGACTGGTTGAGTCCAAAAGATCAGCGTGACCAATCCCCGATCCAGTGTCAGTGTTCCTTTCTTCATCATTTCAAAAAAAAAAAAAAAAAACGAGTCTTTGATCGATCTATACCCTTACATATCATCTCATCCTCTTTCTTTCCAACACTCAGCTTCGGTTATGTCCCCATATAACTCTCGGAGGAACAATGGCGATTCAACGAGGGAAGCCACGCCGCCAAACTTGTACATAGTCTGCATAATACTGCAATCACCGTCCTTTATTCCGGCCCTCATCATCAGGCGCATCACGTTCCTTTTTTTTTTCTTTCTTTGTTCATACATAACCATCCACATACCTTAAGCACCCGTTCCTTTCTTTTCAATCCGTTCTGCTGTCTCCGGCATTTGCCTGGCTTTACAAAGTTGTGTCTATTACTCCTTTCCGCCGCAAAAGTTAAGGTCAAATCTCTCATTTTCAATCTCTTGAAGTCTCACCTCTCAGTTCACATGGTTCGCACAAATCAAATTATCAATTGCCTTGTGTCATTAGAGGACCGTTTCGGGGAAGAAGATTGCTACTTTCGTTCCCCTAGGGGATGACCGTCCCAGCCCCTCAGGCTACTCGGGGTACAGGTTGGGGAAAAGGCCTCTTTACCGAAACCGTACTTGGAAGTAATTAGGGCCCCAAGTGGGGCCGCGGACAGAAAGGGCTGGACAGTGGGGAAGGAGGAAACGATACAAAAACCTTGCCCTCATGGCGAGGAGGAGGGACTCCAGTCTCCAACCCGAGTGTGAGGGATGGTCAAAAATTAACTATCGATCGCGCAAGTCGAAGCGTACATATTGTAAGTGCTGTGGGGGACCGGCGGCGGGGGCGGAGAGGGGGAGTTTGTAATAGCATCACTCCTCTCACACTTGTTCCGAGCCGATTTTTGGAATCGGTTTGTCTGGCTCATGCTACTTGATGAGGGAAATGGCACCTGCGGCGGAGACTGGTGAGGAAGATGTGATTCCACTAGGTCCTCTCCCGGAGTCTGCACCGGGAGAGGATTTATAGGGACTGCGGCGAGTCCTCGGGTGCGGAGCCCCTCTGGGTCACAAAACTACTGGGCTCTGTTGCCTCGGCCCTTTTAATCAGTTCAGTTTCTTCACCTTTTTTTTCCAATTCTCTGCTGTGGTTACTACTACTACCCGCCTAGATTTCCAGCTTACTTACCTGTCACTCCTCTCTCTCATATACATCCATGCGCAGATTCGTACAAAACAGGCAATATCACTTTTCCCTCACTCCCCTTCTTCTGGTCATCTAAGCGAACCTCGCCGATATTTCTCTGCACCCAAAGCGGAAATCCATGACTTGGCAGAACTCATCATAAGATTGAAGAGTCTTGAATCTGCGGTCAGCACTATCTCCGTTGAACAACGACAAGACTCCAAGAACCTATAGCAAAGTCTCGTGCGGGATAAGAAAGAGCTGGATTGCAAGGTGGGAAGACTGAAGTGGGAAGAGGAAGAGAAAGTGCAAGCGGGCCTGGAAGATAAAGTGCACCGCAAAATCGACCAGAGCGTGAAGGGAGTGAGAAGCGATTTGGAGAGCGTCATCATTGGACATCGCCACGACCATGCCCAACTGGAGAAGACAAAAGACATGGTTGAAGAACTTGGAGGAAGACTCGAGTTGCTAGATAACTCGAACAACAACCCGGTTACCCGAGAGGAGGCCCGCGTGATGATCGAGCAGGTGTGGTCAGTCAAAGGGCGTGATGGTCTGGGCAATTTGGACAAGCTGATCAAACAGGCGGTGTTGAAGGCCATAATGCAGTGAATCGGGCAGGAGGGATACGTGACCAAGACGGAGATTGGGCAGCTCGAACTTAACACAAGTCCCTCGGCCTGCCGGAGGCAGGCGCCTCCCGTCAGGGAGGGACTTGCATGTAAAGTCGGGGGTTTGGCCTGAGAGCATCCACCCAATGATCCGAGTTTTCACAAAATCCACCAAAACTACTACTCAACCTCCAGCCTACTGCCCGCCGTTGGACCCCCAGACTAGCACAATTTTTCTGCAAATTATCATGCAATTTTTATGACAAAATGTTGACTTGTACTCAAGTTATGGCCCTTGAGCATCTTTGTAAAACATCAGTATCCGGTACCTCTTTTGCCGGATCTCTGCCACTGAATGTCCGATCTCACGTCCCGCTGACAGCTCATGACACCTATTAAGCTGTCCTCTCCTCGAGGCTTGAGAGCATGAACATGTACATTATACACACTTCTGCGGGTGGAATCCGGGATCCGGAGAACTGAGGAAAGTAGAGCAAAAATGCCGATGGAAGAGACCTTCTCAAAATCAGGGTAGAGCTTGCACTTTTGATCAAATCAAGCTCTCTTCTTTTATAAACATAGTGAGGATACTGGGCTAGAACTCTGCCAACTCACATTGGAGAAAAATTTGTTTTTTTTGAGTTACAAATTTTTGAAGGCAAAAAATGCAAAAAATCTTCCTCAAACCTTAAACTCTCAGGCCATAAGTACAACTTAGCACGTAAGCAGGACCCAGGAAACCCCCTATAGAGGTGGGTAACGTAAAATCCCAGATTTTGGCGAAATTCATACATCGGGGGGCACCGGGGAATGGCTTTTTTTGGCCAATTCATACATTTTCGTGCGTATGCTCAAGGCAAAATGCCACCGGGAGCCCGAAATCCCCCGTATTACAGCCGGGTTTATACGGGTTTTAGCGGATTTAACTGGAACTCATTGGAAATTCATACATTTTTGCCACATTTGGTGCGTACCCTTTGGGTTTTGTAACCCCATTCATACAAATTTTGTGCATATCATTTTGCTATTTTTTTCAAAAATTCATACATTTTGGTTACCCACCTACTTCGGGGGTTTCCTGGGTCCTACGTAAGCCTCTCCTTTAGAGAGCGTTGCTTCGCGACGCGGGGTCCCCCCGGGACCCCTCCGATTGAGAGGCTCAGTTAAGCTCGGGGCAGCTCTGGGTTTTGAGAAGCAGCTGAACTCAAACCGGGACAAGATACCGCAAGAGCTCCAAGGCTACGCCACGCTCCCGCTTGCGGAACCTGGATGGCGCTGGTGGTGGGGCGAGCTTGGGACTCGGACGACCGCTAACTTAACTAAGTCCCTTTTTTTGGAGGGCGGACGCCGTCCCGCAGGGACCCTCCAAAGGAGGAGCACAGCGCTTCACCACTTGACCGCAGACAGAGGGCGGGACTTTGTTAAGTTAGGGACAACCGCCAGTCCCTCTCTTCTTCTCAGCCTGACCATTCCTCCCATTCCAACGCACAGCACTCCGCCACTTCCGTCCTCAGGCAAGGCGTGCTCTTCAAAAATCAAATCCAACCATGGGAACCCAATTGGCAACAAAAAACTCAATTTTAACCACATCAAAATCACCACTTTTTCATTCATCCAAACCCACTCTCTGAAAAAAAAAAGTATATTTCTCTATCTCAGTTTCTCTCAAGTCATCAGTCTCACTTGTATCACTCTGTCCGCCCCTCTATCTCCCCTTCCTACTCCCCCCTCTACCCTGCTCTTCCCCCAACCACCCCTTCTGTCTCCTCCACCTCTCACACCACCAAAAATTGCGTCATCACGTTCACACCCACGTGAAAAGTTCTTACCCTATCAGGGAAGACCAAATAAAAATAGACCGATAACGTCTGTAATAAACTATTGACCTAACAGTCAAGAGCTGCCAGTTCCCAATATCATGGAGGATATTGAGGTGGACCATTCCCCTCATCAACCTACTCCCACCCCTGCCGCACCAAATCCCAATGAAGTAGGTAAAAACCCCCCACTTGCCCAATCCAGCCACAACCCAGACAATAAAATCGCCAAATTTATTGCCGAACTGTTAGCCAACCCCCAACCAGACAGCAGTGTTGTCATCTCTGCAGACAAGGCCAAGAACCTTTTGTCTTTACTGGGGATTGGTAAATTAAAAAGGTCCATCAATAACATCAATGCTCGTTTAGACTCCATTGAGAGAGCTATAAAAGCTGTGTTGCTTCCCATTGCTGTACTCCAAGTTGTTCCCAATGCTCTTCCTGCTCCACCAAGGGGCTGGGAAAATGCTGTGAAAAAGACCCTGAATAATGTACCTATTTGTGTTGTACCCCGTGTTCCACCCATTAACAAAGTAATGAATGAATTTAAACCCTCATTCTTTGTTATCCACAAGACTATCCCTCAGTTGCGCCCATTTTTTCAAATGTCTCCTGACCAAATCACAAAAAAAATTGAATCAAGTACTAGCTGAAATAGAAGCTAAGACGCTGGACGGCACCCCCATCTCTATCAGAGGAGCTGTGACACTCCCTTTGGGAGACATGAAGTTCTTTGCCCAAACGAGATTTGCAGAAAATTGGCTGCTTGAAAATAAACACACCTGGACCCATCAATGTGATCCCACTCTCGTTACACCACCATCTACTTTCCCAGTGATCATCCACTCACTCCCCACTACCTTCTCTCCAACAAACGCAGAATACATCAAAGACCTTTGCGACAAAAATGGAATCAAGAAAGAAGTCATACACAGCTTACACTGGCTAGGAAATCCCCTTGCCAACAAAAAAACTCACAGATCAATTGTTATCCACATGCTTGACAAAGACCTTGCAAAAAAAATCAACAGAGGCAGCCTTTTCACTATAAAAAAATGTTCAAACACCCCAGTGCTTTTTAATATTTTTTGGGGGTATAATCTCAATTTTTTTTATAAAAAAATATAACTTTTCTTTCTTTCTTTCTTTCTTTCTTTCTTTCTTTCTTTCTTTCTTTCTTTCTTTCTTTCTTTCTTTCTTTCTTTCTTTCTTTCTTTCTTTCTTTCTTTCTTTCTTTCTTTCTTTCTTTCTTTCTTTTCTTTCTTTCTTTCTTTCTTTCTTTCTTTCTTTCTTTCTTTCTTTCTTTCTTTCTTTTCTTTCTTTCTTTCTTTCTTTCTTTCTTTCTTCTTTCTTTCTTTCTTTCTTTCTTTCTTTCTTTCTTTCTTTCTTTCTTTCTTTCTTTCTTTCTTTCTTTCTTTCTTTCTTTCTTTCTTTCTTTCTTTCTTTCTTTTCTTTCTTTCTTTCTTTCTTTCTTCTTTCTTTCTTTCTTTCTTTCTTTCTTTCTTTCTTTCTTTCTTTCTTTCTTTCTTTCTACTCCTCTTGCTTGCTGAGCTGGTGCCAGTTCAGAAAGCAGCTGACCTTCCAGCTGGGATGGTACCAGATCAGCAAGCGGCCTTCCAGCTAGGCTGATAATAGCTCAGCATACAGCCTGACCTTCCAGATGAGCTGGTGCCAGCTCATCAAGCAGGCTAAAATTCCAGCTCAGCTTGTACCAGCTCATCAAGAAGGGAGAACTGTCAGCTTAGCTAGTACCAGATCAGCAAGCAAGCTGAACTGTCAGCCAAGCTGTAACCAAATTAGCAAGCATTTTGACCTTCCACCTGAGCTGGTACCAGCTCAGAAAGCAGAATGACCTGTCATCTGATCTGTCAAAAGCTCAGCCAGCAGGATGACCTGTCAGATGTTCTGGTACCAGCTCAGCAAGTATGTTGAACTGCCAGCTCAGCACCAGCTCAGCAAGAAGGCTGAAATGCCAGCTCAGCACCAGCTCAGCACCAGCTCAGCAAGCATGCTGAAACGCCAGCTAAGCTCCGGCTCAGCAAGCAGGCTTAGCTGCCAGCTGAGCTCCAGCTCAGCAAGAAGGCTTAGCTGCCAGCTGAGCTCCAGCTCAGCAAGCAGGCTTAGCTGCCAGCTGAGCTCCAGCTCAGCAAGCAGGCTTAGCTGCCAGCTGAGCTCCAGCTCAGCAAGCAGGCTTAGCTGCCAGCTGAGCTCCAGCTCAGCAAGCAGGCTTAGCTGCCAGCTGAGCTCCAGCTCATCAAGCAGGCTTAGCTGCCAGCTGAGCTCCAGCTCAGCAAGCAGGCTTAGCTGCCAGCTGAGCTCCAGCTCAGCAAGCAGGCTTAGCTGCCAGCTGAGCTCCAGCTCAGCAAGCAGGCTTAGCTGCCAGCTGAGCTCCAGCTCAGCAAGCAGGCTTAGCTGCCAGCTGAGCTCCAGCTCAGCAAGCAGGCTTATGCAGCTGGCTCAGCTCAGCAGCAGCTTGCCAGCGGCTCAGCAGCAAGCAGCTTAGCTGCCAGCTGAGCTCCAGCTCAGCAAGCAGGCTTAGCTGCCAGCTGAGCTCCAGCTCAGCAAGCAGGCTTAGCTGCCAGCTGAGCTCCAGCTCAGCAAGCAGGCTTAGCTGCCAGCTGAGCTCCAGCTCAGCAAGCAGGCTTAGCTGCCAGCTGAGCTCCAGCTCAGCAAGCAGGCTAGCTTAGCTGCCAGATGGAGCTCCAGCTCAGCAAGCAGGCTTAGCTGCCAGCTGAGCTCCAGCTCAGCAAGCAGCCTTAGCTGCCAGCTGAGCTCCAGCTCAGCAAGCAGGCTTAGCTGCCAGCTGAGCTCCAGCTCAGCAAGCAGCCTTAGCTGCCAGCTGAGCTCCAGCTCAGCAAGCAGGCTTAGCTGCCAGCTGAGCTCCAGCTCAGCACGCAGGCTGAGCTTCCAGCTAAGCTCCAGCTCAGCAAGCATGCTTAGCTGCCAGATAAGCTCCAGCTCAGCACGCAGGCTGAGCTTCCAGCTAAGCTCCAGCTCAGCAAGCAGGCTGACCTGCCAGCTAAGCTCTAGCTCAGCAATTCAAGCAGGCTGAACTGCCAGCTAATCTCCAGCTCAGCAAGCAGGCAAGGCTGCCAGCTAAGCTCCAGCTCAGCAAGAAGGCTTAGCTTCCAGTTAAGCTCCAGCTTATCAAGCAGGCTGAGCTGTCAGCTAAGCTCCACCTCAGTAAGCAGGCTGATCTTCCAGTTAAGCTCCAGCTTATCAAGCAGGCTGAGCTGTCAGCTAAGCTCCACCTCAGTAAGCAGGCTGATCTTCCAGCTCAGCTGGTACCAGCTAAGCAAGCAGGCTGATCTTTCAGCTCAGCCTGTACTGGCATCTAAGCAAGAAGGCTGAGCTTCACGCTCAGCTGGTACCAGCTAAGCAAGCAGGCTGAGCTTCACGCTCAGCTGGTACCAGCTAAGCAAGCAGGCTGAGCTTCACGCTCAGAGGGTACCAGCTAAGCAAGGAAGCTGAGCTCCCAGCTCAGCAAGCAGGGTGACCTTCCAGCTGAAATGTTATCAGCTCTTCAAGAAAAAAAAGAAAAGAAAGAAAAGAAAGAAAAGAAAGAAATGAAAGAAAAGAAAGAAAAGAAAGAAAAGAAAGAAAAGAAAGAAAAGAAAGAAAAGAAAGAAAAGAAAGAAAAGAAAGAAAAGAAAGAAAAGAAAGAAAAGGTCTATTTTTTAGAAAAAAAAATATTCAAAATACACCCCCAAGAAATATTAACAAGCACTGGGGTGTTTGAATTTTTTTTGTAGTGTTTTTTATCAAGGACTATGCTTCGCTGGCGCTCATCATTAAAAATCTCCAATCCAATTCTTCCAATGCTTTGAAAACCAAAAGATGTGTTTGGTGTATTCAAAATGAAGTAAGACTCAACCCAGATTTTGATGGTGAAGATGACAATGTCAGATACAACCATTCACCAATGAGCATAAAATGCCCCCTGAAGACTAAGAGCAACTCCACCGCGGACCCTAAAATGGGTCCCTATCCGCATTTTACAGCCCCAAACCAAAAAACACCCCCGCACCGCAGTCCCTACTTGAGTCCTTGGACTACGGCCGGCCCTGAAAATCATAGCCGCGTCCTCACATCTAGGGACGGCTAGGGACCCATCATCATTGTCTGGAACCCACTTTAACACATCCAAACCTGTGTGAAAGATCAACTGCACACCCCCAATATCCATCCAACCCAATATCAACACATACCAATTGGCAATATCTACCATGGCCACCCCTCTCGATCCGGCACTACTTCCAAAAATGGACTCCACAGATGACGGCAAGTGTCTCATTTTCATTTGCTCATTTTCACTTATCTTAATAATCTTGTTTAGTATTGGTTGAAGTCAAAAGAACAATCCAAAAAAAGGCCTTCTTGTGTTGAAGAAGGTATGTTCCATCAATTGTTTCCATCTTTTTTTTTTTTTTTTTTGATTGAGCTAACCAACAATCATATACTAAATTCTGCAGAGGCTGAGTTTACAACCACCAAGAGGAAGGCCTTTGCAAAAGCTCAAAATACTGCAAAGCCAAAGAAGAAGAAAAATAGCGCCAAGAAAGAGGAAGACAACAAGGATGCAAGTAATAAAGACAGTGATGGAAGTGACAGCGACGAGGCGAAAGGCTCAAAAAAAAAGACAAACTCTTGAAATTATCATGAAGACGAGGATCTCCAGCTCTGCACTTTGTGGCTTGAGACGGCTGAAGATGGCCAAAAAGGAACTGATCAGACTGGCGACGCTTTCTGGGCCACTGTTGCCAAACACTACACCAATCAAATTCCCAACCCTGTGCAATCCACGAAGAGCCTGAAGAACCGCTGGGGCGTGATCCAACAGGCGGTGAACAAATTCCATGGCTGTGTCCAACAAATCAACCATTGGAATCCCAGCGGCACCTCGTCTAGCAACAGAAACTCTATGGCATTAAGCTTATACAGCAAGCTTCAAGGCAAACCATTCACGTACGCAAGCTGCTACAGGATTCTCCCCAAGTCTGCCAAGTGGCATGACTACAACCTCTTGTTGGAAAAGAAGAACAAACCCAAGAAACCGCCCACCACTGTTCCCTCCAGCCCAACTCCTGGCTCATTGCCCAACTCAGGTCCAACTATGATCCAGGTTGATTCAGACGGCTCTGGAGATGAAACCTTGCGCGCTCCTCCTGAACGTCCAATTGGCCAAAAAAAAATCAAAAGTTGCTTACCAAGAACAACAGTTGGAAGCATCCAATCACGAGCAAATCAAGAAGATGGCGGCGGCTCATTCCGAGATAGCAATCATTACCAAAAAACAACAAGAAACTCTTGATGCTCAAAACAGACATCTCCAGCGCCTGGCCAACAAAGCAATCATCTCTAAAGACTTGACCGGCGCAAGCAAGATGGTCAAATGATTTTATGAAATAGAGCAGAAGAAAATAATGGCGCAACTTGAAGCTGAATTGGAAAAGTTGGCAGAGTGATCTTGGGCATGCTTTTCTTTTTTTTCCCTCCTCCCTGCCTGTGCAGCTCAACAATATGCTGCCCATTTTTTTTCACTGAGATGTGAAATCCAAATTCAATGAACCTTTCTTTTGTTTCAACTGCGGCACCTGATTCCTATCACATGTAAACAGTTTATGTTATGACATTTTCTTTTAGAAATGAAAAAAGCCCTGGTTCAATCTGGATAGCATTGAGAATGAAATGAGAGAAAAGATGAAAAAATAAAATAATTTCACTGAAAAGAAAGACCTGGTTCAATCTGGATAGCATGGAGAATGAAACAAGATAAAAGATGATCCAAAAATAAAATAATGTAAATGAGAAAAATAATTACATCAATAGATTAGCATGAGGTGATGTAACTATGAATCTTCATCATTTTCAATTCCCCATGTTTCATACCTTCCCTTGCGCGCCCAAAGGTGGGCAATCAAGTCGTTCCGCAGTTGGTAGTGCGCAGCTGAATTCCTTATATCGGATTGGTTTTGCGCAAAAGTTGAAAATACTGCTTGTTGTTGGCTTGATGGTTTGATTTGATTGGTAGAAAAACAAGGGCTGGTATTGTAGATGTGGTAAATAGATGTATTCCTCTCATCCTCCACAATCATATTGTGGAGGATGATGCAAGTTCTCATAACAAGATGTAGCCTCCAAAGACTCCATGTCAGCGCCGGCCGAGTGACTATGGCAAACTGAGCCTGGAGGACGCCAAATGTGCCTTCAACATCTTTTTGCGCGGCTTCCTGCATCATTGCAAAATGCTGATATGTACCAAACGGTCAAAAATAATTTTGAGAGATGACTAGAGTGATTGAAAGTTCAATTCTTACCTTTCGTTCTAGACCCTGTGGCTACAAGATTGTCTTGACCAAGGTTGAATAATCAGGATAAATGCCATCAGCAAGGTAATAAAATTGATGATATCTGTTTCCATTTATCGTGTATTTGCATTCCAGAGCGCGTCCTTCAACAGTATCATTAAAAACAGGGGAGGCGTCCAAGACTGAGATGTCGTTGTTGGACCCAGGCATGCCAAATCCATAGATCGTACAATGCCACAGCCTCCAGGACAATAGTCGGCACCTATATTGTAACACAAACTCATAATGAGCAAGTTGAACTCCGGAATGTGACTTGAAGAAAAGAAAATCTTACTTTTTCCTTGCCTTGAAATACTCCATGCCATGCCGTAGGGCAGTTTTTCCATTCCCAGTGCATGCAATCAATTGAGCTAAGCATGCCAGGGAATCCACGATCCTTCCCAACGGCCAAAAGTATTTTGATGTCCTGCTCATTTGGAGCTCTAAGATACACATTGCTATACAAGCCGATGATTGCCTTGCAGAATTGATATAAACAATTTGACGCTGTTGATTCACCAATTTGGATGTACTTGTTGTTGGCGTCCAGAG
The DNA here is from genome assembly GCA_002873125.1 of Puccinia coronata f. sp. avenae. Classification (NCBI taxonomy): domain Eukaryota; kingdom Fungi; phylum Basidiomycota; class Pucciniomycetes; order Pucciniales; family Pucciniaceae; genus Puccinia; species Puccinia coronata. The sequence continues at coordinate 265,962 of PGCI01000084.1, read as the reverse complement.
CCCTGCCATAAGCCAATATCCAAATGGAGGAGGCAATCTTTCAAATCCCTCGCAAACCAAAATTACCAAGGGCATTGGCCCTGTGAGTGAAGAAAACATCGTGCTTCTGGATATCTTCAACAATCTTCAAAAAAAGCTGCCTTCACATCCTGAAATGCCAACAAAACTGATAATTGATGTAGACAGGTGTTGGAGAAAAGTAATTGTTGTATAATCGACAGTAGCCACTGTCAAAATCTCGCCAAAGGTTTGGAGCTTGTCCTTTCCTGGATCCACCTTGCCTTGGCTGTCTTCTGTCTCTGAATTTCTTTTTGAGTTGGATGATTTCCTGTGGGACTGTTGCCCTGCCTTGAAGAACAGCTGATATATTTTGTGTTGAGCTGGAGATGATGTTGGATTGAGTGCTGACCAAATTCTTGATGATAGTGAGACAATCCATGGAGGCCATGGAAATTGAGCAGTGGAGAGGTGATAAAAACAAGACGGGGGCAGGGGGACCTACGGGGAATGACCTTTCATGAATTTTTATTGATAATTTTGAGGACTACCATTGCGTGCAGAAGCTCTCCGGGTCCCTAAACCTGGTTGCGCGGTCCTCAGAAAAATTTTTCAAGGCCCACAATTCAGGGCCCGCGGTGGAGATGCTCTAAACACTTTAACCGCACTATAGTTAACCCATGAATCGTCACACCCAAAACAACCCACATATGGTCATTCCTATCCCTCCCTCCCCCCCTTCCGCAACTCCTTCCCCATCACTATCAAATGAAACCTATTCCAAGAACCTGTTCAACATCCGCCAACTAAACTGTCACAATTCTTTTGAAGTTACCACCAGCATTCTTAATTCAGCTACTAACGCCGCTATTCTATGCCTCCAAGAGCCATGTATTAGCCCCCACACCATGACTCTGCCTTTCCATCAAAACTGGTCCACTTTCCTTGACCATAATCACTCCCCTAAAGATTACCGCAAAAAGCATTGCACTTGCATTCTCATTAATAAAAAGTACAGATTGGAACATATCCATCCATTGTTAAACGGATCAAGAATCCTTTCAGCCATAGATATAGATTTAAACATGGAACAAGTTAAAGCCATTTGTATCATCAACTTGTACAACCCCCAAAGCAATTTGAGGGCTTACCCAAACTCCAGAACTGGCTTCAACGCTTCAATAACAGGAAAATCCCTACCTTTATCTTCATGGATTCCAATCTTCACCATAAGCTATGGAACCCCCCGAGGTATCTCCACTCTCACCGCAAATCCAAAGATCTTATCAAATCTTGCAGACAGAAAGGTTTTTGAGTCATATCTCAAAAGGGAATTCCCACCTTTGTCTCTTCCAGGATCAGTCAAACAACCATTGACTTAACCTGTGCCAATGCCATAGCAGGAAAATTCATCTACTTGTGCATCACATCATCTGACAACCATGTCTCAGACCATCAAGCTATTTCTCTTACCTTAAACCTTGAAGCAAACACCCAAATCAACAAACGGTTGACATGCAACCTTAAAAACATTGATAAGCATGCCTTTTGCCTCAAACTTCAATAAACCACCCACCATCTAACCAAAACTCAACCATCTACCATCAGGGATATTGACACATTGGTAGAAAAACTTACAATAGCGCTACAGAACGCCGTTGCCAAACAACAGAAATTAGTAAATCATAACCTTGGGAAAATTAAACCATGGTGGAATGGCAATATCCTAAAACATCTGGCCAATAAGAGAAACAGAGCGCGTAAATGGATGTTACTTTCAAAATCACCTTTGGCTTTTGAATGTTACCAATACTGACAAAAGGATTTCAAGGAGAAAGTTCTTGAACTTAAAAAAGTCCACAGGCAAAAATTTCTAGCCAAATGTGACAACCATGCCTTGTTTAAAGCCTACAAGTACACTAAGCCTAGTAACAGTAACAACATTGCACCATTACTCAATGAGAAAAATAACCTCACCTCTAATAAAGAGGAACAAGAAAGATTGCTTTTCAACGGCACTTCCGATGTCCCCATCAACATAGACATCAGCAACATTCCGCCAGTCACTCTCTCCAACCCGTTTCATTTCCCTCCAATCAACTTACCTAAATTGACCCGCATCATTGAGTACCCCCCAAAAAAGAAGGCATGTGGACATGACAACATCCCAAATGAAATCATAAAATGGGGCTATCCAGTCATAATGAACATTTTATTCAATCTTTTTAATTCCTGCCTCACCCTGGGCTATTTTCCCAGATTCTGGAAACATGCCATCACCACTGTTATTTGCAAAGCGAATAAAACTTCTTATGCAATGTCAAATTCATACCAACCCATTGCACTTCTATCGTGCTTAGGGAAACTATTTGAAAGCATCATCACCAAGCGAATCACTTTTTGGGCTGAAAACAACCAAGCACTTGCCAAAGGCCACGTTGGAGGCAGAGCAATTAGAAGCACAGACAATGAAAATATTTTTCTCACGTCTTCTATCCGTCACAAATGGAGATAAAACAAATTTTTTTTCGCTCTTTTCCTTGATGTTAAATCTGCGTTCCCATCAGTTATCAAGGAACACCTAATTAACACACTCCAGAAAAAACACTCCCCACTCTACTTGACGGCAATCATTTCAGATCTTCTATCAGATCAAACCACTTCCCTGAGAATGGAGGACTATATCTCTCCTCCTTTTAATCTTCAGTGCAGACTCCCCCAAGGATCACCCCTCTCGCCTATCCTTTACATCATTTATAACTCATCTCTCCTCATCAATAACCCAGTTGACCTCAATCAAGATTCCATATCTCTTGGCTTCATTGATGATGTTTTTCACCTTGTTGCCAACAAAAACTCAAACAAAGCCATCAATAATCTTGAAAGACAAGGTCAAAAGTCCCTTCAATGGGGAAATTGACATAATGCTATCTTTGATCAAAAGAAAGCCAGCTTTATGATTTTCACTCACAAAAGGTTGGAAATTAGGCCATTTGCCTTTGGAGATATATCTCTCCCCCCGTTGAGCTCTGTGAAATATTTGGGGATCATCCTTGACCCAAAGCTCTCCTTTAAGACCCACCTCCATAAGGTTAAAAAATCCGGCAACACAACTGTTAAATAACTTATTTGGATCTCCAGATGCTCCTAAGGAGTGGGCATACAACAATCAAAAAACATGATAATCAGCTTCCTACGCTCCCGTACGCTCTTTGGAAGATCCATATGGGCTACGTCTAGGAATGAAAAGGCGGTAAAAAAGATTATATCCACAATCTACAATGCCACCGTTAGAATTATACTTGGCCTGTTTAAAACCACCCCAATCTAAATCTTAAATTGAGAGTCCCCACTAATCCATTTCTTTGATGTCCTCAAGAGAAAAACCCACCTCTTCTTGATTAAAAAACTTACAGACCCAGATTCACACCCAGTGAAACAATTGGTTCAATTTGAAATTCAAGCGTCACCCGTCACCAATTCACAGCATCCTTGACCACCACCACACACAAGACTACCACCTAGATCAAATTGAAACCATTTGACAACACCTAATCAACCCCTGGGAAGACTTCCAGATTGAAACAAACAACATCAAGATTAAGAAAGAAGATGCAAAACAGGTAGTGGAAGATCAATTAGAAGAAATGACATCAAACAACAAGCACATCCTATTTACAGACGGCTCCAGCATCCCAGAAAATGGGACCACCTCAGAAGCCATACTCAACCAATCAATTTCAACAGCATACCACATAGGCAAACACCAAGAAGCATCAGCATTTGAAGCTGAAGTTCATGCCGTTAAGATTGGCCTCAACACCATCCTCAACAAATTCTACAACCCCCTTGACAATTTCAGATATTCCAGCAAAAAACTTAACATTTTCATTGACAATCAAGAAACTGTGCTAACTATAGCAAGACCACCAAAACCAACATCCAATCAATCAACATTCTACAACATTTATAACAAAATGAAACTTTTAATTGATCTCTTTGACTACAAGATCACACCTTTTGGGTGCCCGGCCAACATCAATATTCCAGAAAACAAAGCAGTAGACAACTTAGCAAAATCAGCAACAGAACAAACATATCAACATCAACTTACCGACCCAGAAAGAACATTATCAAACATTCAGCAAATTTTTTGCAAACACTACAAATTCAACAAGAAGAAACAACCAATCAAGCGCAACAACATCACACTATTGACATATCCAATCAAAATCTTCACCAAACTCAAGACGCTGGAACGTGGCAAAAGTAGCATCATCTACCAACTCTGATCCGGCCATTCTCCTCTTCATAAGTTTTTTCACTCAATAAAAAGATCCAACTCTCCAAATTGTGACTATTGCAGGAAATTAGAAGAAGATGTCAATCATTATCTCTTACAAAATCAATGTCAACTCTCTTAAAGACATCTTAGACACACCAAAAGCATATTCCCCCCTTTCAGAATTCATCATTTCATCAAATAGGTTCAACAACATACAACTATATTGTAATCAAAGATTGGAAGAATAAAAAATCAATTTTCCTTATTGTTTCTTCTCACTTTCTTTGGTTAAAAGTCATCACTTTCTTTGGTTAAAAGTCATCATTTTCTTTGGTTAAAAGTTATCATTTTCTGTGGTTAAAAGTTATCAAGTCATCAATTTCTCTTTCCCATCAATCATTTTTTTTTTCAAAAAAAAAAAAAACAAGTTACAACGGGGGTAGAATGGGCTGATACAAGGATTTGTGGATGCTGCTCAACACCTTCCTGAAACTACGGTCTAAGGTGTGTGGTTGGGACCAACATAGCAAACTGCCTGGGAAACAGAATGCACGGTGTTGAGCGGCTCAACATTGACTATTTCTGGCACCATTAAAAAGAGATGGATTATCTTCATTTGGCCGCTTTTTCTTGTCTTTTTTATTATTTTTCTCTCTCTCTCAACATCAATTCAATCACCACTCAAGGCTATAGCACTCAAATATAATTAGTACCAGTTTCAATTGTTTTTCAAAACATCATTGCATGTATTGTATATACTAGTATTCACCATGAGTGTGCAATGTCAAAACCAATAAGCCCTAAAAAAAACATGGGAACCCCAAGTACACTTGCCTCTACAGGGTCAGAGCGCACGGATTGATAGGATTGGAATTGCCTTCCCAGTAAACTCCCTTTCCTTCTGCTTTTTATTTTCTCTTTCTTTCTTTCTTTCTTTCTTTCTTTCTTTCTTTCTTTCTTTCTTTCTTTCTTTCTTTCTTTCTTTCTTTCTTTCTTTCTTTCTTTCTTTCTTTCTTTCTTTCTTTCTTTCTTTCTTTCTTTCTTTCAAGCACTATCCCAAAAAAGAAAAATAAAAAGAAAAAGAAAACAACACTTGGATTGTGATATCATCTTGGGTGTACCACACAGGCCAGAAAACTCATGTATATTCTACATTATTCATCACCATATTCATATTCATCCACACCACCACCAACAACACCATCAGCGCAAGCTATTTTTTCCCCGTCATCTTACTTGCCCTCTTGCGTACAAGAGTGTGTGTGCTGTTTTTTTGGTGGTGGTGTGCTTCAACCAGTTGACTCGATTTTAAGGAGAGAATTTAGGTTTCAGAGATTGCTGCAGACTACAACTATGTTTATCTACTTATGGAGTTTATGCTTGTAACAAGACCAAAACTACATATGCTCATACCCCCCCTCATTTCTTAGCTTCAAAGTTGCTGAACTTTCATCTTGAGGAAACCGAGAAAAGCTGAGTGCTTTGGGTTTGCCAGAGATTTGGTCAAGCCATCTGCAGGCATGACAGGGTTGGGACATAGGAGATGGCGACCCAATTCTTGTCAACTGCTTTGTGAATAAAGTGATACTTGACGTCTATGTGTTTGGTGTGCTGATTGGCAAGAGGGTTTTTGGACAGAGCAAGAGCCGCTAGGTTGTTGGTGAATATGCCAATTGGGTAGATAGAATGGCCGGATATTGACGACATGAGCGATTGGAGCCATACAGCTTCCTGAACTCCGTCATATAACGCTTGGTATTCTGCTTTGGTGGTGGAGGTGGAGACAGTGGCTTGCTTCTTAGCTTTCCAGGATAAGATGGAATTGCCCCAGGTGACAAGGTAACTGGAGTAGGAGCGGCGCGTCTTGGAGCAATTATCCCAGTCAGCGTCAGTATAAATACGGAATACACCGTCTCCGCCACCAATTCTGATGGAATATTCTTTGGTGCCGGAGAGACATCAAAGCAGGTGAAGAAAGGCGCACCAGTGGACAATGCCAGGCCGCTCAAGATGTTGGGAAAGTTGAGATACCGCAAAGGCGATATTGGGATGGGTGGAAACTGAGAGATAGTTCAAAGACCAGATTGCTTGCTAATAGCTGATGTTGAGAGCCGCAAACTCAGCCATGTCCGCTTACTACAACGGTTCAAGACAAGTGTTTGGGATCATGGGGGTGGGAAAAGTACAACATCTGCTGAGGTTATATTTGGTGAGAAGTTTGGACACATAGCGCTCCTGAGACAGAGTAAGAAATTTGACATGGCAAGTGATCTTCATACCAAGCAGAGAATTGGCCAGACCAAGATTGTCCATGAGGAAGCAATCCGACACAAGTTGCTTGAAGCGTCCAATGTTGTGGCTGATGATTGCCATATTGTCCACGTAGACGTGAACTAGACACTCCCAGCCTGGAATTTTGGAGATGAAAAGGCAGGGGTTGGCTGTCAAGGGGACAAAGTTGATGGAAGAGAACAACACTGTGAGCTTGGTGTACCAGACTCTGGGTGCTTGCTTGAGCCCGTATATGGACTTGTGTAATTGGGGGCAAGAGCCGGTGTGGAACTACTCTTTTTAGGGAGAATAGATCTTTAAGAGGGAATAGGTGCTTGAAGGGCTGCCTCTCGGTTGTCTGGGAGAGTAAGGTAACAAGAATAAAAGAGTATGGACTCTTAAAGAATAAGGTGTGGCTGGTGAGGATGTTTAGGTATAGTTGGTAAAGGGTAATTGTATAATTGATGACTATGTTTATCTTCCAGGTTGTAATCAGACTGGGGGCTGGGATATATAAGGTACTAATAATTTCTCCAAGTTAATGGGGCTATGATATGTGGTAATTGCTTTAAAATGTGTGACCAGTGATTTTCTGATGGGGAACAAATGAGCAGGGGGAAACAGGCCTCTTATATAGGAAATATGGACAAATGGGGGAGTGGCCAAAATGTGGTTGTGTGAGGGGTGAAACATAAAGATGAAACATGGAAAAGAAATGAGCATGGCTGACTTGTGGGTGGTGGAAATAAATGGAAGGATGGAACAAGTGAAAATTCTATGTACAAGGCTGAGTTGTGGTTAAGGGATTGAAACGTGGAAAATATGAGTTGTGGAATATTCTATGAGAGTGAGGACTATATACAAGTGAAAATATTCAAAGGAAGGGGTTGGGGTTTCATGTGTTGGGAATGTGGTTTGGGGATGTCTGGTGGATGCCCTGTGAAACTTGTGTGATTGTGGGGTCTTGGCTATATCTTGTGATCCTTCTGTGATTGCTGAACCTTGTGTTTTGGACTTTCTAGCTTTTTGCTGAGGAAAGATTGGCTTACCACACCGGCTTGTGTGTCAAAACCCAAGGGACATTGAAGATAGATTTCCTCCTCCAACACTCCATTGAGGAAGGCGTTGCAAACATCCATCTGGTGGATTTCCATGCCGGCATTGATTCCTATGGTAAGAGCAGTCTTTAGGGCGGAGGAACAACCGGTAGGTGTGTAGGTTTTGTTGAAGTCAATACCCTCTTGTTGGGCACTAACCTGCGCGCATAAACAAGCCTTGAACTTTACTAGGTTGCCGTTGGCGTCATACTTCTTCCTGAATACCCAGATGGTGCCCAGAAGATGTTTGTTGGGAGGGATGGGCACGACAGTCCAGACGCCCAGCCAAACCATAGCGTCCAGCTCTAGCTTTATTGCCGACAACCAATCTGCGGCTTCCAGAGACAACATGGCAGAGCAATAGGTTTTAGGAACAGAAGGAGAGGTGGAAGGTGTGACCGCCATAGCAAAGATTTTCTCGAAGTACAGTTGGTTGGTGAGAAGCTGATTGGCGTACCGGGCCCATTGCTTTGAGGTTAAGATGTTTGATGAGTCAATGTCGGAAGAGATGGATTTTGGTGCTAGTAGATCTGCAGGGACCCACAACCAGCTAGGTTTGGGCTACGCAGATGATGATACTGCGGAATGCTTGGATGTCTCTCCGACTAGGGGATCCTTGGTTGGGATATTGGCTGGAGCGTCTGACGTGACAGCCGGTTGCGGCTTGCTTTCCCCTTTGTTGGCTAGACTTAGCAAGGGAACCTCCTTTGTCACAGTCCCAGGAAAGGGCAGGAAGGGGGATGGAGGGGAGTAGAACGTTGGGTGAGAAGCGTCCCGCAGGCAGCGCAGGAGCTCTTGGTCCGGAGAGGAACCGGTGCTAGTGGGTTGAGTGGATGTGGAAACCGGGTTTTCCAACGCGTCTTCTTCATCATCAAAGGGAATAAAATCCCTGGTATTGGCAGGAGAACCCGGGGGAGATTCCTGGGAAGCATGAGTCGTCAAAGACAACATTGTGGCTATACTCAACCCAATTCCCCTCTGTGAGTAATTGCCAGTTTCAGATTCCCAGCCAATACCCCACCAGAATGCCCCGTTTGGAGGTATCTCCAAATTTTCCATTCCTTTTCTCCTTTGGAATGTTGATGTACGCCCTACACCCAAACAAATGAAGGCAAGAGTAGTCAAAGGGCGCCCCGTGCCAAATTTTGTATGGGGACTGCCACTTGATTCTCTTCATGGGGGTGATGTTTTTGTAAAAGACCGCGGTGATGACCGCCTCGCCCCAGATCTTCAAAGGAAGATTTGCCTGTTTGAGAAGGGACTGGGCTTTCTTGATAGTTGTGCAATTGAGTTTTGTTGAGGAGTGTATGGCGCAGTTATGTGGTGGATTATCCCCTCATCTGCGAAGAACTTTTCAAATTCAGCAGAGCAAAATTCCCCCCCCCCACCGTTGGTTATGACATTTTTTATGCAAGACAAGTGAAGGTTTTGGACTTCATTGCAATATAATTTGAATTTCTCAAACGCTTGAGATTTTTGAGATAGAATGAAAACATGCTTGTGTGAAGAGAAAGAATCCGTAATTTTAAGGTAGTACTGCCCTCCTCCCGTTGACATGGGTGTGATTTTGCCGCTGAGATCCATGTAAATAAAATTGAGGACTCTCTCTGCATCCGGTAACTTGCTCAAGAAAGGCAATTGATGAGATTTTGAGATTCAGCATGACTTGCACGTCATGGTGTTGTAATCAACTCCAAACATCAGCTTTAGGGCCTTGCCACTTGGATGACCCGCTTGTCTGTGAAGTTCCTAGGTGTCAGCTTGCGATGCCTTGAACGACAAACATATTGGAGACTGACCCTGCGCTTTCAAGATTGTCCCATTGACGGAAAACACTTTTCCTCTGACCTTCTCGTCAAAGATAGTGATGGTGGAGGTTGGATCAAGGATAGAGAACTTGTTGGTACTCACCCGCACAAGAGAACATCCCTTCAGCCAAAGTCTACCAAAGCTTATAAGAGGGTGTGATAGGCTGGGTACATGAACTGCCTTGAAGGTGTGTACCCCTCCTCTTGAGTTTTTGATGTGGACATATCTGGAACCTATGATAGGAATGGTTTGGCCGTCCGCAATTTCAACGAGAGATTTCATTGGCTTATACAAAGTGAAGACCAATTTGCGGCAAACATGTGGTTGGAGCATCCACTGTCTAGGAGGATGGGACCGGCCTCAGGGTGATGTGTGTGGAGTGCTCTCCCCACCGCATAGTACGCCGTTGGGTGACTGATGACGCTTGCGTTGTCATTGTCAGAAGGGGTTTCAGGCAAGGTGGGTCTAGTCAATGCGACCTTTGCTACCAATTTTGCCTTTTCATTTTCTTTTCTTTTTGCCTTGTCTTCCAGCTTGAAGTGGGGATATAGCTTGTAACACCTTTCCTTCTTGTGTTGTGACAAATGATTGTGCTTGCCGTTGGTGCAGTGATTAGAAGAGGTCTGGGCCTTGTTGGCGGATTCAATTTTCATGCTGACCAAGTCTTCCGAGTCAAGAGATTTTGCCTTGAGATGTTTGCAAATCTTCCTGAGTGTTAGGGGCCGCTTTGTGAAAATGATTTCCTTCGTGTGGTCAAACAAGGATGGCAGCAGGCTGACAATGTGCTCCACCAGGAGTGTCTCGTTGACATCCGGCTCAGTTGCAGTGGGAGCTTTGATCTTGAGTCCAACAGCTTGCATGTTGGCAATACTGTTCTTGACTTGCGTTAGGAAATCTTGGAGGTTTGATTGAAATCCAACCTTCAGGAATTTTTGATATACCTTTGCCTGGTTTTGAGACGAGGTAGATTCAAAGTGTTTGCGCAAAGCCTTCCAGATAATGTGAGGCTCGCAACGATTCTTGTCCGTGATGCAACAAGAGGTATTGTCTTTGCTGAGATGGTGCCCAATTATACCCGCTGCAGAGGTTTTCTTGTTGGTCCATGCTTCTTTTTGTGCTTTGGTATTTGCCGTTGCAGCTTTATTGGCCGTGAGGAAACCATCCAAGTTCTTCCCCATGCAGTACGAGAGCATTTGAGATTTCCAGTAGAGGTGTGGTGTGCTATTTAGGTTTCAAGTATCAAATATGACACAAGGATCAATTATCCCATCAGAGATGTCACAGATCTAGACATTTCACTACATATTTCCACTCTCACTGGTACTTAAACCATAGTCACTCACTGATCAAACCTCCGGGCTAGTCCCACTTAATCCATAGTTATATATACATAGTCTTTATACATAGTTTTATAAGTACATAGCACAGGGACACATAGTCATATTTTAGTCCATAGTTTTAGTCCATAGTTTTGGTCCATAGTCTTACATAATCAACTCTGACCAATCATCACGTACGGTTCAGCCATCAAGTTCTGACCAATCAACACGTAGGATTCAGAAATAGAAGTCTGGCCAATCAGGATGCACGGTTCAGCCAGAAGTCTCAGGAAGAATTAGCTCATCAAGTTCTGACCAATCAGAGCTCACGGTTCAGACAGGAAAACTCAAGAAGAATTCAGTCATCAAGTTCTGACCAATAAGGACGCATGGCTCAGCTCTGACCAATCATCACGTAGGATTCAGACATCAGGTTCTGACCAATCAGAAGACATGGCTCAGATGCTCACCAGCAAAAATGCCTCAAAGGATTTTCACACCAGCAAAAATACCTCACTATTCAATATAAAAGGAGGGCCTCTTCCCCCTCATCAGAATCATCCAGCCACGGATACCCACCTCATCAGGGGATCACCTAAACACACCCAACCATCAAGCACTCACATTCACAACGACTCAAACACATCCATCACACAACAGAAGAAGGCCAGAAAGGTAAAACACTGACATCTTTTCTCAAGATAGTAAGTGTGATCTAAATCGGGGAAGCCTGAGAAGCTTTCATACCTTAAGGGTATTATATCTTAAAGGCTAAGAGAGTGGGGCATAAAATATCCTGAATAGTCCACTTTTCATTAGTTTCACCTATAGTCATTCACAGAAAACATAAAAGGACATAAAAACATTCCACTTACTCTTTTCACAAGACTTTATCATCATCACCTCTTTCACAAAACTACAAAAGATAAAAAGATTTCATCAGCTCTTATCATTCAACTCATAATCTATTCTTGATCACTTCCACTCTATCACATTCTTACTTATCTTATCTCATCCACTACATCATATCAAAGATCCACGCACACTAAAGGTGATATTGCTGAAGAAGAAAGTTGATCTAAGCCTGATACGAGACTACTACATATCAGTTTTTTTTTCTATCATTAGTTAGCCACAACAAATAAATAAGTTTGTTGTGTTAGCTCTTACATAGTATATTAGAGGGGCAGGTCTTTCAAACCACCCGTAACAGTCATAATAGTTCATATATAGTTGAAATATTATCTCAGTTATTTCCCCCTCACAGGACTGCCAACCCATCCCAAAAGGAGTTCTCACATCTGGTGTCCCAACAGTGGCTGACTAAATTCAGAAGATCAACAAAACGCTTAATCAGCAACACAAAATCACCAGATAACATCGGCGTGGCGCATACAAATCAGGGAGAAATCAGTTCAACAATCGAGAGGACGTATTGGGCACCACCCCGGAGTTGGTACAACGGAAGTCTTACCCAGGAAGAATTAGCAGATTTAGACGAACTTGCAGAAGAGATTCAAATTCGACGCATAATAGAGATTGGGATTCAAGAAAGAGCAAGAATGGCAGACATGACGGCGAGAGGACTCGAGGATTCGGCAATCATTCAACAACAGCAAGAACGTATTACATTTTTGGAAGAACAATTTGAGCAAAACAAGAAGGCGGAAGCGGAAAAGGAAAAGGAACGGTTAAAGAGCATGGACAAATGGCTGGCAACAAAAGTGGAAGAAATGATGGCAGAATTTATGAACTCACGAACGGAGGCAACACCACAGGACATCCCAATTCCAGAGACACCACAGCCACAGATTAGATTCTCTGTTCCGCCAACCGGCCCAAACATAGGTCAACATAGATTTACAACATCTACCCCGTATACGGCAGCTCATGGCAGAGACAACCCAGAAACTCCTCACCCACAGAACATGCATGGAGGCTCCTCCACTTACAATTTTGAGAGAGGAAGAACTAGACCAGGGTATACACCACGAGAGAAGCCAAACGAAACTCCAGCAGCTAGTCCGGCGGAAACAAGATTTGGGAACAATAGGGATGTCAAGTTACCCGAGGAAGGGGAATTTACAGGACTCATAGATGCTAAGAAGGCCAACATTACCTTTGACGGGACCGACGTGGAAGGATTTATTAAACGACTAGAAAACATAGCATCAATTTTGAAGTGTGGTAGTATAAGCTTAGCTTGCCAGCTCCCCTATATCATAAACAACAACAAAATTGGCAGGTCAATAGAGTTAATGGAAGGACATGAGACAGGAGACTGGGAATTATTGAAGAAGTCTTTACTTAGGAAGTGGGGAAGAGCCACGCCGCTTAGAAGATACCGGGAAGAGAGCATCACAGAGCTTGTTCAAAAGGCCGTGGACAAGAAAGGAATCAAAACAAACATGGAGTATAGGAAATTTATCAGCGAATTTGAAGAAATGATGGACTATTTTATCAGAATGGAATACAACAACCTCAATCCAGAAAACGGGGACCCTCTGTGGAAAGCGCTCTCTGACAAACTCAAGAAGGAAGTAACCAAGGAGCTTGCTCACGCCAAAAAGTTAAAGAAGACCAAGGACGGTAGAAACATTATTCCCAACCTCAGTATTCTCAAAATTTATGTTGAAGAAGCGTTGATGATTCTAGACTTTGATGGCGAGGAAGAAGAAGTAACGGCTAAGAAAACTGTGAAGATTCAAGAACCAGTCAAGTTGGCCTCTCAAGAAGAAGCATTCAAGAAAGCAATGGAACAACGCAGAAGAGACACGTCACCACATTTCAGCAGACCTCCTTCCCCGCACAATTCAGACGGAAGACCCAGAACAGGGCCATACAATTTTGAATGCTATTACTGTAAGGGAAAGCACAGTGTTGCAGAATGTGAAGATTCTGCTAAAGACTACAGAGAAAGAAAGTTTTATAAGTCAGGAGGAATATATTACTATCCAAACAAGCAGCCCATAGTATTAGAAAATGACTTATCAGTAAAAGAGATGGTCCACAAGTATTTTGAACAGAACCAGCCATCCACAAGAGCTCAACCTAACGAAACAAACAAGGATCCACTGTCATCAATTGCCGAAATTGAGGAATGGGGTTCCTGGATTCCACCGTCAGCAAATATAGATGAAGAAGAATTACAAAACAACATTGGGTTTGGGATTTGCAAATCTCAGAGGATACAGGAAAAGAATCCGGTAGCTAGTAGTCAGCCTGTTCCCGGTCCAGCTCAGCAACCTGTGATACCAACAAACTCAAAAGAACCAACCAGACAAAGAAGAAATAGTCTCCCTGGGGCTTGGATAGAGAATGAAGCTCCCGAAGAAGAGGACAGTATCACACAGACCCCAGGCAAAAATCCTGCTCCCGCAAAGAAGAAACCTGCCAACACAAAACCAGAAAGGAAAGATGACTTGGCAAGACAAATGGCTGATTCTCTGGCTAAGAAATTTTACAAGCAAACTTACACACTAACTCTGGAAGAAATATTGAAGATTGCACCTCAGTTCTTACAGACACTTCAGAAGTCTTTGCCGGACTCCGAAGAACTAGAAAAGAGCATCAATATTGGGAGAATTCAACATCAACAAGACTGCAATTTGGCCGAAGAAGAACAAGGAAGACTCACATACGCTTGTCCAGTAGGAATGGTTGATATGACAATAAATGACCGCAAAATCAGAACTTTGGTGGATACTGGAGCCGAAATGAATATAATCCCCGAAGAACTAGCAAATCAATTAGGCTTTGTGACAACCGAAATATTCGTGCGCTTAAGAGGGATTGGAGGACACTTTACCCCTATTGTTGGACTGGCTGAGAACGTCGACGTCAGCATCTTTCCGGGACATAAGAACTTGGCCAACTTTTTCATAGTCAAAGGCTCTGTCCATACGGTGTTGGGAAGACCTTTTCTAGCCGACCACAATGTTAGACTCGAGTTATCAAATGAAAAAGGAGAAGTGCTCAGCTTTCAAGAACCTTTATGGAAAAGACTATGCATCCCAATCTGCTTACCAAATGTGCCGGGATGGCATAGAGAGCCTCCCATGTTTCAACAGAACTGTTCCCTCCAAGTAGTAGATTTGGATATTCTAGACCAAATCAAGGATAAGAACGTGGACGGAAACTCAGATGACGCACTAGAAGCCAACTGGGAAAAATTAGAGAAAGATGAGGAATATCAAAAGGTTTTTAGTTCAACTCTTCACCCACCAAGATTAGACACTGGTCCGGAAGAGCCTATAAAAGTAAAAGACAAACAACAAGAAGATCCCTGGAACGTGAAACTGGCAGAACTAGTGGACTGGGTTGAAGAATTGGGAGGTTACAAGTTCACAGATGAAGAGCAAGAACAGATTGATCAACAGTTTGCACAATCCGAAGTTGCATGGGCAGCAGAGCCAAAGCCCTATAATTCGATAACAGACTATTACTGGAAGGACAAGTCATTTCCGCGTCGATTCAGAAACGTCTTTGATGAATCCGAAAGGCCCAAGACTCTCAGAAGAAATCAGGGATGTTACGGAAATTGGAGCTCAAGATTTGGTTTTGTTAGTAGGAAAGTAAGAGAAAAATTATATTACGGAGGAGGCAAAAACTGGTACCGGATCAACATAAGCGAACCAGCAAAGAAGAGGAAGTTCAAGAGGCAGTACAAGTACCTCTTTTGGGTATCTTTCCAAGAGTTCACTCAACAGGTCAAAGTTTTTTTTAAAGTTTACATTGCAACTAAAATGTCTACAAAGGAAAGGTTTTTCTATTTTTTTTAGGGGTTTATCAGAAGTTTTATCAGTTTTTTTGGGTTTTGGATAAAACTAGCAAAAAAAAGAAAAAGAAAAAAGAAAAAAAAACCAGTATTGATCAGCTTCTCTTCATCCACGATTTTTTAATTGAGTCACTAAATTCCCATAAAACATGAAAAAAATAAATAGATTGCCTATCAGAAGTTAGCTCGTGTCAAGATACCACCGGATTTGATCTATCTTCCAACCACTTTATTCAAACGGGCATGATATTATGAGGAGAAAATTCAGATGGCTCAGACGTACCAGGCATGATTTGACGCTTTTGTAGAGATCCTTTTGAATCTGATGGACTCGGAAATACTAGAAAAGGCACGAGGCGCAAGGAGATTACTTGCATCTGTTGGACCAATTGAAAAAAACAAAAAGAAGAATTCCAGATTCATCATTGGCTGTTGAAGCGACTGTAAAGCTGTCAAGAAAAGGAATCAAATTGAAAGTAGTCATACACAACGGCATTACCATTGGCGGAGCAATATGGATGACGAGAGCTAGATGACAAAATGGTTTGCCATCATACTAGTTGGCAGGAGTCTATGTCGAGCAGCTAGAGCAGATTCTGGGGAGCGATCATCATCAGACTTGAAGAAAAAGCTCTAAAACATGCAGATACTAGATTAGGATGCCAATGTGGTCGTTGCAAGATGGCCTAAATGGTACAAAGCGACCATGCAGATAGGAAGGACTCTAGGCAAAATGATGGCTTGGTTTCATCACAGAGCAAGTAGCTAGACACGGATTATAGGATGGAGTTCTTGAAAAGATGACTTGTACTATTAAGACATTAAAAAACAAAAATAAATAAAAAAGAGAATAACGACCACTTCAGAAAGCTCACGCCGGGATCGATGGTGTGGAGCGACTAAAACAGACAAGAGAAGAAGTAAAGCTAACATGGCTCGGATTCAGCTGGCAGCGAGCGACTTGGACACAAAGACAGATGAGAGAGACGAAGATCAAGGACACACCAAGCTAGGAAACTGGCGATGATAAGGAGGAAAGGCAAAACCGGCTCACCTTTATAGTCGATAAGGGAGCTGGGGACTGTTTGCTGCAGCCCTGGCAGAGTTGTGGTACCATCAAAGGCAGTGCAACCGTTAGCGCAATCGGCCTTTCTTTTGTTGCTTTTTTTTGCGATCTACATAGCTCAGCGGTCGGAAGCCCGCGGGATCGGCGGCGGACTTTTTTCCGACCGACCGTTGAAATTTGAAACTCACAAGCACTTGCCCTTGATCCACGGATTGCGGGACCCGAATTGAAGACAAACAGTTTGAAGGAAGCAACCTTTGCAGCGTCGCCGTCACCAGCAGCAGGAAACCCCCACTCTCTCCTCCATAATTGATTGAGTGTCTTCTTCCATGATGATATGGGAACACTAGCTCGCATTGCTATTGGGTTGAGAACAAAAGGAATCAGTCGCGAGAATACAAACAGGAGCGAAGTTTAAGGAAGATTGGAGACGAATCAATACAAGTCAATGAATAGTTATTGGCACTAGATCAACAAAGAGCCGGGGCAAGATTTATTGCTTGCTGGATTTCTTTAGCTGCAGGTACATGGGAATGAAAAAGAAGATTCAAAAGCAAGCCAACAAGGATTTACATAAAGGCAAGAGAAAAAAAAATCAATTGAGCGAGGAAGAAGGATCAGGATGGATGAGCTCAGTGGCTCAGTTATCAGCTTTAGAGACTCGATAAACGATCTTTGGACAAGATAGAATGTGCGATTGGCTTTATGTGGGTCGCGGGGCGAGATTGATTGCATTGAGAAGGTCGTCGATCATGATGAAGTGCTGTATCTACTCTACTCCTACAAAGGGAGAGAGCACGGAAAAGTCTGGTCAAGAAGCTGCCTCAAGATGCAAAGCGGTTATGAGCAGTCGCCGATCAGAAGGACTTCTGAACTAGGAATTTTATAAAGCAAGCATACAACTTACACATGATGCTGATTGCAGCGGCAGCAGCGGCAGAGATTGGCTTCTGGTATTGAACAGGCAGCATGCATCGCGGGGTACTGCTCAGCTTTGGGACAGAAGGAGGTCGGCAATTGACTGGAACGGGATCAATGAACAACGTACATATGAGACATGCACATTAACTGATTGCAGCGGCAATCAAGATCAGCTTCCGGTATTTAACAAGCAAATATGAACGACGACTGTACATTAGCCGCATGCATTCACTGTTCATACGTGATGGAAATGACAAGCGGGGAGCCTCAGGTAGATCACTAGCACATAACTACATACAAGGCATACGACCAATTGCTTCGGAAGGAGCAGGACTACTGTTGGAAAACCTGTACTCAAATGAACAGATCTACGAGATAACAATCAAAATCTCAAGCGCGAGCTGCATAATCTGGCCTGATAAGGACAGCTAAACGGGACTACATAGACGGATGGCAGCTTGTGTGACCATTTTTTTTGGTCCGTCAAAAGCAGCAGACATCGAGACTGTCTCAAGAGGGTAGGGTCTGGAAGAATAAGTGACCTGGTCGTGTTATTAAAGAGAAGGCAAATTCCACAATTGGTTCATTCAAGCTAAGCAATTTAATGAGGACAGAGAAACAGAGAAGAAATGCACCTACATACCTACTAAACAACATACCAATGAACGAGATCCAAAGGCTTGGGGTAAAAGCCGCACTGAAATAGGATTGTAAATGCATAAATATATGTTAAGTCTCGGCAATATGCGCTCAAGGACCCGCCCGGTCGATTCGGGGAAAGATCAGGGGACTTGAGGCTATCTGCCTGGAGGATTGCTCACACAGATTAAACCAAAAAGGCATAGAAGCCGGTGCGGCGCCCTGTAAGCTAAAAGGGGCTTAAAAAATCAGACTGGTCCGGTAAGACCTTAAACTACTGAAGCTCAAGATTTTACCAATTGGTCCGGTATGACCTTAAACTGCTGAAGCTCAAGATTTTACGGATTGGTCCGGTATGACCTTAAACTGCTGAAGATCAAGACTTTTCCGGATAGGTCTGGCATGACCTTAAACTGCAAAGCCCTCAAGAAGAACAATTGCAAATGGATTGGTCCTGCATGACCTTAAAATGCAAGACGTCAAGATAAACAAGTGTACACGGATTGGTCCAGTATGACCTTAAACTGCTGAAGCTCAAGATGTTACGGATGGGTCTCTCATGACCTTAAACTGAAAACCCTACGGATTGGAACGGAAAGGTCCCTCATGACCTTAAACTAAAAAACTACGGATTGGAACAGATGACCCCAAACTGAAAATCGGAATAATGAAATTACGGATTGAAGAATGACTTGGACAGACTATTGCATGCTGAAGGCTCACCCCACGGGAAATCACACACTTTACGGAAGGGTCCTTCATGACCTTAAACTAAAATCTACAATAATGAAAATAATAAGCTAGAGACTTGATCTACGGGCAGACTACTGAAAGAAAATGAAGAAGAAGAAGAATGTAGAGGGGAAAAGAAAAATGACAGAAGCATTGAGGATTCAATTGATCAGGAATACAACATGTAATGTGAAAGGACCAATGCAAGACCTTCTCAACACAAGACACGGTTTGAATATCAACGGGAATAATGATGGCAAGTTTATCTAGTTATGGCAGAAAGAAATTTGATCTCAGATGTACGGAAAGGCAAGATTCAGTTTGGACGACAACGGAACAAGAATTGACAGGATTCAGCAGTAGAACAAGGAAAAAAATGGGTTTATTAGGCATAAGGTTATATTGGAATAAAGGTTATATTGGATATGAGGTTATTGGTTAAATTGGAAAAGGTTCACAAGTTCTAGCTCAGGAAGGTCTGAAAATTAGGATGCCGGAGTCAGAAGAATAGGGGTATGAGTTAAAGGTATAAGAAGATCAGGTAGCTTAAAGTATAGTCAGATAGATTCACCATTTCAGTATTTTATTTGATACTTGAAACAGAATGCTGTGGACAGCATTAAGTTGGGGGGGGATGTGGTGTGCTATTTAGGTTTCAAGTATCAAATATGACACAAGGATCAATTATCCCATCAGAGATGTCACAGATCTAGACATTTCACTACATATTTCCACTCTCACTGGTACTTAAACCATAGTCACTCACTGATCAAACCTCCGGGCTAGTCCCACTTAATCCATAGTTATATATACATAGTCTTTATACATAGTTTTATAAGTACATAGCACAGGGACACATAGTCATATTTTAGTCCATAGTTTTAGTCCATAGTTTTGGTCCATAGTCTTACATAATCAACTCTGACCAATCATCACGTACGGTTCAGCCATCAAGTTCTGACCAATCAACACGTAGGATTCAGAAATAGAAGTCTGGCCAATCAGGATGCACGGTTCAGCCAGAAGTCTCAGGAAGAATTAGCTCATCAAGTTCTGACCAATCAGAGCTCACGGTTCAGACAGGAAAACTCAAGAAGAATTCAGTCATCAAGTTCTGACCAATAAGGACGCATGGCTCAGCTCTGACCAATCATCACGTAGGATTCAGACATCAGGTTCTGACCAATCAGAAGACATGGCTCAGATGCTCACCAGCAAAAATGCCTCAAAGGATTTTCACACCAGCAAAAATACCTCACTATTCAATATAAAAGGAGGGCCTCTTCCCCCTCATCAGAATCATCCAGCCACGGATACCCACCTCATCAGGGGATCACCTAAACACACCCAACCATCAAGCACTCACATTCACAACGACTCAAACACATCCATCACACAACAGAAGAAGGCCAGAAAGGTAAAACACTGACATCTTTTCTCAAGATAGTAAGTGTGATCTAAATCGGGGAAGCCTGAGAAGCTTTCATACCTTAAGGGTATTATATCTTAAAGGCTAAGAGAGTGGGGCATAAAATATCCTGAATAGTCCACTTTTCATTAGTTTCACCTATAGTCATTCACAGAAAACATAAAAGGACATAAAAACATTCCACTTACTCTTTTCACAAGACTTTATCATCATCACCTCTTTCACAAAACTACAAAAGATAAAAAGATTTCATCAGCTCTTATCATTCAACTCATAATCTATTCTTGATCACTTCCACTCTATCACATTCTTACTTATCTTATCTCATCCACTACATCATATCAAAGATCCACGCACACTAAAGGTGATATTGCTGAAGAAGAAAGTTGATCTAAGCCTGATACGAGACTACTACATATCAGTTTTTTTTTCTATCATTAGTTAGCCACAACAAATAAATAAGTTTGTTGTGTTAGCTCTTACGTATTATATTAGAGGGGCAGGTCTTTCAAACCACCCGTAACAGTCATAATAGTTCATATATAGTTGAAATATTATCTCAGTTATTTCCCCCTCACAGGACTGCCAACCCATCCCAAAAGGAGTTCTCACAGCGGTAGTTTTCATCTTTGAGGATGGGGAGTTCAGAAGAGTGATCGGACATGACAACAGACTTGAGAGATGGTGGTAACCAAAAAAAATTTTATCCCAGGGCTTTAAGCGCAGTCTGGGCTCATAACCTGTAAGCTTTTTTAAAGCTTTGTGAGCAAAGGAGATTGTGTGAGCAAGCAAGCTAAACAGCGGCGGCAACAACACGAGCAATAGCAAACCTAAACAGAGTTGAGGTGTGCAAACAGTCAGCAACAAATATTGAGAGCTAAATGATGGATGGGATTTCTGAGATCACACCTTTGTGAGCAAAGGAGATCGTGTGAGCAAGCAAGCTAAACAGCGGCGGCGACACAAGCAATAGCAAACGTAAAACAATGGATGAGATCAGAGAAATGGGATAGAGTTAGATCACGAGAAGCATAAGAAACAAACCTAAACAGAGTTGAGGTGTGCAAACAGTGAGCAATGAATATTGAGAGCTAAATGATGAATGAGGAAAAACTTGCATGCAACCGGTTGACAAGACTTTAAGGAGATCATTTAGGTTTCAGAGATTGCTGCGGACTACAACTACACCACGACAAAAAATGGAAGTTTTTGTGTGGTTCTCAAAACCGCACGCAAAAGTTTTCTATTTAAATAGCAGGGGACGTTGGCTTTGGGTCCCTGCGGAAACCGTTTTCAGAAAGTTTGCATCAATATTGTCATGTCGGTTAAATAACCGCCAGATAACCACACAAAAACAGTTGATAATATTAGGTTCAATCCAATCAATGGGCGGCAAAATACTCGCCTCACATGCTCCTCAGGCAAAAGAGGGACTCAAACCCATCCCCTTGAGGCTTTGCTCAGCATGCTACTTGGCTAGTTATAAACTGCTCAGCCATTTGATTCTTATCAACTTGGCTCAATGTTCGCTAGTTCAACCCGCTTTTTAGCCCTTGCCATTTCTTTCCAAGGGACTTCGATTTCTCAAAGTATCAATAACAAGCCATGCCATTGGCATGTTTGTAAAAAATGAAAAAAATAAAAATAAAAACCCTTCCGAACAGCGACTTAGCGCTGTTGGCGTTCGCTCCTGCTCATTTGTCGGGACAAGGTTTCTTTTTTGGCAGCTTTTTGATATTCCCACACCGAGATCTAGGCCTTAAAGCCATTGTCCCATGCAAAAAAAACTCGGTCTTGTGGGACAATGGATTTGTGAACCTTGGGAACTCCACCTGTGTACTTACATAAAACCCCTACCTAAAGACCCCCTGGGAAACATCCTCTCCCAGGGTCCTCAGGGGGTAAATAGCGGGGGTTTTAGGATATTTGAGTTTTTGAGTATCTCAGATACCCCCGCCATACTTCGACCGAGCCTCGCTCGAAAAAAAAAATACAAGTCCCTGTTTATGTATTTATGTGCACCCATCCCATGTCTATGTTGCAAAGGACATTATACATAAGACCCACACACATAAATGCATGTAAGATTGTCAGTTACATATATAAAGACTCTTATAACATGAAACCGTTATGCGATACGGTTCCTTCTTTTGGACCCAGTCACTCTGCGTTTACGACCACCAGTCGCCACAACGACTCTTGTCAGTCGTCCCCTCTTGTGTTTCTCGCTCAGAAGATCTCACTCAAATGATGCGTCTCACTCAAACAAACGCCTCAGTCAATCAATAATGTAGTTGTTAAAATGTAGCTTCACCAAGTCACTTTTTTTCAATGTATATCTCGATCATGTCATTCTTGTAGTCTTTCCAGCATGC
Source organism: Puccinia coronata f. sp. avenae (assembly GCA_002873125.1). NCBI lineage: Eukaryota > Fungi > Basidiomycota > Pucciniomycetes > Pucciniales > Pucciniaceae > Puccinia > Puccinia coronata. The sequence goes on along the minus strand of PGCI01000084.1, from coordinate 243,245 downwards.
ATTGGCTAACTAACATGGTGAGAAGAACATGCCAAGCCAAATTAAAATAGAGCACATCAACAAAAAAACACTAAGCAAAAGGAGAGCGAGCAACTGAACAAAAGGAAAGCTAGCAGAAGGGAGTCGATTTAGCAGAAGAGAGTAGATTTGAGTGATTTTTTTACCTATGTCAAAGCAAGCCAAGCAATACATAGCATGCGAAGCAGCATAAAGTCAAGCAATTATAGTATATAGATAACTTGTCAGCCTCTGTGATGCCAAGGGCTAGTACCTTTTAGCTACACAAGGTGATAAGAGTGCAAAGGATGGGTAGAGTGGGGTATTTTCACGTAGAAAAGTAGTAAAGAAAGAAATAAAAAGAATATAATTCTTTTTTATAGAGGGGCCTGCTGGCGCAGGGGTGTTTGTAGGTGCCCTCTAAATCAGAGATCTGCTAAGCAGGGTGGTATCTGATTAAGCAAAAAATGGGTTTCTGTGTAACAGAAGGTGGTACCAAAGTGCTTTTCCAATTAAGGAACCAGAATGGGGACAGAAGGATAAAAGAAGTACTCACTATTGCTTCTTTTAAGCCAAAAAGCCACGTAGGGGGGTGAAGTAGAGCTGCTGGGTAGATTGGATGGTTTCTGCTCAGGAGCTGGACACGTAGGTTGGTTGATTTAAAGAGAACACCACGGATAAAACAGGCAAAACAGGGCAGAGTAACTGAAATAAGGACAGGACACGGCGTAACTGATTGACTGTAATAATAATTGATGATGATGAACAACATTTGGCGTGGAAAGAGGGCTCTATATATACTATTTTCACTCATAGTAGAGGACCTTTCTTGCCTGTGTGTGTGTAGTTGCTATATTTCAGCGCAATGTGGCCAATTTGGGAGATTGGCACTAACAAGGCTCATCCCAATGGCACTGCTGATCATTATTTCAGCGTCACAAGTGTTTATAATGACCTTAATAACCTATTTGGTCATTGTAACTAAGGTACATAGCAACACTGACGTGTATTTGTATCTGAAATGGGCCACAAATGACGCAAATGGGCCACAAATGGCTATGGCCAATCATCAAAGGCCACGCTGGCTATGTTGCTCTTATGTATTCAAGGTTTTTATTAATGAAACCTTGTAAATAAACCACGTAGAATCTACTAGTACCCTAGTTACACCTGTACACGTGTGGTAACTAGGGGATTAGCTATTTCCACGCATTTGGCCAATTTCCAATTAGATTATATAATCCACGCGCGGGGTTGGAGGATTAAACCCCAATTGGGCCTAACTCCTAAACTATACACAACACCTCAATTATAAGTCCATAATTGGACATTTCACATATGGTATGTATATATAACAAGTACATACGTGTGTAATGTCATCTGTGACACATAAGTGTGGCCAATTCTTACGGGTAATTGGTTCAAGGTGAAGGAGTAGGAATTCAGGGGTACTTCCAGTGAGGGACCCTACATTAATTTGCATGAGGATTCAGAATATGACATAATATTCTAAGTTATCCTCAAGGTTTAGAAGTTATTTAGTATTTTTGTAAAAAGTAGTTATTATTTTAATTTATTACTTATTTTTATGGTGCCAGGACTTTGCTAAGCTTATTGGATAAAAATAAGTAAACTGAGTTTTTTGTACATTATTAGTCATATAAATGGGTCTTAATATTGTGGTAATAATGTCTCTTTTTATGTTACTTTTGTCAGGTTGGCTCTGACATAGTAGCAAGCTGACATAACTTGAGTAAGAATATCATTCAGTTAAGGCGGATGTAGAGGATGTGTTAGTCGAGGCGGACGTAGAAGATGTGTTTGTTATATTAGTTTGAGTCAAGGTCAATGTAGATGTGCTTGTTGTATTATTTTGAGTCAAGCCGGATGTAGCAGCTGCTGTGGCGGTGGTTGCTCCAGATGCAGTCGGTGGATTATCCGCAGAATTGGCCAGACGCTTTTGTTTCTTGTAGGGACGATTGCTCACCGCGCCTTTCTGCCCGGTGTAAGTCATCTTGATCTTCTTGGTTCCCAAAAGCTCCAAAACGTCTTGGGTCTGCTCAAGCTTCAATTTACCAAGTGGCTGCTCAAAGTGAGCCATTGTAATGTTTTTGTTGTTAGGCTCGATGACCACGTTAAGTTTCCACGCAAGTAGCTTCTCCTCAGCAGTAGTTGCTGGCCATCCCTCGTCAATATTGCCGTTTGAAGCGTCATCTATGATTTTACACAATGATGTATACAAAATTAGATGCAAGGTAGATGGATCAATCGAAGTTAGGGAACTTACACATCAGGACTCTGAGCCAACGGCGGATTGACTGCACATTTGGAACCTTGTGCCCTGAACCCAGAATAATCATTAACTTGAGGCAACCTCCACTTAAACAGAAAACAAGCAGGACTGACCTTCATCCCACTCGTGAACCGGCACAACTTCTTTTTTGTATTTCACATGTGATTTTGCCTGCAGTTTGGGTTTTTTGGATGTCTCAATTGCTTTGCCCGCCACCCAAGTGTGGAAATCGCCAAGAGGATCGTCGTCACTGGTATACATTTGGAGGAATTCAGATGCAAGCGGTGTCCCCTGCTTGCAGAAAAAATTGCTCTTTGGGTGACGTGAGGCTAGGACAATAAAGCCTTCCACTTGGTGGAAGAAGCTGATTGATTTCAACTATGAAAAGGCAGTTTTGTCAGCTTTGAGTTGAGGCATTGCAAGTAAAGCACCATATCTTACGTCTATCATAGCCTTGCGGACCCAATCTGAAACAACCGATCTACTGTGCTTTTGATTTGCGGCCGATGATTGTATGATCCCTTTTGATTCAGCCTTGGTCTTCTCAATGCAACTGTTGACAAGCTTTTCAATGAAATCCATGTCGCGATATTTTTCTTTTTTGTCCTCATTCTTTGTGTTCCAAAGCTGATACACTGAATCAGGTTTCTCTGAGCAGAAAAGCAGTTAGAACGCAAGAAAGTGGAAGGAATGAATGCTGAGGGAAGTAATACAGCAACTCACTTTTGGCGAAAAGCTTCAAAGCCTCAGGCTCATACTCGGCGAAGTTGTTGTAGCTGGTAGAGACCCGCTTCCTTTGTAACCATCCCAAATGCTCATGGAGTAAATGAGGGGCAACACCGTGATCAATAGCCAGTTGATGTAAATCACACTGAAACTCGTAGTGCAGCTCTTCTAGCTTGTTTTTGATTTTGTCGGTGAGGCGGAAATGAGTGATGTTCGAGTTGGCCATGATCCGGAGACGCGTCAGACCGTGAGTACAAAGACGTTCCCTGGTATCTGAGGTGAGAATTCTGGGCTGCCGGCACCTTGAGCCACCTGTTGATTCCGTGTTCATTGCCATGGATCCACGGAGGCTGTCCGTTGCTGGTGGCCCTTGGGTATGAGAAGTTGGTTTGACAGAAGTTGCTTGGCAAGAGGGAATGTTTGGATGGGCAGCCAGTTGACCAGAGGCGGGCAAAATTGAATTCGATCTCTGAGTCACCGTTTCCGTGCTAGGTGTGCGATGTCCGATAGATGGTTGATTTGCAGGAGTTGATCCAGGGGGAAACAATGAAACTTCCGGGTGAGAAAATTGATGGATTGAGCTAGAAGTAGGAGCTTGACCCGTGTTGGGTTGTGGAATCATATAATCCGGGCTGGAATCATACATATTTGGAAGGGAAAAGGGAGTAGGACATTGGTTGTACTGAGGATATTGGGTTTGGTTTTTGGTGCGAGGTTGATTTTGATATGGATGGTTATATCCATCAGGAATCTGATGACTTCTTGGATCATTGGTATTCAAGTTTCCCGCTGGATATTGATTCTGCGGATAACCTTGATGTAATTCGAGATTGTTGTTTCCAGTTGATGGCTGATGGGTGTTCATGTTACCCATTAGGGGGGCTAGCTGGATTTGACTGTTAGAATACGAGGACTGGTGATGGGCCATTATAAATTGGAAGACAAGCTTGGTGAGTATTGAGGGGATGGGTGATGGAACAGATATGAGCGCAGTAAAGATAGACTTGAGACGCGTTGGAAACACCTTAGGCAAAGGTTTCCGGAGACCTAAAAAGCAGAAAATTGGCTGCGCAGTGCACAGCTTCAGCAATTGGTGGGTTTTTTAAAACATTTGGATAAAATCATGATTGATTTGCTTATAACTTTTTCATTAGTGCATACTTTGGCGTAAAAATTTCACAGTAATTTTTTTGTTAACATTCCTAAATTTGATGAAATTTATAGCAATATTGCACAAAGGACTTGGGAGATATAGTCATCAGGGGTTTCAGGAATCAAGAATTTGGAGTAGGAAATATTAGTTTGCTTATAACTTTTTCATTAATGCATATTATGGCATGAAAATTTCACAGTAATTTTTTTGTTAACATTCCTAAATTTGATGAAATTTATAGCAATATTTCACAAAGGACTTGGGAGATATAGTCATCAGGGGTTTCAGGAATCAAGCATTTGGAGTAGGAAAAATTTATTTGCTTATAAATTTTTCATTAGTGCATATTATGGCATGAAAATTTCACAGTAATTTTTTTGTTAACATTCCCAAATTTGATGAAATTTATAGCAATATTGCACAAAGGACTTGGGAGATATAGTCATCAGGGGTTGCAGGAATCAAGCACTTGGAGTAGAAAAAACTGATTTGCTGATAATTTTTCCATTAGTGCATATTTCACATTATTTTTTTGCTAACATTCCTAAAATTGATGGAATTTATAGAAGTAATGTACAAAGTACTTGGGAGATATATCATATGGCCATGGGGTTTTGGAAGTAATATGTGGTCAAGTTCATAAATGTGACTATTATTGCTCATGACCACATACTACTTCCAAGTGAAGGATGTTAATTGAATGCTTCAAAAGCATGGATTCTTTATTTATAAACTTATTCAAAACCAATACATTCTTTGGAATCAGTCACATAGCTTCCTTCACTTGGAAGTAATATGTGGTCAAGTTCAGAAATATTGTGACTATTATTGCACATGGTCACATACAACTTTCAAGTGAAGGATGTTAATTAACTGATTTCAAAGCATTTATTCTTTATTTATAAACTTGTTGAAGAAAAATACATGCTTTGGAATCAGTCACTTAACATCCTTCACTTGAAAGTAGTATGTGGTGATGTGCAATAATACTAGTCACACTTCTGAACATGGCCACATAGTACTTTCAAGTGAAGGGTGCTATGTGAGTGATTCCAAAGCATGTATTTTTCTTCAACAAGTTTATAAATAAAGAATACATGCTTTGGAATCAGTTAATTAACATCCATCACCTGAAAGTTGTATGTGGCCATGTTCAGAAGTGTGACTATTATTGCACATCACCACATACTACTTTCAAGTGAAGGATGTTAAGTGACTGATTCAAAAGCATGTGCTATTTATTTATAAACTTGTTGAAGAACAATACATGCCTTGGAATAAATTCAATTGACTCCTTTAGCACAAAGAAGTTTTGCCCATAGTCCCCTGACTTTCACTTCTATGGCTTTTCTTCTCCTACCCTTTACATTTTTAACAACACTATCTCCTTTTTGTTGATATTTATTTTTGATTGATTATATGAAAAGCTTGTTAAATTAATCCCTTTCAATCATTTGGAGCTGGATTTGAATTTGTGTTGAGAAATATTTAATAGAAGTGTAGTCTACTTCCACATGACAGGTTTTTAATACCCGCCACCAACGGGGTATTTTTCTCTTCACAAATACTTTTTCTGGATTTGATGCCCATCTTCCTTTACATATTGTGTTTCTCAAATATGTTGGACATCCATGGACTTGTTTTTTCCCTCTCAAAGCCCAGTTTCATACTTTGAGGACTGGAAAATGGTTACAACCATTGAAATCTTGGCCTGTCAATCCACTAGGTCACCCAACACCCCATAACTATGACTAGTAAAAGCTGGAGAAAAAAACATTTTCTAGCAAAGTGTCCAAGCTTTTTGAGAAATACAATACCATCTTTCCTTCATCATGCCCCGTTCCTATTCGGTCAAAAATCCCTTCAAACATCATACCAGGTCCGAACGAAAAAGAAGAAAGGAAAATTCTGAACGTGATCAACAAAGAAATGCGGAATCACAAATGTATTTGGACATCATTTCTTGTCGGCAACCTCAACCAGATCATACCTCAACACTAGCTCACACTGATCTGTCTTCCTCCAATTCCGTGAACGAACCCGAGCTGGACGAGAATGAGAACCATTTTGATCAAGATTTTGACTTTCATCAGTACAATGCCAGCGGCGGTGAGGACACTTCTCAACACAACACATTTCTTGATGGATGGGACTCAATCCCATGGACCGTTCCATCTGAACCTCCTCAAAGAGCTCAACCTATTGATTATCAATTGACCAAAGAAATCCATGAAAATAATAGACAACATATAGCGACTAGTCAGAATGATAAATGGAATGAGATTATGCCAAAACTATTTGCTGTCTACTTGTGGCTCAAAGAACAAACAAAAAATTGGACGTGTGCAAGGTCCTCTTTTACATCGTTTGTGCATGTCTTTTGCAAGTGCCAACCAACCGATATCAAATCTCGCCAGTGGATTGATTGCGTTGATGTTGTAGGTCAGTACAGTACATTATTTCCTTGCTGGGTTTCTTTACTGACTAGAGCATGAAGCAGGTCAAGAGAGGAGGGAATTTTTCTTTTGCTCCTGTATGCCCCGACCGATCCACCTACTTCTGAACGGATTCATGACCAGCTCACCCGTTGAACCTTCAACGGGGTTTTCAATGCGATTGATGGCTCATCACAACTATTCATGGCAGCTAGGAAACGTTCGAAATTCGCCTTACGCAGAAATTCAGAGGCGATTTGGAGAAGAGAGGTCTCATGTCCTCTGGGACAAGAAAGGAATTAAGTTTAGTTGATGGTTTCATTTCTAATACCTAAAACAATTTTAACTTTAACATTGCTGAAGAATCTATTACTTTAGGGAAGAGAGCTGCGCAACTGCCTCTCATCGGCAGTGTTGGTTTATCGTGAACTTCTGGAAAGAACTGACAACCTTGTCAAATTGGCGCTTGGGTTGCAGGGCCAAAGCTTGCTGGCACACGATTGCTGCCCCGCATGCTTTGGTCCTAATCTTGAAACTGGCGACCAATCGAATCCAAAGTTGAAAGATTGTCTCATCATTTGCCTCGATGGAAACTTTCAACACAGGCATCATAAGGCAGCCAGCAAGAATTGTACTGCTTTAATGACTCCGAACCTCTTTGTAAAGCCAGGCGATCTTGAAGACATGAAACAATATATTGACGAGCTTGAAGTGACCCATAAGATTCCAAAAACAAAAAAAGTAAGTTTTTCTCCTCTACTCAGTGGTCTGCATCTGCCGTACTTACTCACCTCTTTTCACAGGGAGCGGATAAGTGCGCCGATTCCCACAAAGCAGCCAATGACACACGAAATGAAACCACCTGGAAAGGCTGTGATGACACAGGCCTGATGGGTTCATGCTGTCATCATGACAGTGTAATTTACCTAATGAATATTTTTGAGAGTGGCGAAAACAGGGCACTGGCACTTTCAATTCTTAAGCGGATTCTGGACAACGTTAATCACCCCAGGCCAATTGGTGTTTTATACGACATTGGATGTTCTTTGGACAAGTTCATAAAGCTGGTCCGTTTTTTCATTTCTTTTTTCTGATTTTTATTTGATGTTTTTGTTGTTGAAATCACTTCCTGAAAATCAGCGACATATTTTCCCCGAGTACGAAGGTCAGCTTCTTTTTGGCACTTTGGTCTTTCACGCGTTCGTACACGATTGGCCATGCCAACTGAAATACAATCCGCGCTACAATGTTGGTTGGGGATTATCCGATGGAGAATCAATGGAGCAATTATGGTCGGCGCTTTCTCCTCAAGTCAGCCCCTTGAGGTATGCGACTTGGAACAACAGGTTGACTGCACTTGCCCATCGATGTAATTTTAGGAATAAAGAGAGCATTCTTGAGCTAGGTATGTGGTCGCCATTATTCATGCAGGTTGTTACTGACTTTTATCTTCTCCCCATTCACCCTTTAGCATCCTGGCTTCGTCATAAGTTTGTCAATGCCCTGAGGAAAAGAGATACTGCAAAAAATGAACTTAAGCAGCTCTTTGAGAAACAAAATCCGCACGCAGAAGGCAACATCAAGTACTCAACCGACTTTTTGCAAGCTCAGTGGGTCAGACAAGCTGGGTGCAAGGGCCAGCGTACTGAAGAGGATGATATTAGGATGAAAAAATTGGCCGAGTTTTTCAAGAATGAGGAGATCTTGAAGAAAGCCAAGTGAGTCAGAGTTGATGATTGTTCAATTTGGGTGTGTCGCTCAACACAAATCTTATAATTCCCCCAGGAATGCCGTTTTTGGTGCACAAGGCCAACTGTCCAGCTCCGTCAATGACTGGGATCGTGTTCTCAGAGTCTTCGAAAACCACGAAGAAGATCAACAAAAACTTGCAAACTCGTTAGGTCGCAACTACGAAGAGTTGCTTAGTGCAACAGCTGACAAAGAAAAGAGACTCACCTTGCTCTGGGAAGCCAAGTCTGAGCTTTTCCTGCAGGCGGTTGAGCTACAAGGGGAACGATACCCAATTATGGGGTCCCAAACTGTTGGAACGAAAATGCAGCAACAAATCTTAAAAGCAATTCAACAACGCAAGAACCCTGTCGAAAAAGCTATCAAGAATTTCAACACCAGGCGATCCAATTACCTCCTGGCCCACGAACCAGAAAGGGCAAACAAAAAAGATAATCAGGACCTAAATTACAAAGACTTCCTCAAGATGGACCTGAACAATCCTTTTTGGAACGACAGCTTCTTCTTCCACTCTGGAGATCCGTGTGCAATCGATTCCTCTGTTCGACATGGAATACAATCAATGCTAATGTTGGATTGAGTACAAGAAGAGGTCCAGTTACTCACACACGATCTGGACCGTGCCATGTCTTGGGCTCATGAGATTCTCATTGATCTCAAGCGTGCCATTGGCCAGCTAGGTAAGTCACAACATCATTTTACTTAATCGCTCCTTGTCTGATTGGTTCGTATCATCAGATACGTGGTTGGCCTCTCCCAAGATACTTGATCTAAGCAACCCAGAAAATCGTTTGGCAATGGTTTCAATCGCCCTACCATTACCCAGCAAGTTGCAAGTACTGAGATCAGAACTCCAGCTTCGCCTGACGCACCATCAGCAGCTTATCAAGCATTGGATGTGCGATGTTGATTGGCTATGGGATCGGACTCGGAATCTACACACCAAATCCACACACCCATGGTTTGATACCATGGCCGACCTCAGAGAGCGATACCATGAAAACTCAATAAACTCAATCGACAATGCGATGGAGTTGCTTGGTTTTGACAGTAATCCGCCTGATGAAGTTGAGGGAGTGAGTGATGAGGCACAGCAATCAATCAGCAATGATGAACATAACAATTGCACATGAGTGCACATTTGCTTGATTTTTTTCCTTTCTTTCGGCTAGCTGTGTTTTTCTGTTTTTCTGTTTTTTTTTCTTCTTTTTTTATGTTGTGTAACGTATGCTGCAAATGCCTGAATTAAATTGCACAATTGAAGGAAGCACGCTAACTGAGTACAAGGGAGTTGCACAACAACTTATAACACCGGTATCTAAGAGATGAGAGTCTTATACACTGTAAACACCTCGGTTGGTAATTCAATTGGAGGTGTGCTTGAGGCAAGGGTGTGGGGGACTTGAGGGTGTGCTTGGTATAAGGGTGTGGGGGGACGTGTTTGGTGTACATACATAAGGGTGTGGTTCAGTGTAGTGTGGTTCGGTGTAGCGTGGTTTGGTGTTAACAGTGCTGCAACTGTTTGGTGTGAGGATTCCATTATGTGTTTACATTTCTATGTACATAAGGGACTTGTAATTTTTTTTTCGAGCGAGGCTCGGTCGAAGTATGGCGGGGGTATCTGAGATACTCAAAAACTCAAATATCCTAAAACCCCCGCTATTTACCCCCTGAGGACCCTGGGAGAGGATGTTTCCCAGGGGGTCTTTAGGTAGGGTTTTAGGTAAGTACACAGGTGGGGAACTCAAGATTTAACGTTTGTATTAAAAATGTTACAAACAGGTTCCCATAAACCTTTTGTTTTGCCGTGGTGTATGTTTATCTACTTATGGAGTGTATGCTTGTAACGAGACCACAACTACATATGCTAATAGCTCGCTTGCTCAGAGTCTGAGTCCCGCTTTTTTCTCTTTTCTTTCTTGGCTCTGTGTGTCTCTTCCGTATCTGACATCCCATATATATATATCCATCCATCCATCCATTCTCATCATCACTCCCTCTCTCATCAATTATCGGCGCCGCTGCGTTCCTTGTATTTAGGGTTGGTCAGAAACTTGAGTCGGAGTGCAAAACCGCTGGCTCAATTGGTGTCGGCCAAGGGCTTCCGTAAACAGCTACTAGAATCTGGTGCAGAGTTGCCCCTGACTCCTTCAGGAACTTGGGGCCGGCGCTTTTGTCTCCGGACCGGCCGAGTCGAACCCACCAGACCGTCTGAGACGGGCCTTGGGGGCCGATATTTCGGTTCCTGTACATCTAGTATCACCCGCCCATATGACCCGAAGGAGTGAACTTTTGTCAAGGAGTCCCGGAGCCTATCAGGCAATCCAATCAGACTCAAAACACATCTTCCGTGTTTCATTTCTATCCGTTAGTGAATATGTATATATCTCCTTGACGGGATGGCCTCCAAATGTTTTGGCTTGAGTCCTTCAGATATAAAATGCCGCAATCTGTGCCACTTCGATTCCGCCGCTCCCCATCCGTAGTATCTCCCATCCCTCCCCTCGGTGTTTTCGACGCTTCTAATACCCCCCACAAACAAAAACTTGTTACCAACACCGCTTGTCAATTTTCCAATGCCTTCTCCACTGCCAGTGATGATACCCATCTTCTACGTTTACACCATCGCTCTCTTCTTGATGGCGCTGCTCAACCTGAACCAAGTGCAAGCTCCCATGGTATCTGCAGATCCCGACCATCCGGATTGGGCCGGACGGCTCAAGCGGGTGGTTACACTGCAGAAAGAAGACACCGACGAGGGCTGTTGTGGTGGTTGTGGTTGTGGTTGTACCATTTCTTGAAAGACTGGTTGAGTCCAAGAGATCATCGTGCCCAATCACCAATCTAGTGTGAGTGTTCCTTCTTCATCATTCCAAAAAAAGCAAGTATCTGATCTGTAGACTGTATTTACCCATCCACATCATCCGATCCTCTTTCTTTCCAACACTCAGCTCCGGTTATGTCCTCATACTTCCGAAGGAGCAATGGCGATTCAACGAGGGAATCCACACCGCAAAACTTGTAAATAGTCTGCATAATAGTGCAATTACCGGCCTTTATTCCGGCCCACATCATCAGGCGCATCACGTTCCTTTTTTTCTTTCTTTGTTCATACATAAAAATCCACATACCTTAAGCAGCCGTTCCTTTCTTTTCAATCAATCAAGATTGCAGGGGATCGGGAAGACTCATCCGATGCCACACAACAATGCCATTAAGTTGCCTACGTCTTCATGGAAAGGCTTAGCCAGGCCAATGGAACGAATACAGCAGTGCACTACATGAGGTTATTGTTGGACTGATGATAAACACAACAAAGATGATTGAACTCCAAGGTATTACCGCAGAGTTTCCAAGTGTGTACCCTTACATCCTAACAACAGATAGCAATGAGTCAAATTGGCTGGGGATTCCGCAAATCATCTGACAATTCCTCAATAAATTGGCTGAGAAATCCCCAGGTTCACTTTGCTGTCTGGTCTCTTGGCATCCACATTATGGTTGATAAAATTGTATCTAGCTCCAATGACCACCAGTCATGTTGTGCTTTTGTCCATGCCAGAAAGAGATTACATACCTTCTCTGGGGCCTCCATGTGGTGATCTCCTGCTTCCAGTCACTGGATCTGACTTCCATGAGGATGAAGCCCTTCAACAAATAGATTTAACCATCTGCCCACATAAAATAAATATCATCTAAAATAGAGACACCATTTTTTTCAAGGTGTAAGGTGAGCCACACATGAGGGAACCAGGTTGACGGTTTTGGACATGAGCCAAGCAGCCAGAATTATTGGTTCACTCTGCATCTAGCTTAACACAATCCCCTTTCTTTGAAGGGCCGGGGACGCCTCGTGAAGCAAGCCTCCGAAGCAGGGGTGCTTCGCGCCAGCCTGGCAATTCCAGGCTCCTCCAACAAGGTGAGGTGTGTATTAAGCTAGACTCTGCATACCTATTCATGGTTGAGGGTTGATCTATGCCCTGCCCTGCTTCACCCTTATGTTAATCGATCCTCACTCATTTCACATGAAGCAAGGCCAAATCTTTCCCCGCAGTCAGCCAGATTATTGTTGTCCTGGCAATTCAAGGGTGAACTGGTCACTGCCAGAAAACCTTACTTGATGGAATTGTTCCAAGTTAATTGCAGGTTACCGAGGCAAAGCGGGAGGTGGCGCAGGTCCACGGGTAGCGCCGCAGGCGGAGACATGCTCCTTGAGCGGGATGGCTAGGACCGTTCGCCGTTAGGGGAGCTCAGGGGAGAGGAGCGCGACCAGGCTCAAGGGGAGTAGGATATAGGAAGGTTCTCCTTGGAGCTCCTTCCCCCCAGCCACCTACATTCATCCTCATAGTGTCACCGCAACAAATCTCTGCGAATTTTTTCTCTGACTCCCACCCACCCGTCGGGTTTAGAGGAAGTGGAGGGGAGTCATTTTGTCTACGCCGGGGGTCCTCGGCTCCCCCAATGTCTGCCAAGACTGTGAGGTCCGTCCACGGCTTGCGCCAGCGGCGGGCGAGCAAGCCGGTCAGAGACGACCAGGACTAGCACCCGGCCGTGGTAGGCTCTCACCAGCCCGTATAGGGTTGGGCGTGCGGGTAGGCGCCGCACTCATACATCGGGAGGCTTGGGAGGCTTTCCTCCGGGTCTCCTTAGGGGAGGGCTAGTGCCCGACCCGAATCATGTGACCTCACGGCGCGATGAGTGGACGTGTGCTTCACTCAACCTAGTTGACATATATTGGTTGCAACAACGTTGAGGCCACCTTGCTGGCCCGCTGCGCTACCACCTTTTGGGCTGGGGAAAAAGTGGGGAGCCACTACTTTCAGCGGTAGCGCAGCGATAATCCCGCTGTGCTACCGCTTTTTAGGCTTGCTGCGTAGCGGACCCCCGCTGCGCTGCGCTGAATGACCGCTTTCTTCAGCAAAGCGCAGCGGTCATGATGTTGGTTGCAACCAACAGATCAATAATTGAAAATTGTGTCACTTCAACAATTCAGAATGGCTGCTGAAAAAAGAATTCATTCAAACAAACAAAAAATCCAACTTTGTTGTGGAACCATATTGCACCAATGGTAGATTTCCTAAAATCATGTGTATTTATTCTAAAAATATGTGGGAGAACTAATAAGGTTGTGTACCATAGGGCCCTCAGAATTGTTCCTAGGGCAGATTTTTGATTTTTTTTGTGAGAATCGATTTTCCCCAGAAACGTGTACCATAGGCACCAGTTTCTGGGGAAATCCGGGTAGCAATTCTCCATGAAAACAAGCAATCCTAGAAATAGGTCTAACCCTGTTTCTTGAATTTGATTCTTGCCCACTTGATACTCACACAAACACACACAACAATCATTCCTATCTGGTATGCAATTCTGTCTCATGCGCAAATCAAAAGTGTGTTCTGCAATTGCACTGTTTCTGAATGCGCAGAACCTGCTTTGAGAATCACCCAAAACAAATGGTACGGGGCCTAAGAGATCATGATAGATTGGCACATGGGAAGAATGATAAATGGGGTTTTTCTGGAGAATATTGGCTTTATTTTTATTATTTTTTCAAAAAAAAAAAAAGAAAAACTTCCAGGGTCTCCAAAAAGGAACTGGAACTACAGGTAATATGACATTGCACAGGTATATGAGGCTGCTAGATATAAGAGGTGTTGGATGACTTCCCTTCAACTCTGCAGGGGTCTAAAAAGTCAGATCTGGAGATTCAAAATCAGATGTGTAGCATCCCCCTGCAAAAACCTGGTAAAATAATTTAGAATTTGAACCTCTAGATCTGACTCTATAGCACCCTATAAAATCAAAGGGAAGTCCTCCTACATAGACACATTCATGTCTTTGGGGGTTTGATATGTAAAGACAAAACCCTGGAAAACGTTGTCTCAAATAGGTGCCACTTGGATGGAAACTTGGGGATATCCTCTCATCCAAATCCAATTCCAAACTAGAGTTGTGAATGAGAATGGAGGACTTCCCAAAGCTTGAATTTCCAAACTTGGATGGTCTAATTCCCAATTTCAAACCTCATTCACCAGTGAAAATCAATGACAATTAGGTTCCCATCACCAAAAAAAGGTTGGGAATCTGGTTTTGGAATGTTCAAATTTGAAAGTTTGACCCCATGGGGAAAGTGGATGGCTTCCCTTTGGCTTTTACAGAATTCTAAATTCTTGATTTAGAGCTTTTATTCTAGATTTTTGAACAAAAACTCAAAACCTCTTAAAACATCTCAACAATGAGTATCAAGTCCAAAATAACTTTTTTTGAAAAAGTGCCCAAATTTAGAATTTAGAATGGCATCTGTAGCCCTGTAAATGGCAACGGGAAGTCATCCAGTCCTCCAATAAAACCAAAATCAACAAGACTCACAACTTATGTACCTGAAATTCTTTCTGAGCAGGGGGGGGGGGGGGGGGGGGGGTACACATGAGGGCATGTACTGTCCCATTTGTTGCAAATGAATTTGTTGAAGGGAGTTTTTTCCATGTTTTTCTGGCTTGTCAAAACTTGTGAATTGATTCACAATTTGAGATTGATGTTGATGACGTTGGCATACCATGTATTGCCAAAGCAATCAGTCAAGTCCGAAGTGTAAATCAGGTGAAAAATTGGCAAAAACTGGTCTTGACCAGCTTATAATTGGAATCACTCAAATGGAGGATTTTCATGTTATTGGAGACAAACATTGTCCACTTGCTGCAGAATGATTTTCTCGAGAAAAGCCTCTCGCGGAGACTCAAGTGAGACCCCCCGGGATGCAGCCCCTCAGCCTACACTGTGCAGGGTCTCTGTCTCACAGCAGGGTCCTGCTTGGCTCGAGGCGCCTTGCCCTCTTGCAGGCGAGGAAGGGCTCAGTGCAATTCTTTCTTACTGTCCACATAATCCTAGAATCAGTATGCAAGAGGCTGTGTAAAAGGCAAAGAGGGATTCTTTACAGATACATTTGCCAGGGGCACACAAAGCTGTACCGTCTCGCTGGATGCCTACATACAGCGCGCGCCTTACCGCCAGGAAGTAAGGCAAAGCGGGGAGGAGGAAACCTTTCTCTTGGAACTCCAAGTCCGACAATGCGGAACCCAAACTGGCTCGCCTTCTTGCCCTGGCGGTGCCAGGGCGCACAGGGAAGATGGGCTGCATATCTCTCAACTGACCCTCCCAAGTGTCCGAACACATTTTGAGAGAAGATCATATAACCACGTCTCTTCATCATACAAAGAAACGGAAAGTATTCATATCGAATCCAATGCAGAGTGTGGGCATTATTGATACTCAGACCAAAAAAAGGAAAAAGGAATAGAAATGCATTGATTATTACGTGCTAGGATGAACCGGAGGTTTCTTTTTATTGTATTTTCATTTTGTACTTTTTGTAGTGCTAGACTAGTTTCAGAAGGATGTTGGACTGTTTAAACACAGGCTGGAGATCACTTGACGATACTTGACACATGCAATTATTAGGCTTGAATTCCATCTACCAACTTGTGGACGGAATGGTGAGGTTCGGGTGACCTAGCCTCACTCTCCTCGTCTTCCTCACCCTCCTCGAGCTCGGATTCAGAGTGTGACGCTGGTGGAGGAGCCATTCGGGACGGGACTTGAGGAGGGCCATTCAACATTCGAGGCGGAGGCAATGTAGAGGCTGGGGGTCCATTGGGGCGAGGAGGCTGGTGGTTTCCTGACGTCTCTTCCTCCTCTTCCTCCTCTTCGTCGCCTTCCTCTTCTTCCTCCTCTTCCTCACCCTCTTCCGAATATTCTCCCTCGTGATGCTAGGTAGAGGGGGGTAGCTGGGTTAGTGCTATACGACATCTAGTGATCAAAGTGTCAAAGCAAGTTTACCTGGTGTTGAGTCGCCTGTGGCGCGTTGGCCAAGTGCGGCTGAGGAGCTGGGGGAGCGGTATGTCCATTAGTTACATGAGCAGACATACCGCCGGCGGGTGGAAATTGTTGAACGCTAGGATTTGCGGGACGGACGTGGGTGTCGACGGGTTGATCTTTTTCGGTTTTAGTTGGTCTGCCGCGTTTCTTGGGCAAGGGGTTGCCTTGCGCATCGAGCTCATTCACTCGGGACCTTTTCTTACGACCAACGGGGGCTTGGATTGCACCCGTTTGGTTCTGAGGAGATGTGATCTCTGGGTGAGAGATTTTGTACTCCTTGTTTTGGATGTTCCAAGAGTTCATAGCCAACTTTCCTGCTTCCGACCAGGGCTGAAGTGCGAAAAGCGTAACAAAGTGATGGATTTTAGTAAACAAAGCTCGAGGACGTAAACAAAAGTTTCAGTGGTTGGGGGACTGACGCGTTTAGCTTCATCGCTCAAGTTTTTCCATCGATCACCGATTTGCCTAGCAAGTTCTTTATAGTCGGCGGTAGGATTAGCGGCACGCATTTCCTGTCGAACGGCGTTCTGAAATAGGATGCTAAAACGAGAACGGGTCATTAGGATGATGTGCGGCCAGGTGGATGGGATACACTAATGTGAGGGGATTGTTAACCCAAAAGAGGACCAGAACTCAACTAGGCAGACGCCGGGCGCTTTGGAGCATTTGGATCACGCTCTCGCTTCCCCCTTTTCTTCTTCCCGCCGGGAATGGAGCCTGGCGGGGTGGGAATGGTAGCTGGCGGGGGAGGAGGATTATAAAAATGGTTGTTGTTATTACCGTTAAGGTGTTCATCCTCGCTCACGGGCTCCTCGGGATCATCCTCGTCATCTTCGTCGTCATCAGTCTCAAGTGGCTGGACTGCCTGAGAGGCATAAGATTGATTGGTAGGAGGGTGGTGAGGTTTACGCTGACGAGCTTTAGGGGCTTGAGCAGCAGGGTGTGGTTGCTGGCGGGGGGCCCCCGGGGTGACGGTTGCAAAGCATGGGCCAGGAGGGACTGAGGTGCGTGGGTTCGTGGAATGTGGCTGAGGGGGCGCAGGATAGTGTGGGTAGTTGTTGGGATCGCCGAATTGTGGAGGACGCGAGGCATAAGAAGCCTGGTAGGCGGTGGTAGAGCCACGAGGGTAAAGAGGCTGCTGCGGGGAGTGAGCAAGATGCTGCTCGTAATCGGAGCCGAGAGCATCAGCGAGAGCGCGTGGCTCGGAGCTGTGAGCGAGGGTGATGAATTTTCCGAGGGCGGTGTGCACGGTGCCGTAGGCCGTCAAAAGCTTTGACGAGGGGCAAGAGGGGAGAAAGAGAGGCGAACAGATAGAGGGAGGAGAGATCGATCAGGGTGAGCAAGATGAGTAACCAGTGCGGGAGCAGGTTAATTGGAGGGAAAGACAGCCATGGGTGAAGTGAGGCAAATGCGAGAAAGGGTAATACTAACATCTTGTTTGGCAGCAATGAGAGCTTCCGTGTTGGAGGAATGCGCCATTGTGGGAAGGACTGGGAGAGTCAATAAGGGAGGTGTGGGGGGTATTAGGAGATGACTTCCTGGAGAAAAGCAAGACTATGCCTCCTTTATCAAGGGTTTCAGGATGGATGAGAGAAGTGGAGTGCGGGGTCGGCGAACGAGGGGGGTGAGAGGACTGTCTTATATGTGCAAGCCTTGGAGGGTGGGAGTGGCTAACAACGTATCAAGAGTGCTAACTTGTGCGTAGACACGCCGAGCAAGGCAAGAGGGAGGGGCGAGGGAAGCGAGCAGGGCTGGATGCGAATAGCAGGCAGAACAAAAGGGGGAAGCGGAACACAAAGTATGGGGCGTGAACAATGGGAGAGATTGTTTGTGTCGAGACGCGAGAGCTCAGTGAGTCTGGAGACGGAAATAGACTGCAGGGGAGGAGACGCTACGTAGTGAGTATTACTTTTGTTGATGGTGCCCGTCAACAAGACAAGAGGAGGGGGAACAGCAGGGCACAGGTGGGACGAAGTGTTCCTGTCGTGTTCGTTTGGGAAGAGAAAGACTGGTTAATAATGGAAGAGTACGATTCGAGAGGAAAGTCGAAACTGTTGAAAATGGTTCTGTAAGACGGGCGAGAGAAGGGGGTGGGAAGTGAAGGGGTTTACCTTTTAATGTAGTAGTAGAGACTACTCTATCATGATAAACAAATCAGAAGAGTCTAGAGCCACACACATACTAACAACAACAACAATACTTAATAATACTATTTTAAAATGTATACATACAGTCTGTGTATATAGTCTTGATAATAGTAATTACTATTAGGGTCAGAGTCAGACGACTGTGTCTCTGTTTTTACGATCGAAAGTGGTTAAAATGAGAAACAGATTTGAATTTGACGTGTTGTTAGGGAAAAAAAAAACACACGAAGGAAAAAAAGGGGGATGGGGACATATACAACTAGGTGGGTGTTACTATCCTAGTCATATTTTTTAATATATAATACAACTATGGATTTAGTGAGGATTAGATTATTGGTGTCGCTGTTGGTTGAGAATGATGATGATGATGATGATGATGCGTAAATAAATAAACAGCAGAATGTTATAAACCCGTAATAAAGGGGACAGTTTCCATATGCCAATGGGGATGGGAAAAAAACGTTCACTTTCGTTAAGCTTTTTAAAGGGTCCAACCAACCGTGCAAGGGATGAAGAATTGTATGAAGAAAGTATTATGTACACTCGTTTTGAAATACTATATTTATCATTTTAAATTTGTATGTGTTGCTTGCTGTTGCTTGTCTCCGCTGCCATCGTACATAGGAGAGGAGGAGTGTTACATATTCATTTGTATGTATGCACCCCTCTTGTGAAGTAAAAAGACCCTTTGAACAAGAAGAAACACAATCTCGAAAAAGACTTCCATAGCCGAACTGCATAGGCCGACCTTGCAATCTTTTCATCTCGGGTTCCAAGAAGGCCAAACAATCAACAAATCGGCCCCATCATCAACCCCAATGCGTCGGCCAGAGTAACCATTACTAAGTTAATATGCTTAGTCAATAAAAATAAACACACGTTTGTAACTCTTTCATGCGAGAAAAGTTCTGCGCAACTGTCCTAATTCTTTCTTTTTCAGCGGGTCTACCGACACCTCCATCTGGTACTTATTTATCGAGCAGAATAGGCTATTAATAACGAAAAAGGAACAACACATCATGTGTAATTCCGTTATAAAGTTCAACAACTGCATCAAAAATCATCCATCCAAATTCAGAACAACCACAGACACACTATGCGATTTCAAGTACCTCTTTATCTCTTGGACTTGATAATGATTTAGAAAATTTTCATAAATGTATTGAGATTTCACATACCGTGCTCACTAGTCCGCAGAGATGGCTTCCGTACTGTTTCACGGTAGCCCCTGGAGTCAGGATTCATTTCAAATAAATATATCTGGCTCCACTTTCACACATTGCACTTTTCTTTTATCATGTGGTGTGTTAACCATCGTGGCTTTCTTTCATCTATGGTGGTGCATGAGGGACGTACACATAGTATCGTTATGTGGCGGACAATTCTTGTTTAAGATCATCAACACGCAAACGACGGTGAACACCACTCGGAATTCACAACTCCGATACTATACTCTATTGCCGAAAAAGGAAATTTGATTGGATGTGATCCTCACAATCCTTGATGAAATGGAAAATGCCGACTGCCTAGAGATTTCTTCTAACGCATCGGCGGGTTTCCATGAAGGACATATCATCGATGTTTCCAACCACAGACAGGTTGTTTGCAAGACGCTTTCCACGCATTTTACAAACTGATGAATTTGCGTCAAAAGAGAAACGGGCACCTGCCATGACCCTTTATTTGTGTAACACTCGTGTACGATCAAATTATCAATGCTGGGTATGAATAGGTATGAATTGAGTGCGATTCTACTGTTTCTTGTAAATTACATGCACCATTGCACACGCACACGCACACTCAGACGCAGTGACGCACACCACCAACAAAGGGATCTATCCCCAATCGTCAAACAACGGAAAAAATTCAAAAAAGCCAAGCACAGTTTCGTGTCAACGCGACTGCGCGACTGCGGAAGAGAAATTCAGACGACTTCTTCATCATGGGACCAACGTGGAGTCTTGGCAATTGTCAACGGCCGGGTAGGGCCTGGATGGCCTAGCGGTAACCATCACCCACGGAAGCTCGGTGTCACCCACGTGCAACATACTATACTCGCTACGGGCGACGAGTCCGGTGCTCGAATCCCGGCAGACCAAACCCCTGGCCGCTACCCCTTCCCACTTGCACAGCTACACCACCCCTTTCACTTCATATCCACTCCTCCGCTCCGTTCCTCTACGAGGGGGGGGGGGGGGGGGGAGGACCTAGGGTCCGGGCTTGGGCTTGGGGTTCGTGCCCCTGTTGTGTTTCCACTGTGTGCGAACTCGGTTCGGCCCGCCTCCCCGGCGGACCTAGGCTGCCCGGAGGCTGGACCGGCCAGCCCCCCAAGCTACCACGAGTATGGGTTAGGGTGGAGAGACCCTCCGCCTTGGCCTACGCGCCCCCTTCCTGCCGTCCTGCCCCTGGTGGGAGAAGGACGTGTTTGCAGTGACAGGCGGCTATCGAAGCACGGTCTGAGAGGGGCTGCGACAAAAAGCCAGGCGAGGGAATTCCGAGGGAATTTCATGTGAGCCGTCCCCTTCTGAAGAGAGGGGTCCGGACAGAAACCCCTGGGTGGGTGGGTGGTGTTGAAAAATTATTCTTTGACGGGATTTCTGGGGCTGGAAAGGCGTGTTCGGCTGGCAATACGGGATCGGGGGATGAAGGTAGCGAGAGGAGTTCCGGAAGCCGGTACCGGCACTGCCGGCATTGACCGGTCGAACACGGCAGTTCGAGCGGTGCTTGAACAGCCGTGTTCGACCGGTGGTCGGACAGGCACGACCGAAGCGAGAGCCAACTGGTCGGACAGATTTGTCCGACCGGTCCCGGCTGGTCCTGTGTGACCGGTCCCAGGAACTGATCGGACAGGCCTGTCCGACCCGCCGGCAGGTGCTTCGGTCGGACAGTGCCTGTCCGACGACCGGTCAAACACGGCTGTTCAAGCACCGCTTGAACTGCCGTGTTCGACCGGTTAATGCCGGCAGTGCGGTTGCTTCCTCTCAGACACCGCGGGCAAAATGAGGTCCTAATGACGCTACAGGTTGCAATGTCCTGTGACACCAACAGGACAGTCATATCCTGCATAAAAACAGGAGGTTTAATCCCGCAGCTGTCATTCACCTGTGTTGCTAGTGTCATGTAGCTCACACGGCCACTCAACTGCATACCAGCGCATACCGTACTGGGTTTAAAATAAGCTGAAATACCCATGATAACATTTCTGCCACAATACATTAACACATAATGCTGGTGTATCATGTACATAACAACTATACACACAAATGGGTATCCACCGCACATTAGTATGCAAATACATAAATAAACTTAGTACCCTAAAATACACCCCTGCAACAGTCCGACGTGATTATCCTGGGCGTGAACTTGGGATAATTCACAAGATTGCGCTTGCTGGGCCAGGACCAAAATCAAACGGTCCACAGATTCTTGGGAAGCTCACAAGACCTCCACAAGATTTTCCCCAGGACCTTCATGTCAAAATCTTGTGGCGGGTCCGGCTTGATCTCGGGACTCGGCCGGGAACTTCACGTGATGCTTAACCCGCGACCGGAGAAAATCAAGCTACTCCGGGCATAAAAGAGCGAGCGGGGAATCGAACCTGCGCAGCCCTCACTAGGTCAGCACCAGGGCCGGCCATGACTAACTGTTGCGCTACATGTGGCTGTATTTGCTAGGGGGTCCCAAAGGTTATGTACCGATTTTGCTCCTTTGTTTTCACAATAATTTTTAACTTTTTTTTCTAAGTTGTTTTTTTTTTATTTTTTTTTTGGTTTCTTAGAAATCAAGGTAGAAACGCATTTCAGAGGTTAAAAACCATACTGAGCTGGTTTCCAGGTGAAGTAAAAAAAAAAATCACGTGAAAAACCCGTCGCAAACTCGGCGCCGTGATCAACACGTTAATTGTACGGTGATGTGAAAATTACCAGCCCGTCTCATTCACAATGACGTGAATCCCCCAACTGTTCTCTGGGGTATTTTGACGAGGTGGGTTTCTTCACAGGATTAACACAACCTGGTGCATGTCACCCCAAAAATCCCGTCAAAACTCCAGGCTTGACACTTGTCCGTGCAATCCCAGAGAAGGCCTGTCAAAAGTTTGTCCGGGGTGTACATATGTACCTATGTATGTACTAAAATACCCATACTCGGCGGCTCTTGGTGGCTAAGTGATCTGCTTGCCGAGCTGAATATGTATTTGCGGCTTGACAATGCTCAGCGAGCAGGCAGCATGCTCGCCAAGCAGGCCATCACCTGCTTGATGGGAGGTTGCGGCCTCCTTGACAAGCAGGTGATGGCCTGCTCGGCAAGGAGGCAGCAACCTCTCACCAAGCAGGTGATGGCCTGCTCGCAAGCAGGTTGCTGCCTGCTTGCCGAGCAGGCCATCACCTGCTCGGCGTCCTAGGAGGCAGCAACCTCTCACCAAGCAGGCGATGGCCTGCTTGGCAAGGAGGCAGCAACCTCTCACCAAGCAGGTGATGGTCTGCTTGCCAAGCAGGTAGCTGCCACCTGCTCACCCAGCAGGTGATGGCCTGCTCGGCGAGCAGGTAGCTGCCACCTGCTCACCCAGCAGAGGTGATGGCCTGCTTGGCGAGCAGGTAGCTACCACCTACTCATCAAGCAGGCCATCACCTGCTTGGTGAGCAGGTTAGGCTTGGCAAGCAGGTAGCCACCTGCTTGGCGTGCAGGTGATGGCCTGCTTGGTGAGCAGGTGGCAGCTACCTGCTCGCCGGGCAGTAGCCACCTTCTCGCCAAGCAGCTGTGCCAGCCTGCTTGGCAAGAGCTTGCTCACCGAGCAGGTGTGTGCCACTGCGGCCTGCTCGGCAAGGGCAGGCATTATGTATGTATGTACATATCTAGCCAGACGGGGCCCCGTCAGACCTGAATGATATGTTTACATGTACTTGGGCGATTGATATAATATCACATGCTACATAGATGGTTGTGATGTGGATTAACTCAGAATTTCCATTATTCTAGTTTTGGACTTTGGTTGCGTACGCATGACAAGGCATGACAGCTTGTAGGAAAAGTTTCTGACATGTTGCCAGGGTTGTGTACGTAGACCACATGACTTTATGACATGTAAATCCTGCGGGACCCCCAGCGCGCAGGCACGTCCTGTAGTGTTACAGGACATTGCAACCTGTAACACAATGAGGACCCCATTTTGCCCCCGGTGAGAGATCCCTTGAGCTTTCCCTGGTTAGGGTTTCCCTTGGCCCCCCCGACCCTCCCAGCTAGCCCCCCTGGAGTCGCGGGGTGGGTCTGCCGCGGGGTTGACTCCGGATCGGTCCCGTGGACTTAGCCCCCATCCGGCTGCGCTACTGTAAATTAGTTGTCCACTTTAACCAGTCACAGGCTGTCCATAGCCTTCAATCAAACTTTTTCTTGTGTCTCACTGGGACTCCAATTCAGAATTGCTTAGCCGACCTGCAAAGCCTGGTGCAACTGTTGAAGGTGCAACCGTGGTGTGACGAGTGAATTTGGAAGAATTTTCTGATACCACAGATGAGTGTGGGTGCACCAGAGGCGATCAGGACTTTTAATCAACTGATGCAGGCGATTTGCCTGAGGAGGACAAAGGATGTGGTCTTGTCTCTTCGTCCAAAGGTGGAGCAGGCGGTTTGTGTATATCTGAGTTCCAAATGGCAACCTCTGTCAGAACAGATGCACGGCACTTTCACCTGTAGTTTTGGACGGATGCAAAATGCTGGAGAACCGTGGGATTGTGGTGAATTCTTTCGCAACTGGGTTTGATCCAACAGTTCTGCAACCACCCAATTTTTGTGCGTGAGGAGTTTGGGCTGGATGTGAAATGGTGGTGTTCTCAGTCGGCAAAGGTTGTCCATCTAATCAATAATCTCAACCAAGGAAGACCTCAAGATGACATGGAACGGAGTCCGAAGTGTGTTGTGTTTTCCAACTATGTGAGCTTCTTGGAAATGTGAGTGTCTTGAATTTTGACAGAGTTCATATTTCTTTTGTGAGATATACTAATGCACTTGGCACATGAGGATCAGAATTGAAAGTGCCCTCAAGCAGCACAAGTGGGAACCAACCTGGCTTCATGGAAAGATGAGTGTCAGGCAGCGTGACAGTAGTCTTGAACAGTTTTGGAGCAGTGCCACGTGCAATGTTCTGCTTGCTTCTATAGGTGCAGCAGGAGTGGGGATAGACTTGAGATGCGCTGAGAATGTTTATATCATGGTGAGTCATCCTTTTTTTCTTGTTTTTATAAGCATGACATCAGAAAGCTAAAAAGAGTTGGGTTGGGAAGGAACCAAGCTGGAATCCCGCAATTGAACACCAAGCAATAGACCGTCTTCACCGGCTGGGACAGACAAAGCAGGTTAATGTTTATCGATACTATGTACATGGGACAATTGAGATGAATATACTCCAAATACAGAGGAGGAAAGGAGAATTGGCACTGTAAGTGATTTCAAGAGTGGCGGAGATCTATTTGCACGGTGGGAATGAATAGACTGATGGGAATTGGATGAATATCTTTTTAGGCTGAGTGTACCGTCATCCGGCAATGAGAAGTATGAATTGGCTCAGCTCCTGATGAACAGCACTTGACAAGATGAATCAAGGATTAATTTGTACTCACTGTGAGGAGTTGTAATTTGTAACAACGAGTCAAAGTCAATATCAGCCTGGGGGTTGAGCATGAGTTTGGTTGCATCTGATAAGTTGTTGATGTACTCGGTGGCATAGCAGTTTTTGGGTAAGTTGCTAGGGACATCATGAAGTGGGGGGGGGGGGTGTGCAGAGGTTGACACAACACGTTTAGCCTTGATGGAGAAATTGTGAACATGTTTTGGGCCTTTTGTATTTTTCTTCTTGTGGATGTGAATCTGGTCTAATTGTTGAGCAAGAAGGGTGAACTGAGGAGATCTCCATGGTAGCGGGACTTTGGTGAGAGACTTGTCTGGAAGCTGTTTGGTGTTGGAGGAGCATTTGATCAGGTCAAAGAGCGCTTTGGCATGAGCTGCACCGCTAAAATAAACCCATCCGGTGGGCTTGTCCAACACGGCATCGGACACAATTGTCCGATGCTGTGTTGGACAAGCCTGTCCGACAAGGGATTGGACAATTCTGTCCAATGCCATGTCAAACAAACCTGGTTCGATGGTTTTAGATTGTGTCCGATCCCGTGTCGGACAGCCAGGTTTGATGAGTTTGTCCGACATGGGATTGAACAGGTTGTTTGATCCCATGTCGGACGACATCTGTCTGATGAGTTTTTACTCATTGGACAGATTGTTTGATTCTTTTGAATCTGTCGCCGAGCAGGTCACTGGACCTGCTCGGCGAGCTCTTCTCCCAGCAGGGCAATGGCCTGCTCGTCAAAGAGCTCGGCGAGCAGGCCAATAACCTGCTTGCAAAGAGCTGACCGGTGGCCTGCTCGGCGAGATCTTTGCTGAGCAGGCCAATGACCTGCTTGGCGAAAAGCTCGCTGAGCAGGCCAATGACCTGCTCGGCGAAGAGCTCGCTGAGCAGGTCAATGACCTGCTCGCAAACAGCAGGCCGGCCTGCTGTGAGCCGGGTAGGCTAACAGGCCGGCCTGCTCTGTGCTTGCGAGCAGGCCACTAACCTGCTCGCGAAGAGCAGGTCAAACCTGCTCACAAAGAGCAGGTCATCTGACCTGCTCAAATAAAAGCAGGTCAATGACCTGCTCACATAAAGCAGGTCAATGACCTGATCTGAGCTCGCAGAGCAGGCCAATGAACTGCTTGCGAAGAGAGCAGGCCAATGACCTGCTCGCAAAGAGAGCAGGCCAATGACCTGCTTGCGAAGAGAGCAGGCCAATGACCTTCTCGCGAAGAGAGCAGGCCAATGACCTGCTCGCGAAGAGAGCAGGCCAATGACCTGCTCGCGAAGAGAGCAGGCCACTAACCTACTTGCGAAGAGCAGGTCATTGGCCTGCTCTTCGCCAGCAGGACATTGACCTGCTTGGCGAGCACAGAGCAGGTCATTGGCCTGCTCGGCGAGCACAGAGCAGGTCATTGGCCTGCTTGGCGAGCTCAGAGCCGGCCAGCCTGCTCTTTGCGAGCAGGTCACTGGCCTGCTTGACGAGCTCAGTTTGCGAGCAGGTCACTGGCCTACTCGACGGGCTCAGTTTGCGAGCAGGTCATTGACCTGCTTGGCAAGCTCAGAGCAGGCCTGCCTGCTCTTTGCGAGCAGGTCATTGGCCTGCTCGGCAAGCTCAGAGCAGCTCAGCCTGCTCTATGTGAGCAGGTCATTGACCTGCTCTTTGTGAGCAGGTCAAATGACCTGCTCTTTGTGAGCAGGTCAAATGACCTGCTCTTTGCAAGCAGGTTAGTGGCCTGCTCGGCGAGCTCAGAGCAGGCCGGCCTGTTGGCCTACCCAGCGAGCTCACAGCAGGCCAGCCTGCTATTTGCGAGCAGGCTATTAACCTGCTCAGCGAGCTCTTTGCCGAGCAGGTCTTCCACTTAACATTTCAACACCCGTTACCCAATTTAATCGGCCTGCAATAATGGTTGAACACCAGTCCCCACCCCCACCCCCTGCCATCAACAATAAGTAGACACACAACAATTGAGATGCACGTACTTAAAGAACTTTTCATCATCAATTAAGTACTGAAACATATAAATACAATCCTAACAAGTTGTATGTAAATATCTTGATATTCATAGTGTGCAATGCCAAAGGCAAAATCACACTTTTAATAAAAAAAATGGCCGGGCGTGTGTGGAGCAAGAGCCGGCAGGTCCTGTCTAGCTCAACAATACCACAAGCCAGAAGGCTAACTCAGTGCAGCTCTTGAACTTCTTGCAATCAAAAACTCTTTACACAAATACACTTGTTCCCACCTTCCGGAGGACCTTGTGCTCATGAATTCTGTATTACATAAAACATCTACACTGGTAGTTGACCATGCTCACGCTGTCTTGAAACATCCAAGTTGAAAAAATAATGCTGGGTAAGGACCCCAGAGACCGGCTACATATACATGTGGGTAACCAAAATGTATGAATTTTTGGCCAAAAACCCAAGTGGTACTCCTCACCAATCAAAATGTATGAATGTCCATTATTTGGGTCAAGCTAATTGCACTCCACATAATTGCTACATGCACTCTACTTTGGAGTGGACAAGTGTCCACTCCAAAAAAAAAAACCCCGCGGGATTCAGAGTGCAAATGTGCACTCCAATTTTTCTTGGATTGGACAAAGTTGTACTCCAACTCTTATATTGGAGTGCACATGTAGACCAAACCAAAATATTGCTGTACAACAGGTGTACACAACCACTTCAATAATTTTTGGAGTGACTTGTCCATGTGCTCATCTTCCCTTGTCACAATCAAAGTGTTAAGATGCCTAAGAAAACCTCACACATACCATTTATTGAGAGTAGATTGTCTGCTCAGTTGCAGCATACCACAATGAAAATGTTAATGCACTTAGAAGATGCCACTTCTTGCATGTTATGTGTGTCATCTCCTCAAACACATTTCTATGCAATGTGTCAGCCCTAGAGATACTTCAAAGTATCCAAAGGACTGCTATATTATATTCAACCCACTTATATCTTCTGTAATATTAATAAATCCTTGAATATTATTGCAGAAATGGATTTCTGATGTAAAGTTATGTAGGGTTACCCACTGAGAGTACCCCTGAATTATTACTCCTTATGGTACTTTGGCCATTCTCAAAGTACCCCGGAGAAACTACTACAAAACATTAAAATGTAAAATATTTAACATGCTAATACATAGTATAAGCATATTTTTGGCGCAGAGAAAGAACATAAACAAGGTCGTGAAACAACACAAACCTTGTCTTCCTTGGCTGAGAATTTATTTCTATGGGAAATATACTACTTATTAGATATTCCCTTATTGTAGAAATAGAATTACCCTTTCCCATGAAAGTGTGGGTAAATTCTTTAATTCATTATCCTTATTAGTGTGGCTTCATGAGTAAATGGTTCATAAATATACTCATGATGTCATGGGGACAGGATAATAAATTTTCACACCCATAGAATTGGCCACAAATCTTCACGTAGAAGTTTGTGCTCATTCCCTGGCTTGTTTAAACTCCCAGAGGCTCCTCATGGCGCCCAAAGGGACCTCTAGGCCTTAAAAGGAAGGCCTCTGACGCCCAAAGATGGATTCCTCAGCCTATTCACCCACATACTTAGCTATAAACTCAGTATAAGTGAGTATTCTCCTCCTACTTTTAGAGTAGTGTTCCTCTATCTAAATCCTTTCCCACTGGAGCTTTTAGCTTGCATTATTATCCCCAATTACTGCGCCTAAATCCTCCTTAAAAATAGTAGCTGAAAGATCACCACCTCTGCCTGCAGCCATTCTTTCACGTGCTTTCCTACTATTATCCTTTTTGTTGCTTTATAGCTTCAAAATAACAACTATTTATAGTTGTTCTCCTACCCAATCTGTTGTATATCAACTTTTGGCGTAACAGGAGTGCAGAAATAACCCATTATTCTATTGGGGTAGGACTAGTAATAGTCCTTTAAACTGTTCTATCAGCACATTCATAGTGATTTGGGCCATTTTGGACCAACCTCTCATAGAAATAGCTGTCACAATGTGTACTTAGCTCACACCTCATGCAAACAGCAGACACTTTTTAAAAAGCATCATCTGATGACATGAGCTGGCACATGGGCTGTGACTATGCACAACATCTCAGGGTTGTTGACAACCAACCAGCAATGTCAAACTTGGATTGCATGTGTGTAACAGTTGAAAGTCACTGTGGGATACTTTATGCAAAACTGCCTACAGTTTGTAATACATGTGTAGTGTGAATGGTTAGATCATCACTCATGAAAGTTAGAGTTGTGAGTTTTACTCTTACAGTACATGAGGTTGTGGGTTCAACTCCCACAGCACTCATACCAAAATTTTCACAAGTTCAATACCATTCCTTATAATACCACTCCAAAGCTTACTTAGTTCATTTTCCCACAAATCTGTTGTCTTTACATGCATCAACCAAACCAGGTGTGTTGGTACAGTTGCGCAAGGCATCTTTGTGTACCAAGCTGCATGCAAAACTGAGTTGAGGATGTGGGCCTGCCCAGTGTTTCAGACCTGGGTCACACACACACTTTGACTACATTTTTGGAGTCCTGAGACCCAGGGGAACCCAGATCTATCTTGGCTTGGATTTTTATCCAGCTGTTCTATTTTTTTATTTTTTTCAAGTCACAGGTTTGGGACACTACCCATATATCAGCATATATCCATAGTTCAAGTCCATAATCATGGACTTATGGGATGCAGGTACGGGCATGGAAGCTCTATGAGACCATAAATATGGCTTTTATTCAACTGTATACTCATAAATAACTACTCAGAATGTAAATAGAACATGTGGGCTTGCTCATTTGCCAAAAATGGAGTAGCTACGCGGGTAAAAATATTCAAAAAAAGTGTTTTTTTGTATTTCTGGTCCCTCACATTTGGGACAGGGCAAAATCTGGTGCACAAAGATGCCTTGCGCAACTGTATCCCCCAAGGTCTGATCGCAAATGCAATGTATTCTCTGAGCTCTCAATGCTTACTCATTCAAACAGAATGCCAGGAACCACACCCACATTAACCACTTTGATTGGTGACTTGGTCCTTGAACTTTTCAACTAGCATCAAACGCTGAATCAGAACGTTCCACAGGAGACCAAATGTCTCTAATTCTCCTTACCGACCACATCTGCTAAACCCATATTTCCCACAGGGCTGTACCACTGCCAACAAAATTCTGGAGCTCTCTCCAAATCTAGAGATTGGCCCAAGCTTGCCTCCATAGAGGGAGATCAGCCCAAGCCCACATGAGCCTCTGCTTCCTCCATTCCCCCATCAAAGGAGGCCGCAAGTGCCTTCCATAGTGTAATGAAACCCCTCAAGTAGGATGTTGGATGTTTTAAGTTGTCCACATTTCCCAACTGGGGTGCCCAGGTACCTCAACAGTTGGATAGCTTGCTTTACTGAGAATTTTCAATCAAGCGTACAAAATTAAACTGGATTGGCGTCCTGGGTCTTCCAAAGGATACATACGTCCTTATCCGGAACATAACTGTTGAACTTCATTTTTGTGGTGGTGGCTCATCTGGGGGTAACCACTCAACGTCCGGTGACCATGTCCTATCACATACCCAAGGATAATCATACTGTCTCCTGTGGAACAATTTGGGCTTGCACATCAAACACTCCAACCAATACAAGTTCCATTGCTGATATAGACCTTCCCAATTGAGAAACCTCATCCAACCATCATGATATCTCATTCCTCCCTGACATCTATTTCATGAGATATTGGTCCAAAATGGGCCAAATCACTATGAATGTGCTGAATAGAACAGTTTAAAGGACTATTACTAGTCCTATCCCAATGGAATATTGGGTTAGTTCTGCACTCCTGTTACACCAAAAGTTGATATACAACAGTTGGGTAGGAGAAAAACTATAAATAGTTGTTAAATTGAAGCAATAAAGCAAAAAAATGGACAATAGTAGCAAAGCACGTGACAGAATGGCTGCAGGCAGAGGTGGTGGTCTTTCATCTACTATTTTTAAGGAGGTTTATGGCGCAGAAATTGGGGATAATTGGGCGTGATCAAAGCTCCAGTGGATAAGGAAGTGGATGGGAAACACTACTCTGAAAGTAGGAGGAGAATACTCACTATACTTGGTTGGTTTACTAAGTATAAGGGTGAATAGGCTGAGGGATCCATCTTTAGGCTTCAGAAGCTTTCCTTCTAAGGCCTAGAGGTCCCTTTAGGCACCATGAGGAGTCTCTGGGAATTTAAAAAAGCCAGGGAATGAGCATGAAACTTCTACGTGAAGATTTGTGGACAATTCTATGGATGTGAAAATTTATTATCCTGTCCCCATGGCACCATGAGTATATTTATGAACCATTTACTCATGAAGCCACACTAATAAGAATAATGAATTAAACAATTACTCACACTTACATGGGAAAGGGTAATTCTATTTCTACAATGAGGGAATATTGAATAAGTAGTATATTACCCGTAGAAATACTTTCTCAGCCAAAGTAGACAAGGTTTATACTGTTCTGAAACCTTGTGTATTTTTTTTCTCTACGCCTGAATATGCTTATACTCTGTATTAGCATATTTAATAGAGTTTTATTCTAATGTTTAATTGTAATTCCTCCGTGGTACTTTGATAATAGCCAAAGTACCATAAGGGGTACTCTCAGTGGGTAACCCTACCTAAATTTACATGAGGAATCCATTTCTGCAATAATATTCAAGGATTTATTAATATTACATAATATATTGATGAGTTGAATCAAAATAAGCAGTCCTTTGGATACTTGGAAGCATCTCTAGGGCTGACACTCCCCCAAACAAATCAAGTAGTTCTCTGGAAATTGAAGAAATTGAAATTCATAACTCTGTTGCTCTCTCTGAAAAGGAACTCAACTTGGATCCCCTTGGAAACAACACTGAAGACTCAGCTTCAAAAAGTGGTAATAATGCTGGCAACTTTAAAATCCTGAATTCCGGTTCCTCTGAGTCTACTTCACACTCTCAAGCCCCCCCCAAATCCCTCTCTGTCAAAGCAACCTGAATTAAGTCCTCATATCAATCCAGACCTCTGGCCTGCAAATCCTCATATCTCAAGACAACATGCCTGAAGCCACGCACAGGGCTTCTTTCATTCCTTCTCACCACCACATTGCTTGCTCTTGAATATTCAAAAGTATCTCAACTGTTGCTCTTCCCTCAGGGAACACTCTTCACTTTGTTGAGATTAGTGTCACAGATGCTCCCTCTAGTCTAGCCAAGGACAAATCAATCTTGTGTCTCCAATAGAAACACAGCTCCTTGGATCTCCTCAGGACTCTCCGACTCCTGAATCACACTCCTTGGATCTCCTCAAGATGTCCAGACTCCCATCTTGCCTATGTTTCACCTTTCAAGAAACGCTTGGCTTGCCTCACCTTTCCATCAAGATCACTGTTTGAATCTGCTGAATAACTTGCTCACTTGTGCTCTCTCACCTATTTAAGAAGCTTCTCTCCTCACCCAGTTTCATCTCCTGGGGAACCACTCATTAACCTTTTTTTTCATCCGGTCACTCTATCATCCATCTCACTCTAGATCAAGTCTGACCTCTTCTTCCTCCACCCATCAAATCTTCCTGTGCAAATCATTGCCAGCTTAAATCGTTGATTCATCACTTTCATCATCTTCACCTTCTTCACCATCATCATTGCCCTTAGTCATCAGTTTGTTGTAGTGCTTGTATGTTTTACGCTTCTTCTCCTGATCTCCTCACGTATTGATGCCTTTTTTCTTCAGTTCTTTGTTCCTTTTCTTTCCTCTCCACTTTCCTCCAAACCTCCTTGTGTTATTGTCTCACAGCCAGACCAAGCTTGCCTTTAGGTACATTTGTTTTTTCCTTTTTTGTTTGTTTCTTGTTTTGTTATTTGTTCTAATGAAAAACCTTAAGTTTCTCAAATCATTAAACACTTTTCTATTGTTATATAGTTCAGTAACTAAATTTAATTCACTAAACATTCCTCCAACCACTGTTTACATCAATTTCATCATTGAAATATCTTTCAATTCCTTCTACCTATCTTTCATCTTGCCACCTGTCATCTTCTTCAAGAAGCCGTCCTCAACCAATACCTTTTCAAATCTTGTTCAATCTAGACATAGGTGTTTCCTCTCAACCCCTTGGTGAGTGTATCAGATCATTGACCTTTTCTTCCATCAGTTCCTTTCCTTTCTCCTGTGTCTTCTCATTCGCTCCTGCTTCTCTCTGCCCCACCCTTTTTTTTTGCCTTCTGTTCTTTTGTGTTAGCCTTTAAGTTCCTGAAAAA
>PGCI01000084.1:0-205000 GCA_002873125.1 Puccinia coronata f. sp. avenae | reverse complement strand
GATGCATTGTCTACCGTGACAGAGGTGATTTTGTCAAATATCTTCAAATCAACAGTTACTGAGATGAGCTGCTTGGCAATTGCCAAGCCGGTATGAGGTGGTGGAAGCTCTTTGAAAGAAATGATGCGCTTGCGGAGAGTCCAATCAGATAACATGTAGTGAGAAGAAATCACCATATACGGTGACTGAATTGAAGAAGTCCAAAGATCAGTCGTTAAGGCAATTTGTCTTGATTCTTTTAATTTGTGCATGATTTTTTCCTTCATTGCGTGATACATTTTGATAATGTCCTTCTTGATTGTTGTTTGTCCAAACAGCTTAAACTTAGGTTGAAGAGATTTGATGAAGGCTTTGAAGATTGGGTGCTCAACCGATGTGAATGGTTTTTTGTTGGCAATGATCAACTTCGTCAACAGGTCTTGTGATACGCTTTGATTGAAGACCCAAGCCAAATTTAATGTACCGGCCAATGTCATCTTCAAGAGGCTTTGCTTGATTTTGGACAAGAAGGAATTGCATTTTGTGAGGTGTCGCCAGAGATGTTTTGTGCCGTTTGTTGATGCTGCACTCATACTGGTTTGGCAGTATCTACAAATTCCCTTCTTGAGGTCGCCTAGTTGGTTAAAAATGCATTAGTAATGAGATTCAATGAGAATGATGAGAGAAATGAGCTCATTACAACTTAAAATTACTGACCTTCTCCTTGAGCATCAAATTGAGTCCATATATCGCTTGTTGTTTTCCTTTTTTTAAGTTGCCTCTGGTATTTGTTTTAATGAGACTGAGAGCTAGATTTGTTTTCTTTTTGTGAAGGCATTAAAACTGGAATTTTTGGTTGATCTGTATCTTGGCTTTCAGAGATAACCGCAAGATCATCATCCGCATCAGATCCAGTTGGTTTGTGTGCCGGTTGATGAGAGTTTTCTTCAATGACCAATGAAAAGAGATTACACTTGGACCTGGTGACAGTCATGTCAAGGTGAGAGTTGAGTTGGTCCACTTGTCAAGGCGCTGACACCAACGGATCACGTTTGAATCATTGATGGCTAGTTAGCAGTGGAATGGTTGACTCCTGAGTCAGGAGTCATCAGCTGTTGCCCTTGGGCCTCAGTAGACAATCGGGTTATGGGTTGCCCCAATTAAAGTGATGGCTGCCCAAAACCAACCCAAGACTGAAGCGGGTCCAGGGCGGGTTGGGTTGCAAAAACCGTGAATCAGCTCAAAGGCTGCCCAAACCCAACCCAATTAGTGTTGGGTCACGGGTAGTAAGCGGGTTGGCCCGGCCTGGTTGCATGCTGACTCCAGCAGTGCCAAAGAAGACGTGCCAAATCCAGAGTTGTTGGTTGGCAACAGCTTCTAAAACAACTGTTGGGCGCTTTTCTTTTCCTTTATACTGTCCAGCCATGGAACTTGGACAGTTCTTCCATGCCCAGTGCATGCAGTCCAAGCTTCCAATGCATCCTGGAAAACCTTGCTTGTTGTTGATTTAAAGCATCCTTGTCAAGTTGTTAGGGCCTGGCTTCCGCAATTATTTAGAGCTGTAGAGTCCCTCAATCAAATGGCATGATTCCTTCAAGGGTTTACAAGCCGTGAATTCTCCTATATGGCAGTACTCATTGGTCGCATCCATGGCACACCCGTAGGCTAGTTGGCAAATTGCACTGGTGATCTTCTGAAGACAGGACAAGCCCCATTTTCCAGTACAGTCCTACAGCAAAAGTTATATCAGCTGGAAGAACAAAAAAATAATAAAAGCTTACAGGTTTTGGAACAAAATACAGACAGAAGGACTCCACGTCTGAAGAAATCCACAAGAAAAGAGTCTTTCTCATTTGGAAGCGTCTTTTGAAATTGCTATCATTGTAAATTGAACCATCATTGAAGTAGTCTTGTATCAATTTCTGGTGACCCTCAAGATGATTTTTTTCTTTATTTGGGCTTTGTGGGGCTCTTTCTTTTTAATCTTCTTCTTCTTCTCCACTGAAATCCTCCAAAGAATCAGTCTCTTCATCACTGTCCAAATTGGTTTCAAAGAGCTCCTTGATCAAGCGGCATTGTTTGTTGGTGTGGTTGATCATTTTTTCTCTGAGCTAACTACTTTAGCTCACGGTATAGCTCAACTGATGTTGCTAAAACAGCTGCAGCTAGTTAGCTGCGCGTTAGCTTGAACTCAAGCCACACCCCAAAATAACCAACCAATAAAGATGCTCTCAGGATTCTATTTTGGCTATTCAATCAATAATTCTGCTTTCAAGACCACATCAATGCATGTCAACTGCCAATTTCAACTGAAAGACTCAGCATCAAAAAGTTAAAAGATTTCCTTGAAGGTCTGGACGTTACATATACTCAATGGGGAACACAAACATAAATTATAATCCATCCCCTGGTTTATCTGCCCATGCCACTCACAGGCAGCTTCTGACCAATCAAGTGGAGGAGATTTTCAAGCTTTCAAAAGCCAAGTTGAATCTGGCTCAGATTTCATTTCAGCTCTGAACTTCTGACAAAGAAATACTAGCAACCAAAGAGACAGTCACCAACAAACTCCAAAAAATCCACCTTGAAGATCTAGCTGGTAGAAATCTAATTGAAGCACTGATTTTTATCCTCAAGGAATCCAACTGGGCCTTCAATGTCAAGCTCAACTTGAGTGTTAACCACCTGAATCTTTTTTTTGCCCATCCTGGTTTAATCCACCTTGCTTGCATCAACCCTTTCATCCCACTGCCCAGGCAAATTGTCAGTCAAGGATGGGATGCCACATCAATTAAAAAAGAAATCCCTCCAACAGGTGTCTCTGGCTCTCAACAAGCTGAAATTGACTATCAAATTTTCCACATGCCCCAACACTGCAAGCATAGACCGCTTGAACAGAAAATTCCAAGTGGTGTTTGATTCACCATGCTTGACTGGCTTTTACTGGTCAATTGTATGGCCCTGTTGGATGAGTCACACAGCAACAATGGGTCTTTACTTTACAGTTATTGGTAAAGTAAAGATATAGTAGATGTTTTGGATAAATACTATAATAGCTGGTGCTGGGATTGAAGAATAAATTTTCTTTACTATAACTGCTTCCTCAGTTTGGTATTATTTTCACAGGTACGGCATCAAGTTATTTGTTATTGTTGGGGGAAGCTTGCCAAAGGCAATGCATCAGCAAAGTAAGGTGGTTACAACCAGTTTTAACCCTGATAATCTTGATAAACAGGGTCAAACGTACCTCTAAACCCATTTTTACCCCTGTTAATCTAAATAACAAGGGTTAGAGTATGTCAAATGGACCTCTTTACTATATCATCCCATGGTAAAAATTTCCTTTACTATTATCAGTAGAGTATTGGAGATGATCAAAACAGCTTTACTATACTTGATGGACCTGGTTATAGTAAAGTATAGTAAAGACCCATTGTTGCACACAGGTGAAAGGTCAAAAAGGGCTGTTTGAATGGTGTGCTGGTCAAGCCACTGGCCTGACTGGCACACTGGTAAAACAAGCCTGTTTGACTGGTCATCTTGGTGACCAGTTGAACAGGACCACCTGCTTAACCAGCACAAAATGGTCAAGAAGGGTGGATCAAAAACCGCATGCACCACAAAAAATCAACTTTCACTTGTATACAAGTGACGTTGCAGAGTACAAATGTGCCTCTGTACTTTTTGATGTCACTTGTGTCCAAGCAAAAATTGATTTTTCATGGTGATGGACTGGTATGTCCAAGGGTTTGATGCTTGCAGTGTGGGGGCCTGTGGAAAATGTGATAGTCAATTTCATCTTTTTGAAAGCCAGAGATGCATGTTGGAGAGGTGTATGTTCTGTTTTACACAGAATCCTGTCCCAGACTAACAATTTTCCTGGGATGCAAGGATGTGGAGGTATATTCCTTGTGCGCATAAATACCCTGTTTCTCATCTTCTCTGCTTGATTATTTGCCTCTGCTTATTTATACTTTGTATGCCTAACACCTTTCCCTCCAATTCAATGAAACAACAAAATAGGAATTCAAAGAGCAATTGTGTGTGTCAAGTTTTCACTCAAATACTGCAGATCCATTGCATGAGAATACTGTGAGCCACTTGGCCACCTCATCAAGCCTTTTCTACAAGTTCTTCCATCTGGACTACAATATTTAAAAGACCAATTCTCACAACCACCACACTATTGTAGTCAAGATTGCCAGTGGGATGGTTGAGTTGGAGACAAGCCTTGTAGCATTTTGGGGCATGGAAACAGGAGCAAAGGGGTGGCTAAAGCAGGAAAGGATTTTCTGTAAACACTGGGTTCATCATTAAAACTCTTTAAAAACCAATTATTGGCTTGTAAAATCCATTTCTGGAGATCACTTATGCAATTCTACAAAGTTCCTTTTTTGTGCATGTTCACTTTGTAAAAGCCAAAGCCTTTCAAAATTTCTGTGATTGGCCCAGCATGTCCCAGATGAGAAATGCTGGGCAAGCCCATGTCCTTGACTCAATTTTTCAGGCAGCTCAGTACACAAAGATGCCTTGTGAAACTGAAGTGCGCTGGGTTTGGACACTCTGTGGCATAATGGGCTGGCCCATTGAAACATTTAATAGATAATCCACCCTATCTCCTAACAAAGCTTGTTGGAGCCTGGAGCTTCCTGATCTGGATTTATTATGGAGTGCAGAGCAGAGTGAGCTACATTTGATGGAGAGGGTGAAGCTGTGTGATCAGAGCTTTGTTCTAGATTTTCTGGAGCTAGAAAGAGCAAGCTATTCTTTTTCCCTTCTCATTAAAAATGGAGGATTAGACCCTTTTTCATTGGTATGAAATGAATTGGATTGAAAAAGGTGAGGTGTGATTTAATGAACAGACATCAACTTTTTTACTGTCAATGGAAAGTTCATCAAATGGTTAAAGCTCAGTAAATCTATCACACCATTGCCATATCAATGAACAAGTAATGTATGTACTTGGAATGGTGCCTTGGGTTTAATATAAATTTGGCATTTTACCAGGCAGGATGGAGGAGTGGGTAAAATCTTGCCAAAATGGGGTAATACAAGATGGAGGAGTGGGTTAAAATCTTGCCAAAATGGGGTGATACAAGATGGAGGAGTGGTTTAAAATCTTGCCAAAATGGGGTGATAATCAGAGCATCTGCATTGGTTCTGCTAATTGCTACATCAAAATAGCAAGTGTTAGTCAACTCACATAACAGCAAAGGTAAGTTGAAACATTGTTTTCAGTTAAATTTTCAACTAAAACCAGGATGAGCAATACTATATACATGAATTTATGCATTTATGGCATTTTGTAGTGAGGGGACATGATGCACCGCATTTCTTTGATGATGAGCGCTGTTGTTAAGTGGTTGCAAATCTAGCCAGGCTTAACAAAAAAAGGAAAGATCTAGCTAACAACAGGTGTTTGGCTGATCCAATGTGGGGTGATCTTCCGTTAAATCTGGAGCAGAATTGGATTTGACCAAACCAATGCAGTTGCTCTCAATGGTTTAACATGAAAAAACCGGCCAGACCACAAACTATCAATAAAAATGAATATCCCAGATTGCTTGGCTCTTTAAGCAATTGGAACCAAGCAAGAGCCAAGTGCTAGGAAGAAACTCATCCCAACATTCCTATATTTATAACCCCAAGCCTGGTGCCCTCTTTCTTTTATCTATTTTTTATGGGCCAAATGGACTAAGTCACTTTCCACTTCATCATGGTTTTGTCCTTTCCTATCTTGAAACTTTACGCACAATTCCCTTATCTTAATAACAATTTCTCAATATGCACTCTGTTATCTCCCCTTTCTCCCAATGGAATTGCTCCTCCAATTTTTTTCCTTTTGGATCTTCCAATTGCATGAGTGTCTCAGTGCTCACTGTTGTAGCACCCCAACTTTTTCTCCACATCTGCCATTCTTCTCTTTGTCTTCCATTGTTTACAAATATTGGCCCAAGAGTTTAACATTGACATTCCTATCCTGGTGGGACTGTGGGATTTCCAGAGTACCAAGAGAAAATGCATGTGTCATTGATTAGCTGAAAGTGGTGAAACACATGACACCAACACACTTCCCTGCCTTCAAGTCACTCATAAACATGATTTGCACTCTGGAGAAAGCAAAAAAAGCTGTACTTCCTGTTGAAGCATTGCCAAATGACACCTTCATCTGTGACATCTCAACATAGCTCGACATAGCAACATAGCTCTTTTTCGATCTCAACTCCTCCAATCCTATTTTCCTTACTCTCAAAATCATCTGCACCCTATCTCTTCTATCCTTGTCCATCTCATCCTGACTATCCCTTCTATCTCCCAACTATCCCTTCTATCTCAACCATCTCACAAATCTCTCCTTATCATCTCATAATTACTCCTTCAAACAATTGATTCCAATCCTCTCAGACCCAATCGACTCACTCTCTAAATGATCCCACTCCACTCTGACTCACTCTCAAAATCCTTTTGCATCACCTCATATCCAAGACCACTTCAAAGACAACCAATCTAATATCAATTCACATCAAGAAGCCAAGACAACTCTATGATCAAGAATACGCTCAAAACAATTAACAATTGAATATAAAAACATCACCATCCTCAACATCTTTTACGCTCCTCATCAACTAAACATCCAATTAACAATTGAATATAAAAACATCACCATCCTCAACATCTTTTATGCTCCTCATCAACTTCTCGCCACTACCCATCACCATCATCCATCATCTCCCTTTAGTTGACTCCTCGCTCTTCACCATCTTCCTGCCCCATCAAATCTATACCTTCTCCCTCTACTCCTAAATCTGCTTGTCTCCTTCTCACCCTGCCGTATTTCTTTCTGATTCTGTCTCCTTTGTTATCCTATATAGCTCTGCTCTATTGTCCTTTGGTGAGAAAAGAACCTGATCCAATTCATTTCCTCAAGTTGTCAATTTCATTCGCTAACAATTAAATACATTTCTATCTTTCAGTCCTGACGTCCTAAGTCCTCAACTCTGCTCAATCTCTAAATAACAGTGTCTTCTTATCTTATTGTTAAAAACAATCTCAGTGGTACCTTAATTTCTTTTGATCTATATCTCTTTTTCCTTTACATTTCAGGAACTGTATCTAACTCAATCTTTTGTTCTTCACTTCTTTTTGATATAGATTTGGCTCTATTTTTAGCAATTAACTATTTTTCATCACAGTTAACAGTCGAAATATGATTGCTAGCCAATGAGCACCGCCAACAATAAACCTCTCACTCCCGGCCAAATCATTACTACAGTCACCAAGACAACTGTGTCCAACAAAATGGACAAGATTGAAGCAACCATACTCAAAAACACTCTAGACGCCATTCCACTCCTAACCCAAAACAACTTCACGGTCTGGAAAAATCACGTCGAAAATATGCTTAACTTGCAGGACCTCCTCGAACCATTAACTATGAGGAAGGGACAACTCACGTCTAAACAGGAAAACCAACTGTGATCCATCCTAGTCTCTAAGATTGATCCTTCTATTCACTCCAACGTAATCAATCACGAGAACAAAACGAGTGCCTTAAAAATCTGGACGGCAATCATCAATTACTTCGCCTCCACTGAAGCCTCAAACAGAGCCAGAATCTTCAATGAATTCTTGGATCTCTCTATCAACATTAACGATATTCCCTCTTCCATCAATGCTATTAAGACCAGTCTTGCTAAAACTTACAAGGTCGGTATTGATATGGCAAAAGATCTCACGGCATATATCATTCTTTGCAAACTACCTTGATCTATGTTAAACATGATGATGAAAATTACTCACTCTGACAAGCCAATCACGCCAGATCACGTCATGGATCATCTTTGTCTTTACTCAAATGATCAAAACGCCATTGGAAGATCAAATACTTCAAACACTCAAGTTGATGCCACTGCTCTATTCTCAGACAACTCTGTCAAGTGCAAGAAGAACGCTCACAATCCTAAAGCACCTCATCCTGAATCAAGATGTTGGATGCTCTATCCTCACTTAAGACCTCCACTGAACGCGCAATCAAGCAAAAACAAGGTCAGTGTCAACACCTCACATTATCCCTCAAAAACTTCTCCAAACTCACTCATATTAGATTCAGGATCAACTGCTCACATGATTTTCAATATCTCATTATTTTTGTCACTGAATCTAGAAGAAAGAGGGCTAGTTGGAAAGGGATCAAACAAAGAGGCTTTGAACATCAAAGGAATAGGGACCGTTATCATTAACAACAAATACGGAAACTGCTCTCTTAACAATGTTCTATATGTACCAGATCTCTGTGTAAACCTCCTCTCAGTTCACTGTTTGTTATCCAAAGACTATCAAGTGCAATTTAATAAATCAAACGTTCTTGTCTCAAAAAACAAAAAAACCGTTCTTAAGGGTCTATATGAAGGGAAACTTCCGACTATAGTTCTTAAAAAGCAAGACAAAG
Organism: Puccinia coronata f. sp. avenae; assembly: GCA_002873125.1. Lineage (NCBI taxonomy): Eukaryota > Fungi > Basidiomycota > Pucciniomycetes > Pucciniales > Pucciniaceae > Puccinia > Puccinia coronata. Next base: position 196,572 of record PGCI01000084.1, on the reverse strand, counting down.
AAGCCTTGATTACTTCAGCCAAGCTAGTACACAAATTGCTGGGACATGTGAGTTATAAGAGAATCAGAAAAAAGTTAGGATTACCACTCAAAACTGTTAAGTCTTGTGAAGCTTGCTCAGTATCAAAAATCACCAAAGCTTCCTTTCAAAACAAGCATCCAAGAGCTAGCCAAGTATTTGAAGAAATTTATCTTGATCATATTGGTCCAATCTTTCCACCGTCAAGAGATCAAGGTCACAAATACATTATCACCTTTGTTGACGGTCACTCCTGATTCTGCTCTGCAATACCTTTAAAAAATAAAAGTCAAACTGAAAAAACCTTGAGCTACATTATTGATCTAGAAGCAAAACGTTTCGGTTATTGTCCTCTAGTAATTCATTTGGACAGAGGAACTGAATTTATCAACAAGAGCCTCCTTGACTACTGAAAGACTAATTTGATCAAAAAAAGATATTCAGATGCCTACCCACCTCAACAAAATGGATTAGCCAAACGCTTCAATAGAACCATTCTAGAATCACTCCAAACAATTATAGTGGATTCAGGGCTAAGCCCTAGACTTTGGAACAAAATTTTCAAGACAAGCACTCTAACATTAAATCAAATTCCTCCGCAAAAAAGCAAATTATCACCCTATGAGCTCTATAAAGGACAAAGACCTCCTCTTGATTACTTCAAACCACTCGGCAATAAAGTCACATATCTTATTCAACCAGAAAAATTTCTGTCAAAACTCAAGCCGAAAGGAGAAATTGGACAACTCATCGGATTTAATGATGAGATGAGATCCTGGAGAATACTCAAAGAAGACGGAAAAATAATTGATACCAAGCACGTTCAATTTCTTGATTTTGATGACTCAAAACCTCAACTCAACAACAATGATGATATTCTCACACTTGAAGAAGAAGAAGAATTTTCAGAAGAACTAGCAAATACTGATCAACTAAAAGAATTGAGTGACAAAGAAGCTATTCAATCAATCATTGATGATGAAAACATTCAAAGATGAAGGCAGCAATCATAAACATCTTTTTGAGATTTTTTTGAAAAGTATTTTGAAAAGTTTTGAAAAAGAAAAAGAAAACAAAAGAAGTTGAAAAGATTTCAAAACAAATTTCAAAACACGCATGAAAAAAAATCTGCAATTATAAACCCATTGGGCCCGCAGGCCACAAGACCTCTAAGTTGCACGCAATATCAGCTGAACACTGCCAGCAATAACCGCTTGGACATAGCAGTCCGAGCGGTGCTTGACCAGGACTGGTCGAGCGGTACCAACTGGTTGAGCAGGTGGCCCCTCTTGACCAGTCACCTGGCTCACCGGCCAAACAGGAGTGTTTGACCAGCGTGCCGGTTGAACATTCCTGTTTGACCGGTGAGTACCGGTCAAACTGGGTGGTTTGACCCTGGTGGTACCCTGTTTGACCAGTAATCACCGGTCGTGAAGGCCTGCTTGACTGGCACACTGGTCAAACAGGCCGGTTTGGCCGGTGAGCAGGGTGACCGGTTGAGCGGGGCCACCTGCTCGACCAGCTGGTACCGCTTGACCAGAGTTGGTCAAGCGCCGCTTGGACCACTTTGAAGTGAAGATGAATTGCAAGGGGCCGTACAGACCCATACAGTTGTTTGAGATGGAAAAAGGTTGATCTTTTTCCGGTGGACATTTCTAGTTTTCAAATCACCTCTTGAGGAGATTTGAATTGTCTCAAAGAATGTTTTGGAAAAAAGTTGAGAAATAAAAAAGAAATAAAACTTTTCAAACAATTTCAATTTTTTTTTGAGAATAATCTCAAAAAAGTGTTTATAATTGCTGCCGAAGGCATTATTGAAGAACTATTAATTCCTGAAAAAAATTTAGAAATCTCAAGTCAAACGCTACGTCCAAGAGACAAGAAAGTGAAACCCGTCAAGTATACATATTTAACAACAGATCCCAAATCATTTCATAAAGCCATGATGTCAACCGATAAAATTCTATGGAAGGAAGCAGCAAATGAAGAGTTGAATAGCATTGAAGGTCATGAAGTTTGAGAAGATGTATACAACACACCTGAGTCTTTTCTGCGAACTGTATGGACATTCAAGACAAAACCAGCAACCCTGTCAGCAGCCAAAAGAAAGAAAGCAAGACTGTGTATACAAGGGTTTCGACAAATTCCTGGAATTGACTATGACGAGACATTTGCACCAACCGGCAAATTCACAATTAATTGTTACCGGAGCGCAGTCCGTGGAGAGAGAGGCTCACCTCCCGCCCCCTCCACCGGCAGAGAGACTAGTTAACGCTGCGGATGACAGCGGCTAGGAGAAGCGCCGCAGCAAGAGGAACCACAAACCAACGTGTTGAGCTCCAGCCCAAGGGTCTCCAGATCCCGGGTTGGCCGACTACCAGTTCACTCCGCTCACCCCGTCAATCCACCCTACAATCGCTCACGCTCTCCACCTCCGACTGGAAAACTCCTTGCGCTGTCTCACTTTTTAAATTAAACCCAACAAAATGTCAACCGACAGACTCCTGGCTATCAGCGCAAACCTTTGAGGAAGCACCAGAGGGGGGAACGAACCTAGTTCAAATGTGCCTAGCACAACCCCAGGAGCAACCGACTCAACGCAAACAGCCGAAAGGCAAGGGGAATCAAACGACACCGGTACCGGAGAGGAAGGTGTATCTCAACCACAAGACAAAGGACACGCAAGACATGGCCAACAAGACCAATCCGCTGCCAGCGTTGCGAGGAAAATGGCAGAACTAGCCAGACGCATAGGAACAGGGAAATGCATCATCAATGACCCCCAGATCCTCGGATCTAAAACGGCACACAAGATGTCAGGATCAGTGATGCCAATACTTAGTCTTCTAGCTAAACTGCCTGCAAGAATAGGCTATGGAGGGGATGAAGAACCTAAATAAAGGTTATAGGGATGGATAAATGGTGGATAGAATATATATTTTATTGATAATAAAATATAAAAATAGAAAGATGGATAAAAAGTAGGAATTATGATAATTCCAGAGGGGCCTGCACAGCAGGGGTATTTATGGAGACCTCTTGATCAGGGCCTGGGGAGACAGGTGTACGCTGATTTACTGGGGCCTGAGCTAACAGGTTTGTTTATAATGCCCAGAAGATAAAAGTATACGGAGGAAAAAGGGCCACAGGGATTTTACTTACTTTTTAAATATCCTGTGGTAATTCCTCCAGGGAACAAAAAATACAGCTGAGGTTTGAAGGGTGATTTGGATGAAGGCTGGGATGATTGTTTGATGATAGCAAGGAGTTTATGAAGAGACTGCAAGATTGGACACTGGTTGAATAACTGATGGACAATGCTGAGTAGTACTGGTTCAGGGTAGAAGATGATGGGAAAAATCCTCTAAGGGAAGAAAGACAGGGTTTAAATATTCTTTCCAGGCCTCTAGAGAAGAATTTAGAGAGCAAGGGGATCTGTTGGAGCTGCTTCAGGGATGTGTATGATCTGCAAGAGTTAGTGGATCCCCTTGGACTAGATCTACGGGAATTGGGGGATCCCTGATCAAGATCTGGTTTTTATATTATATTAGTTTGAGGATCTACTAGCTCTCCTTTTGTATTTTCATTTCGCCTGGAAGGCCTGTCACACATGTGATAGGTTGGGTGAGCTTTTGGTGTGACATGTTTCTTTTATTTTTTTGTTTCATAAGATATTTCTTTTCTGTAGATAAAGGCTTGTAAGGAGTTATTTTCTAGTTATCTTATGCTGGTCAACCCTATGTTATTTTTTATGTAGTTTTAGATTCTGTAATAATATTTTTGTATTTTTATGTTTTTAGCTGTCTTCTTGGTACTGTATCAGGTTGTCTCTGCATAGTAGCAGGCTGACACAAGAGTAGACGTAAGTCAAACAACTCTAAGACACAGGAACAAAACCAACCAACATAGAACCCATGTCTGATTGATGTTGACCACTTGGGAACTCCCCACCCTCTTAGAAGCGGAAGTCACCAAAGCGGACAAGACTGAAGGTGCAACAGAGAGGGCAATTCTCAGCGACCTAATCTGACGCGGACTGGAAGCCAAGATAAAAGGCGACCAAAAGAAGGCGGACTCGTACTATATACCAGATGTACAACACCATAAAGGAGGCATTGGCGGCAACCACAGCCACCCCCAAGACAAAAAAACAATCCCAAGGGCACAACGTCGATAGAGAAAGAGACGAGGACCCAGAATCTCAGACTGCCAAATTAGGAGAGGACTCAGAGGGAGAGTCCGTTGTCGGAGATCTCAAGTTCACTTTGGGGGCGGTACCCAAGCACAATGAAATGGGCTTCATGCCTTATTTCAACAAGAAAATCCGCAAACTCAAGGGGCCGATCCCGCTCACAATATTCAAAAAAACTTGGAAGAACACCGCCATATTGTACCACTCAGAGAAGCAAGCGAAAACAGAGGAGACATTGAGCAATCGGAACCGCTACACAGGATTCCCCTATCCTAGCGAGTGGACCCAGACCTTTGCGGAATGGACCACAAACCACCAGGGATTCTACCAAACCCTGGTTACCAAATACGGATACAAGAAGTTTGCCAAGTGGCTTTTGGCCCACAAAGCAAACGCCAACGCAATCTTAGTCAAAGACGGCTTTATGACTGCTCTCAGATACAATGTCCAAGTTAGGACAAACTGCTTTGCGCACCGCGTGACGCTTGAGGACGGATCAAAATTGTTGGCCAACATCTCCGTCCTTTGACTGAAGATTGCAAACTCCGCCTACGCCACATGCCGCAAGTTCAAAGAGTTAGAGTTCCCGGACAACCCATACGCAGAATCCGGAACAAGGGTGAACTGGGACCCAACAACCGGCAACCCAAGGGGCAAACGGAAAGCCACCCCAAAAGCGTCCAGCTCAACAACCTCGACGACCCCAACGCAGCCAACCGCGAAGGCAAAAGTCAAAGCACCCTAAAACAGCAGCTATTGGGGCAGCAACTATGATCCCAACTTCCAAAACCAGAACTTGGAAAGGGAAAGAGGAGGAGAGAGGGAGAAACCAAGGAAGGCTTAGTAGGTCCAAAACTTGCCCCACCAAAACCCCCAAAGAGGGCTCTACCCTAAACCCCCCGTTGTACCTACCGTATCCCTTAATAGTATGATGTGCAGCAATTGGAAAGTAGATCCCTAACTTGCCGTGCCTATGTTCCCCTGCTGTCAGCAGCCTGAGAGGCAAAGAGCAAAGTCCTGAGGTCAAATTGGTGAGCTGTGAGATAGCCAATGTAGCTACCCGCAAAACAGCGCATCAAGACCATTTCTGGCCGTCCCAAATAACTTGCGAGATGAACATTGAGCAGTGGGAAAAAGCTTTAAACGACGCAGGCCTATCAGAGATGTACGCTGATGTCCTAGAGGGCTTTCAGAACGGCTTCAGCCAAGGAATCCCACCTCACTCGCTAGGCCTGGAAATCGGCTACTACACCCCCGAGAACCACATGACAGCATTGAACGCTTGAGAGAAAATTGAAGCAAACATCAAGGATGAAATAGAAGCGGGAAGGATGTAAGGACCATACTCACATGAGCAGGTCCAATCTCACTTCCCTTTCTTCAGGTCAAATCCGTTAGGCACAGTGACAAATGGCGACGGCTCGTTCTGCCCAACCAACGACTTGCCATTCCCCCACGGCGACCCACTACTACCTTTGGTAAATTCTTTTGTGAACAAGCTAGAATTCAAAACAACATGGGACAACTTCAATGTTGTCTCCAGTTACATCCTAAGCCAATCCGCCCCAGTAGAGCTAGCCTTGTTCGACTGGGCAAAGGCCTACTGCCAGATACCAACAGCGGCAGATCAATGGCCATATCTACTCATCAAGGATTTCAACGGAAAACTACTACTTGACAAGAGGATAACCTTTGGCGGTGTTGCCGGGTGCGGATCCTTTGGAAGACCTGCAGACGCATGGACAAAAATCATGGCACACAAATTTGATCTTCTAACGGTTTTTCGCTGGGTAGACAACAACCTCTTTGTCAAAAGCCCAGAATCAAACACCAAAATGGCCAAGATGGTAGAAAAATCGAACACACTAGGTGTAAAATCTAAAAAAGGAAAATTCTCACCCTTTGCAACTGAGCAGAAATTCATTGGGTTTGTCTGGAATGGCAAGACAAAAACGGTATGCCTCCCCAATGGGAAACTGTTTGACCAAATCTCACAACTAAAGGAGTTCTTAGCTCAAGAGGCCCACAGCTTCAAGGACGTTGAAGTCCTAGTAGGCCAATTGAATCATGTCTCATATTTGCTACCTCAAATGCGGTGCTACCTATGTAGCCTCTATTGGTGGCTCAAAGGCTGGGGATGCTTCAACGCAATGCGAGTGATTCCGCTGGACGCACAGGTTGACCTAAATGAGTGGCTCCACACATTATTGACATTCACCCAAACAAGGTTGATGCCAAACCCAGCCCCAACTGAAATTGGGTGGGTACACTACCAGAAAAACTGCTTCAAGTGGAAGCAATTGACATGCAATAGTACAAAGTCCCTTTTATAATATTGCATGTCAACTGCTGAAACTTGAAGAAGTTTTTCTGATATTGGTAGGAGACGCATTGACGTCATTTGGCATAGGGATACTCATTGGCAGTCGATGGGCTCAATTCCAGCTGCGGCATATCGTACAGGACTCGGAACACAAAGAGGAGAGAATAGCACTTTTGGAAACGATATTGATACGACTAGGGATACTGAGGCTTGAACAGCTAGGAATCAGGAAAGGCAAGATGTTCATAGTCTGGACCGATAACACAACAACAGAAGGTGCAATCCAAAAACGGAAGTCAAAGGACAAGACAGTAAATGAAGAGTGGAAGAAAATCCAAGCCTCCCTAGTCAGATTACAGACAGACTTAGAGGCACGACGTGTTTCATCAAAGGAAAATAGAGCTGACTTACTGTCTTGGGGAAAGGTGGGTTCACTTAAGTGGAAGAACCTATTCCCAATCGTTGTACCTACAGATTTAGATTACTTGCTGTTTCAAGTCTTGCACGACTGAAACAAGAATAAAAAGACTAGCCCAACGAGGCAAGCCGTAAGAAACGGACCCATAAGAGCAGAGAGCCAGGAGAGAGATTAAGAAATCAAAGGTTCAAAGAAACCCCCCTACCTCTTCACTGCTGCCGCACCCAAATCCCGTCAGAATGATAGATATATCCAAAATCCAACAATTCACATCTGACGGCTTGGTGAAAAAGGAAATGACACCCCAAGACCTCCATTTCTTGGGGGGGTACAAACCAAACACACTACTAGGATACAACGCTGCGGTTAAGAAGTACCTGACGTTCACAAAGGAGTCAGGCGAACCAATTTTCACCCTCCCCATTTCAGAAGACGACGTATACGGCTTCTGCTTCTGGGCCAGCTGCAATGAAGGGAAATCAGCGAAGCAAGTGATATTTGCAAAAACCATTGAGAAGTACCTCCATGGCCTCAAAGCCTGGCATCTACTGCACAACGCAAAGTATCCCAAAACAGTCAAACCTCAAGTCAAGGTGTTGTTGAGATCCTCCGCAAGGGCTGACGCACGGGATCCTCCGAAGGCCCAAAAAGGGGCAGTACACCTAAAGCACTTAGTCTACTTAGCGGAATTGCTAGCCAAGGGGAACCCCAAAGAAAGAGTCATATTTGATCTGGCCTTGTTTGCATTCTGGGGCATGGCCCGCCTTGGAGAGTTGACGTCTCCAACCGCCCAGGGAAAACTGGACCCACAAACATCAGTCTTTCTTACCAACGTTAGCTGGGACCAAGGGGAAGACAGAGAAGAGGCCATCATCGCCCTAAGAGATGCCAAAACCTGCAAACCTGGCAAAGTGCAGTTCCTCCTTCTGCGCCCCCTATCAAACATGCTCTGCCCCGTCGAAGCAATCCGTAGAAGGACAAAGGAGGCCAAGATTTCAGGCATCAAGTCCCTATTCAGTTACGTCAACAAGAAGGGGGCGCCCGCCCATCTAAAAAAAGATGCAGTTACCCAAACCCTCAACGTCCTCTGGAACAAGGGAGGGTTCAAAGAAATAACAGGCCACTCCTTTAGAGTAGGCGGCGCCTCGTTTCGCAACGCCATAGGCGTGTCAATCCAAGAGATCTGCGATCTAGGCCAATGGCAATCCAACTGCTACAAACTTTACATCCGGACGTATTCAGATGAGGAAGTAAGAGAGAGTGTGGCGCTCATGGCCCGGCTTGATGTAATCTGGAACAACGGTCCCAAGGAGTTGTTGGGGGCATCAAAGACAAACAGGGAAAGGACTCTTCTGTTGCCCAAGCATAGGAAGTGATGGGTTGAAGTCCCTCCCCTTTGCCTTAACGGCCTATCTTTGTATCTTTTCTTCCCTCCTCCGCCCGGCACTTTCCGGCCACGGCCCTTCTTGGGTCCGGAAGCCGCAAGTGTTCTGAGGCAAGGCAGAAGTCTCTACCCCCAACCCACACCCGGCAAGCTCGAGGGATGAGAGACTATCTCACCCTAGGCGGGCCTAGGGAGTTGAAGCCAGCTTGCAATATAACTCCCAAAACGGTTCTTCTAGCTACTAGTACAGCTTTGAGTCAATAAGGAAACAAAATTAAATGACCCCGCGCCCGCAACACTGTGAGAGGAAAGGGGAAAAACAGCCGCAGGAGGCTGGTGTCCAAAATGGAACATAAATGGCGAGAATCAAGCCACAAGTGAAGGAGGGGCCAAGCCCCCACAAAGCATACCCCAAGGGGGGTGCGCCAGAATGGAACGGACACTCCTTACAACTCTGGTCTATGCACTCAATAAACAACTACCAATCCGACAATTTGATGTCAAATGTGCATTTCTCTATGCACCATTGAAGGAAGAACTCTATATCAAACGACCAGAAGGCTCAGATTGCAAAGCTCCATACTTACGCCTAAAAAAATCATTATACGGTTTGAAACAAGCTCCAGCAAACTGGTATCATATGCTAACAAGCTGGTTTAACAAAATTGACTTCTTCTTCTCCGACTCAGACCCCTGCCTATTTATTCATAAAAATAAAATCGCCTTCCTGTTCTTCCACGTTGACGATATGATATTTATTGGAGACGTGGACGCGTTTGAAAAACAGTTCTTAAATTGATTCCCAATCTTGGCAGCTCATGATCCGGACATGTTGTTAGGCATGGATGTACATCAAGACTCAAATCAAATCAACTTAAATCAAATGAAACTCATTGATAAAGGCCTAGACATGTTGAATATGACAGAGTGTAAATCAGTGAAAACACCCATGACAGTTGAAGTTCAAGTGAAGGAAGTGTTGCCAAAAGAACAAGAAGAATTCAATAAGCTCAACATCAACTATCAAACCTACACCGGCCTACTCAATTATCTAGCCTGCCGGATGCATCCAGTCTAGCAGCTACAGTTTTGATTCTGTCTCAATTCAACAATAAACCTGGCATAACCCACTGGAAAGAAGTCGTCCACTGTTGGAAATATCTAGCCGGAACAAAAATTCTCAGTCTAAAACTATGCCCAACCAAAAACAACAACTCTCTTCAATTCTACACCAACTCTACCTGGGCAGATGATCTAGAGACCCGAATTTCCCGTAGTGGCAGCATATGCTTCTGGAGATCATGTCCAATTGCCTGGAACAGCAAAAAACAACGAAACATTACACTATCATCAACAGAAGCTGAACTCGGTGCACTCTCAAACAGCGTCCAAGGAAACAACTGGATTCAACATCTTATCAGCAAAATCTGGAATGAAGATTCTAAACCAACTACTTTTCACATCAACAATCAAGGACTGATGGAGAAATTAAAAAACTTTGGCTCAAATTCAAAAACAAAACATCTCAACATCAAAATGAAATATCTAAGAAACCTGTATGATAATGACAAAATCAAAGTCAAGCTGATACCATCAGAAGAAATGATAGTGGATTCCCTAACAAAATCCAGCTCGCACAAATCTCAACAACGACTACGAGAAAAATGCTTCCTCCTCACTACGTTCTTTTCTCATCAAAGCATGGGGGGTGTTGAAGCATTGCCAAATGACACCTTCATCTGTGACATCTTGACATAGCAACATAGCTCTTTTTTGATCTCAACTCCTCCGATCCTATTTTCCTTACTCTCAAAATCATCTGCACCCTATCTCTTCTATCCTTGTCCATCTCATCCCGACTATCCCTTCTATCTCCCAACTATCCCTTCTATCTCAACCATCTCACAAATCTCTCCTCATCATCTCATAATTACTCCTTCTAACAATTGATTCCAATTCTCTCAGACCCAATCGAGTCACTCTCTAAATGATCCCACTCCACTCTGACTCACTCTCAAAATCCTTTCGCATCACCTTGTATCCAAGACCACTTCAAAGACAACCAATCTAATATCAATTCACATCAAGAAGCCAAGACAACTCTATGATCAAGAATATGCTCAAAACAATCAACAATCAAATATAAAACCATCACTATCCTCAACATCTTTTACGCTCCTCATTGACTAAACATCAACTTCTTGTCAGGATTCTAACCTGTCCGCTCTCATCTTTTTCTTTCTTTTTCTTTGTCCTGTCACTAGTCCTGTCCCCTGTCCTGTCCTGTCACCTGTCCTGTCCCCTGTCCTGTCCTGCCACCTGTCCTGTCCCCTGTCCTGTCCTGTCACCTGTCCTGTCCCCTGTCCTGTCCTGTCACTTGTTCAAGCCCTGTCACCCATTGTCCCTGTCACTGTGCTCCTTCCTTATATAGTGCGCTCCCTGATAGTAATGAAGGGCATCAAGTCTGAGCACAAACCATTAAGAACCATTGGTGCCGCTACTTTGCACCAGCTCCTCTTTCAACCCCACTTGGAGCGTAGACTTAGAATCTTAACAGATTTACAGTCTTGTCCTTCCTCTGAACCCTTTTCTCTATTTCATCCTACTGTTCCGCCCACCTTCTTCTCTCTTCTCTCAATCTCTCCACCATTGCAATGAGTTCCACCAAGAAGTACCAGATCCCCGAGCTCACCTCTGACAACTACGTTGATTGGATCGTCAAGATGAAATCAGTTCTCAAAGCCAAGGAGCTCTATCAACTCGTCTTAGGCAAAGAAACCACCAAGGTATGCGGCAAAGACGGGAAGATAATTGATATTGATCAGTCCCTTTGTCTCGACAAGGCTCACGCGCTCATCATCACTTGAGTTCACTCTTCCATATCTGGTTGTGTTTGTAAAGACGGAGCTGAAGACTGTCCAATTAAATTATGGAAAAATATTCTCAAGTTTGGCGCCTTGAAGAAGGAAGCAAACGTCATCAAAGCCTGGTACCGCCTCATGCACCTGCCCCTCCGATACAACAATGTCTCTGACTTTATCTCCAAATTCTGGGATGGACTGGCCACCCTGCAATCTCTCGACGTCAAGATAGACAAGAACGTTCTTGGACATATACTACTTATGAAGATTCCCCCCCAGCTTAGCCACGTCCGCAACTCAATCATTGCGTCTGGAACCTCTTCGGTGGTCAAAGTCACCCACAAAACGGTCCTTGAAATGCTTGACAGCCAAATCAAAGCAGATACAACCTCACTCACCTTGGTTCCGTCCAAGCCAGCTGCCAACACACATACTGACTCGGCCAAGGCTCTTCTCACCTGCCCTCAAGGCAATCACCTCCCCAACAACAAATCCCACACCTCCGATCAATGTTTCTCTCTCCATCCTGAGCTTCTTACCGAGTTCCGCAAACGCAAGAAGGAACGAGAAGCCGCCGAAGCCCATCTCACCACCGTCACCTCTCCAAGCATGTTTAACGCCAAGGCCAACAAGACCCAATCCGACGCCGTGAATGATCTTGTTGCATTGTTCAACAACCTCCCCACCAATCTGGAAGACCACTCGGACGGTGTGGTAGTCTAAATATGCCATAAATTTTCAGATTTTTTCTCATCTCATATTTTCTATTTTTTCTTATATTTCTCTATTTCTTTTTTTCTACTTCCCACTTTTTCTCATCCATCCACTCACAAATCAGCTGATATTATTCCAGATTCAGAATCTACAGCTAAATTTACCTCTAGTAACATACTACAACACCATTATCACCCAAAAAGGATCAGAAGTTACAGATACATCAACCTACACACTTGCCACATACACAAAATTACACAACTCTCAAATCTCAATATATTACTTTCTACGGGGAAAATCATTCTAGGAAACTACACACAGAATTCTCATTACATGTACAGATTAGGAGGTATAGCCAATACAAGTTCCAACACCCGGTTTTGCATCAGTTACACGACCCCACCAGTAACCCATAACACATACTCAGTACAGCCTGGTCACATGCAGATTACACTAGTGGATTTTCTGACTACACAGCCGCATGACACCACTACACAGCCGCATGACACCACTACACAGCCGCATGACACCACTACACAGCCGCATGACACCACTACACAGCCGCATGACACCACTACACAGCCGCATGACACCACTACACAGCCGCATGACACCACTCAGCACAGCCTGGTCACATGGAAGGTCACATGATGGGTCACATGGTTCTTTTTTTCCATATTGTTCTTTTTTTCACCAATACAGGTCACATGTATGCACAGCCACAGTCACATGTATGCACAGCCACCACTACAAACATTTGTAATTTCACCTAAAGAAAAAACTACTGTTTGGGTTAAGCAAAATGTTAACTTTTTTCAACAAAATGGCTCAGTAATAAAAATTGAGCAAAACTGAGCATGCTCAGCAAAATCCCCCAAAGTTGCCATAATGAATAAAAATCATTTCTGCTCAGTTTCTAAAAAAAAAAAAAATTGCTGAGCATGCTCAGTAAAGCTTATTTTTCACTTCTGACCATTTTCTGTAAAATTGGGTATATGTTTTGCCCATCCCAATTTTACATTTTCTTTCTGGGCAGAGTTGCAAATGTTTGTAGTGCACATCACCTGATTGCACTGCCCCCACTGTCACCATCAGCAAAAATGCCTCAGTTGTACTTCCCTTGGAGCTAAAATCCCTCATATTTGTCTATATAAGAGGCTCTCCTCCAGTTGTTTTTCCCTTTCTCATCAGATCTTGTACTCACATATTTACAAGGAATAATAGCACTAGCTCATCAACTAGTATACTGGTCACTCCTCATTTATCACTGCCAATTCAATATTTGAGGTTTTATTAACACCAACATCAACAACTCATAGTTATCAATCATCAACAACAATCATAAATCATCACTCAACTTATCATCATAATCCGCAGGCGTCTTGAACCAACCAATCCTGTCACGATGAATAATCTGCCAAGCGAGCTTGGTGGTCTTGTTTTTCTGATAGTATAGAAGTGCAGAGTTTTGCATCTTGATTTTTCCCCTTCTCCATTCAGCAAAAGGTTTAACAACACTTTTGAGTCTTACAATGGACACAAGTCCAAAGCGAGCCTCTTCTAGTCACTTGGTCGTTGGTTGATTGGTTTACTCCGCTGTTTGCAAGGGGGCGTGTCAGGATTCTAACCTGTCCGCTCTCAGCTTTTTCTTTCTTTTTCTTTGTCCTGTCACTAGTCCTGTCCCCTGTCCTGTGCTGTCCCCTGTCCTGTCCTGTCCCCTGTCCTGTCCTGTCACCTGTCATGTCCCCTGTCCTGTCCTGTCACTTGTTCAAGCCCTGTCACCCATTGTCCCTGTCACTGTTCTCCTTCCTTATATAGTGCGCTCCCTGATAGTAATGAAGGGCATCGAGTCTGAGCGCAAACCATTGAGAACCATTGGTGCTGCTACTTTGCACCAGCTCCTCTTTCAACCCCACTTGGAGCGTAGACTTAGAATCTTAACACTTCTTGCCACTACCCATCACCATCATCCATCATCTCCCTTTAGTCAACTCCTTGCTCTTCACCATCTTCCTGCTCCATCAAATCTATACCTTCTCCCTCTACTCCTAAATCTGCTTGTCTCCTCCTCACCCTGCCGTATTTCTTTCTGATTCTGTCTCCTTTGTTATCATATATAGCTCTACTCTATTGTCCTTTGGTGATAAAAGAACCTGATCTGATTCATTTCCTCAAGTTTTAAATTTCATTCGCTAACAATTAAATACATTTCTATCTTTCAGTCCTGATGTCCTAAGTCCTCAACTCTGCTCGATTTCTAAATAACAGTTTCTTCTTATCTTATTGTTAAAAACAATCTCAGTGGTACCTTAATTTCTTTCAATCTATATCTCTTTTTCCTTTACATTTCAGGCACTGTATCTAACTCAATCTTTTGTTCTTCATTTCTTTTTGATATAGATTTGGCTCTATTTTTAGCAATCAACTATTTTTCATCACTTCCATTTGTCAAATCAAAAAAGGAAGTGGAGCTTTTCTGGACCGCATCCAGATCAACCCGCTTTGTTGCATGGAAGCTAGCCAAAGTCGCCAATCTGCTTGCAACTATTGATTCAACCCAGAGAGGGTCAGAGGTCTCCATCAAGCTGTAGGAGGAGAAGCCATGCATCAGAAATAATCCATTGTAATTGCTCTCTGACAGTCTCCAATGCAGAGGCCTTGACAGTGTGCACCTCAAAATGAAAATTTAAAAAGGGAGGCAAAGGTGCCCTTCAACCCTGGTAGTGATAAAGGGACCCATTTTAGACCCTGTAGTGGATTTGCTATCATAATTGAATGCTATTCACACCATTGAAAATCAATGATTGCTTGATGATAAGTGAAATCAGCTAGGTTCAGTAATATATCCCTTTTCTATCCCCTTCATTATTGTTTCAGCAAACTTTTCAACAAAAAAGGACATCAAAGTTGGTGTGAGGTGAAAAAGTAGCTCTTAGAAAAGCTATATGAAATTTTATATGATGTCACTTGAAATCAAGTGATCATTGATCTCTCATGGCAATTGAGATTAGGGTGTTTCACATCCCACTGATTTTCTATCTAGATCAGAAGGTTTTTTGTGCTTTATCAGCGGTGTTTCTCCATCTTTTATGAATGGTTGTTCAGAATAAAGTGTTGACAAATCCCCATAAAAATTGAATCAGAAGCTCAAACCAGCAGGGGGTGCTCATGAGAGTAGATCCCTGAACATGGTTCTGGCATTGCTAACAAGCTGGTGTAAAATTCAGGAGGCCTGCAAGGTATATTCTAGGAATATCCTTTCCAAATTTGATGCATGTGCAAAGTCCAATTGAAACTTATGACCAGCATCAGCAAAGATAAAATTTCACATGGATTCTGCATGATGAAAACAGTGAAACATATCAACAAGCCTGGCAAAATCTCTTGCATTTTTGTGTGGAAAGTGGGTGGGTGACATTAGTCAACAATATTCACAACATGATTATGCAGAGTAAGATAGATGCAAGGATAGTGCAGAAAGGGGGATTGAACCCACATCTCTTCAAGGCATGCTGGGTTGGTCTATCATTCATGAGCTATTCCCGCAATGTGATGTGTATACACATCTAGACTGTGACCAGCACCCCTCATGTGAACCCAGGCACACAACTGCACCTCAGGACCTGTAAATCATCCAAGGAGGTGTTCAACAGTAGAGAGGTCTGGCAGGGATATCTTAGTTGATATGCCTTGTAAGCCCCCAATGTTCTGGGGCATGGTGAATTACTAGCCACAATCACTAGTAACATTGTCCTTCTTTCAAACTTTCTGCTGGTGAAACTGGAGGGACCTTCTTTGTCCTTCATTTCTCTTCAAACGTTCCCTTATGTTTGAATTTGCTTTGTACAATCATAAGGGAATGTTTGAAGAGAAATGAAGGACAAAGAAGGTCCCTCCAGTTTCACCAGCAGAAAGTTTGAAAGAAGGACAATGTTACTAGTGATTGTGGCTAGTAATTCACCATGCCCCAGAACATTGGGGGCTTACGAGGCCTATCAACTAAGATATCCCTGCCGGACCTCTCTACTGTTGAACACCTCCTTGGATGATTTACAGGTCCTGAGGTGCAGTTGTGTGCCTGGGTTCATATGAGGGGTGCTGGTCACAGTCTAGATGTCTATACACATCACATTGCGGGAATAGCTCATGAATGATAGACCCTCAATTTCAAAAGTTTGGAGAGGAAAACAAGCAATGGAATTACATGTACAAACCATACAACATGTCAACGATAATGTTAGTGTTGATACAGTTGCATGGGTGATGAGGGATAAAGAATCAGCACTTGGAACAAAGGGGAAGGACAAGGGTATGCATCTGTGTGTGTAGGCGGATGAGAAAGCGGCACAAACAAGAATGTATGCCAAGATTTGAGGAGAGGAGGTCACAATTAAAAGTGTTGCTGATGAAAATGCCTATTTGACAACGAAGGGCTACAATCTCCGTATGATTGAGGTTGGGAGGTTTGAGGCGTTGAAAGTGTATATGATTGCCTGTGACGTGATGCGCATATGTAAGATCGAAACAAGGCCGATCCACTGATTGAGCACAAAGAAGGGCTGGGGATGTTGACCAGAGTCACTCTAACCGTGTTTCTAATAAGGCCGAAATCAATTTAAGAATCGAGGGGGAGGCAAGGTCCTTTTCATACTTTAAGAAAATTCAAACGTACATAGAAGCATTTATTTCCATGAGGACAATCGGGCCAAAATTTGCACTTGATATGTCGACCGAAAGCATCGTGCGCAGACACTTAGGGCAACGTGTGTATGCGCTTAGTTAGTGGAGGAAAAAGTTGCGGGCAGTCATTGTTCGAAGCCTGGACTTACTGCGGGGCTGGTTACCATCTTTGCGTTTTTTCGGACGTTTATTGCGAAAAACTCCCGCACTCGGCCCGGTCGGAATGTAAGGTCCGGATGGGTCGATGTGTTCCCGTCTTTGGGAGGCCGAGCCAGCTGCAGCGCCCCAGCCATTATCTCGACCCGTGGCGGGAAATGTATCGGTAGTGTGGGTGGTCGGGGCAGGCTGCGCAGACTAGAGATCGGCCAATTACACGATTTCGAGTAAGGTCAATTGGGTATCCACTTGTACTATTGTTTCAGCGAGAGAGATTGGCTCTCACCAAGTTGATGTTACCAGATGCAGCCAAGAACGCTTGTAACGAGCCACTTTGGGCAAGGGAATTGAGAAGGTTCACATCCAGCCCTGGAGGTATAGTCGTGTCGAAGCCGGTAGGAAATGGTACAGTTGGCTGAGATGCGTAATCAGTAAGCTGAGGTAGGGCACCGCTACCTCCACCAAGACGGGCCAGCAAATCAGACACGGTGTGATCCGGAGCAACCGGTGCGTTGACTGAATTGTCAGTCTGGGCTTTGGCAATCATGTTTGAAATTTCTGGGTCAAGCACGAGATTACCGCCCAGTTTCATCAGCTTGGGTAGATCAGGAGATCCCGTGTCACCACCGGTCGATGGGTCCGTATCGCCTGGTTCATGTGGCGTATCCGGGATCTGAGATTCATCCTCATATGTTACCCCAGCCACAACCTTTTCTCTCTCGTCTTGGGCTGCAAGCTCAGCAGACACCAAAGGTGATGTGTCTAGATTGGTTATTGTCTCACTGGTCAACACCACCTCCGACGGAGCCTCCCATGCAATTTCTTCTTCCAAGAAGCTCTCTGACTGGTGCAAATATCTACCCTCAACAGCATCCATTTTTCTAGCATCGCCCAGCGGATGTGTCTGAAAAAAAAAAAAAAAAAAAAAAAAAAAAAAAAAAAAAAAAAAAACGTCTCATGAGTCAACGACATCGTAGGGGGCGTTGGCTATGAAACCAAACTTACCTCATTTTCTTCGCCCTCATAGACCAAGCGTTCGACTATCTTAATTTGACACAACTCGCTGTCGGCCGCGAATTTAACTCGTTTAGAAGGTTTTTCTCCTGGGTTGCTGGATGCGATCGAAGTGGACGGCATTATTTGCACAGATGTGTCAACACCATTCTTGCCTATGAGGAGCCCCATGGCTTCCGCAAAGGGATCTTGTGTAACGACTGGAGGGGTTGCAGTTGGCTCGGAGGCTTTCTTAGTAAACGCAGGAAGCTTGGCTTTGTCTGGCCTTCCGAAAAGGTCGCTCGCGCCTTTGCTGGTAGAAGGCGTCGCTGCGGCCGAGGCTCTAGTAGCTTCCACTTTGCGCCGCTTACTTTGATCTGGGGAAGAAAGAAATTCAAGTCAGTTACTAAAAATAAATTAGGTTACATGTACGTAAATAAACCCTACACATACTTGAGTCGGGCGCTGCTTCGGGTCGCTTCTTAGTGTCATGCGCCGAAACAGCAGGATTGGTGACGCTGTCACTACTACCGCTTCTTGCCATTGGAACTGCTACGCCTCGGACAATTGCGCGCCATTTTTGCTCCAATCCAATTGACAGATTTTTCACAGCTGTAAGCACACCAAACAGGCATGCGGAGAACAAGGGGTTGTGCATCAGTTTAACAGGCAATCTCTAAATACCAGTGAGTGAATAAGAAAAAACTATACCATCGGAGAACTTGCTCGCGTTCTGATCTTTATTGATTCTCAGTACCTGCTTCGCAAATGCGTGATTCTTGAGATTTTCCAGCGCCAATGGGAGTTTTGCTAAAGTCTAGAACACAAAACACGCATTTGTCAGCTCCAATCTTCTGGAAATTCCCACGTAATTGTGGGTGCATAATTGGAGTAGAGGAACATGGAACGCAATTCGAGTGCTCTGATCAGTTTTCCAGATCTCGTGATGCACCCTTCAAGACTTTCAGTGCGCCTCGATCGATCAAGGGGACTTGAATCAGTAGTCGTGAAGGACTGCAATGCAGCACAATTCATATGCGAGCTTTGTCATGGCATTTGAGGGAAAGATTTTATTGACCGTTGGATCGATGCGTGGGGGGTGATGCCGATGATGAAAAAAACTAAGGAAATAGAGAATGTGACAGACCTGCAAGAGATTGACCAAGAGGGTTTCGCGTTGTGAGACTTCGTCGTCATTGGTATTCCCGGCAGGGGTTGCTTTGGCCTTGGCTTTCTCGTGTGCATGCACCGAGCCCTTGAGCCATGCCTCAAGCATGGCTAAGCCTTTACTCTCAGACACCCAAGTGCTGTAAAAGTCTTGAGGCACAGCCGCTTTCATAGCTGACAGAACTTCGATCCTGCCCTCGGGCGGCACAGTAGACCAGTCACCAGAGGTTGGAGTCGGGGAAATACTGTACATGCTCAAGATGTTGACTAGTTTGCTCGCGGATCTTGCGGGTGCTTTAGTGATGTGATCTAGTTCGCTTCTAACACTTGCGAGGCGGCTTTTCCAAGCCTTTCGGTTGTATTGATCAGTCGGGGGACTAGGGCTGGGATTGGTTGGCACGTTTGGCTCTTCTTTATGGCTGGCTTCCTTGTTTGCGGGCGAATCGGTCGACTGATTAGACATAGTTTCCAGCGACATATCTTTGCTCGACGAGTTCGCGGTGCGGGGTCCATTTTTCTTTGTAGGCGGCGCTTTTTGAGTGGCGGATGGCCGAGGTACAGTTGCGGCCGACTTTGCTTTCTTTGTCATAGCAGCAGCGCTTCTGGTTCGACGTGGGCTTGGAGCTTTGACAGACTGAGCTTGAGGGCTTGGAGTTTTGACGGACTGAGCTTCAGCTGCTCGAGGCACGACATCAATTGCTGGCGAAATAGGGGGAATAGATTGACTGTAGGTTTGCGAGGCCAAGCCATAGCTTGTTTCATAACCTGCCATGAGGGCGGGATCTATCTGTACAAATGGCGCTGAACTCCAATTACCAGACTCTGAAGCAGGAGCGGTACCATTGAAATCAAAGGACTGATTGCTATGAGCAAATGCATTTTCCTGGAGTTCAAGAGACTTTTTTTGCGCATCTGGAAATTGTTCATATTGCGTAATTTGCATGGGTTGTGATGTATCCGAGTACTGATTGACATTTTGAGGCTGCAGAGGATGAGGATACGTAGCGGCAAATGCGAGTGCTGGACTGGACTGCGCGGTGTGATTGACGTAGGCTGACGAAGTCAGGGAAGATGAGAACTGAGATAGCTGGGATGAATGTTGCTGATTACTTTCCACGTTTTCTTGCCCCATAAATAGAGCTTGAGACTGGGGAAACTGATGAGCTGGCGCATCAGCTTGAACATATGGCTGAGGTCCGTCTATGCAGTTTGAACTGTAATGAAAATTATTGGGCTGTGAGCTTGAAGTAGGGGTCATGTGAGAAGAGTTGCCCATGTGGGCATCAGCGATGGCGCCAAGCTGGCTACTGAAAGCATTGCTCGTCGGCTGCGGGGGTTTGCTGGAGAATGGGATGGTAGATGGGGAGACTGTGAAAGAAGCAATCAAGTGCATGAGTAAAGCAGCATTGATGTGAGCAACCAAAAAGCGGCCTTAAAGTTTGATTGAAAAGCTGATTACTTGAAACATGGGAAGCATCAGAGGTGCTATCGATCACCGGGTTTGCCGCAAGGGCTCCATCAGATTGTGGGCTTACAAAGCCCAACGAGTTGCCGGGACAGGAGCCCTGTATAACAACAGGCGATGCCTGAGTAGGCTCGAGAAGGGTCCCGCTCACGTTGGGAGTACTATTCGAAGGGGCCTGAACCAGCATTGTACTGGCACTGGCAGGTTGCTGGGGCGGAGCCGAAGTGGACTGTCCATGGCTCGCCGTTTCTCTGAGTCTCTGTTGACTTTGAGCAAGAGCAAAGCGCCGTTTGACATAGCATAGAAGCGGCTCAGGAGTTAAGCTAGCCTCGTCAATAGGATCAATCTGTAGTTGGGCACGGAGCCATGGAAGAAAATTGGCTCGTTTGACAAATTGGTGGTCCTGATCGTCGCAAATCGAGTTTTGTAGGGACCCAGTGTAGGAATGAGAAGTATGGTGAAAGGGAGACGAGGATGAGGAAAACTCAGCATCTATCCGAGATATTTCTCAAGGCCAAGTTTATCTTTGCCAGCCGAGGCATGGCTTGAACAATGAATATGATAGTGAACTATATAGTGAAGATGGGGAAGTGAGGACGAGCTCACCCAGTCAGTTTTGACATGACGCCAGATTCTGTGGAAGGGGGAGAGGAATGTCACAGAGGTTACACAGGTCAGCTTGCATGTTTACTGTGCGCTGCGCACGCGGGGTCTCCGTGCGAGGTGCCCAGCATCACCGGATCACCGGTCGCCATGACCATTTTCAGTGTATGCATTTGCCTTTATGTATGTATATAGGAGGTGATGCGTCTATAGACTTAGCACTTGTATTATGTACTTAGACCATGATGCTGCATTCTCATCCAGACTGCAATCCCTAATCCGGCAAGACCATGCTCGCCTCATGATAGGAAGCAGCTGGACGAGCGCTCAGCGACCAGCAGTCTGAGCGCATAGTTAGGTGTTGCACGACATGTGAGAGGGAGATAAAAAAAAAAAGAGGAAGAGGATGAAACCCGAGGAGGGGGGGGGGAAGGGGGGAGAAATGAGGAATACTGACGGATCGGTGGGGTCTAGCTCAGCAGATGGTGGTAATTGGACCGTTTGAACGGACGGTGTGGGTGACACTAGCATGGTAAGTGTTGTAGGGGTCGAAGGACGAAGATTGAAGTCGAGCACGTCTCGCAAGCACGAAGGTGGGAATCGAGAACCTCTGGCCACTGGAGGGGATGTTCACGACGGTTCCTTGAGATTCTATTTTGTCGAGCCCCAGTCAGTCGATTCCAGTAAGGGTAAGCAGCACCGAGGAGGAAACACTTCGAGATGTTCAATACATGTCGGTTCGGAGAGTAGACCAGGAGGCAGGCGAAGAAAGGACAGCTGAGGTTAGATCACACGTGCTCACACCTTGGACAGATGAAAGTGAGTCTTTCTCAAGTTGTTATCGGGCCGCAATTGTTTGTTTTTTTTACTCGCTGTTTGGAGAACGAAGTGGAGAGAGGATGGAAATGGGGATTGCAAAGCCGGACGCACACAGGTTACCCGCAGGTGAGCATCAGTCAGACCCTAACCCCCCGGGAGCGGGCAAAACCCGGAGATCAGGGGGTTCACGAGCAGCAACTGAGCCTCTCCGGGGGCAGCGTAGCCAGCTGCCATATTGGCTGTCTGGCCTTGAAAAAATAAACCTGTTGGCACCAAAGGCTTCTATATATATATATATATTGAAAAATTTGTGGAAGGTAGGGGTGACACTTCAAATCTATGTCAGGATGGTAATGAGGCCGGTTCTCCGACAGGCCACCCAAACCTGTGAGGTTCCGGTCTGGGCACAGACATCACTTCTTGTAATCTTTTGAATCTTGGCTCAGCCTGTTTAGGACGTAGCACAATTGCGCGGGCAGCTGTGGGCGGCCCAGTGGGTGCCCATAGGCTCTGGATATTCAGCAGGCCTGGGCTTGGGCACATGATTCCTTCACCTTGATAGATGGAGAAGATTCCCATCAGCTCCACTTGGGTACTTTCTATTGTCAAAATTCAAAACCTGTCACATATTTCTAATGTCATCTATGTACAGTGGCTGCAAGAAAAAATCCACTAATACAAAAAAATTTGACAGAACAGGAGAGCCATTTGAGAAAATTTTTTGGATATAGTAGTAGAGAACAAGCATGAAAAGGTTATTTCAACAAGATACCAGACATTGCGTGGTGAGTTTGATTTATTTTATCTATTTGCTCATTTTCCAGTTTTAAAATCTTCAATAGTGAAGTTACAAAAGAAAGACATGGCAAGTTGTGGACTCCCAAATTCTGGAAGGCACTCCATGTGTAATTTTAACAGTGGAGGACTTCCCTCCACTTGGAATTCCAAATGTACACACCAGGGGAGAATTTAGGGCACTGGCATGCCAGTGCCACTGCATGTTTTCTTACTTGAACCCCTGCCCAATGATTTTACATGTTTGGCTCCATAGGACTTGAAATCATGGTGATGTGGGTCAAGTTATTTGTAGAACATCTTCTGAAGTGAACCACAAAGCAAGCTGATATTCAAATGATCAAAATTGTAACTTTATAATGAGTGAATCCACAAATCATATAGAACCCAAGCTGAACTCAAGTCAATCTTATGATTTTCTGAGTTCTTGAATGCTCCAATCAGTACTATTGGTCCATCTTTAAATAATTCTTCTTTAATATTAATACATCAATATTTCCATTCATTGACATGTGGAGAATCATTCTGATTAACAAGTCTTTATCAACTATCATTTATTATTTCATTGCAGTGCCTAAGTAATTTTCAATCTAAACCTCTTGAGACAATCTTTTCTATAAACTTATATATAGATGATGAAAAAATATTCATAAAAAGGATTCAAACCATATTGAGTACATTTGGAGCTAAATTTAGAGCTCTAATTTTCTTTAGAAGTTGAATTTTGAAAGTTTTATACACGATTAAATATGTCCCCTGGTTTTTAGATTTCATGAAGTCCTAAGTTTACCAAAAAGAATTCAATTTCCATTAGAAAAAGTATATTGTAAAATTTTTATCCAAGACATCTGAATTTTTACCCCCTTCCAAAAAATGACAAGTACACCTGATGGTAGTTGGCCTCCGTAATAATCCCCTTTAAATAAAATTTTGACTTGAATATTTTCAAAGATCATTTTTGCGCAGTCACTGTGCATTTGGGACAGTGACTGTGCATTGAACATGTGTAATAGTTGACTTTTTTTTTAAAAAAGGTTGGGTCAAAAGTTGTGCCATAGTTTCCAAAGACCAACTCCCATTGGTTGCTTTTTTGCTTTTTTTGTGGTGCTTGGTGTACGCTCGTTACATTATTGTGACATTTGAATTTTTATGCTGCTGTACGCCCGTACACCAGAGTACAAATTCATTTTTCACAGTGATTTACAGGTGTGTGAAAGGTTGTAAAGGTGGTTTTTGCTGTTTTGACCAAAAAATGGTTAAAATGGGACACCTTCGTTGCAAATCCAAATGATTGTTTTCTGGGAAGTTTGGTCTGAGCCAAAAAGTGTACAAATGGGAGTAGGTAAAGACCCAATTCTTCAGATTTTAAAATTCCTTCAAAATGCAGGACCAACTACAATGAATTGCGGCACCTCAAAAACAGAAGATTGTGAATTCATTCCATTCAAAAAAGCACATTATATTTAAGTTTTTTTTGCCTCAAAAAAGTAAAAAAAAAGATACTTCTTTGAAATAAAACAATCAAGAAGAAAGTGAATTTTCAAAAGAATGATGAAATCAGAACTGTGGTTGTTTTGGTATCAGTTCAGGTTTGCATGCTTCAAGTTTTCCACTCCAGTTGAACATAAAATCACATACACATCAAGCAACACTTGTTGTGAGATTGTTGGTGACTTCAAACTGAATTTCAGTTGAACATGCAGTTTGAATGTGCATACCTCCAAACACGGTTCAAACCAAGAGAGGGTAAGGAGTTATGCAATGGCACCTGTCAACAGGTGCCATGAAATCTCCCCTGGTGACACGGTCTCATCCCAGATTCCAAACCTTATCTGGTGGTGAAAATCATTGACATTGAAGTTCCCACCACCAATAGAGGTTTGGAATCTCATTCCAGAAAGGTCAAATTTGTGAATCCCAAGCAAAGGGGAGTCCTCCAGTGGGCAGATAAATTATTGATACAGAAGGGTTATTGCATAACGTAAAAAAAATTGCTTGAGCAGTCACCCAGAAAACTGGAAAAACTGGCCTGTTTGACCAGTCCACTGGTCAATCAGGCTTGTTTGACCAGTCCACTGGTCAAGCAGGCTTTTTTGACCAGCCCACTGGTCAAGCAGGCTTGTTTGACTGTCAGCCTACGTGATGCCAAGAACAAAGTTCTTCTAGCTACACGTGGTGCAAAGATATGAAAAGGTAGTTTCACGCGTGGGTCTCACGGTGAAATGGGGTAAAGTAGAAAAAAGGAGAAAGAAATATAACAAAAAGCAAAAGCTTTTTATCAAAGAGGGGCCTGAGTTACAGGGGTGTTTACGGTGCCCTCTATGAATTAGATCCTGAAATATCAGGGGTACTCTAATTATCTGGTCCTTTGACAAGGAGTATACCCAGAAATGACAAAGAAAGAAGTGCTACGGGGAATTTTACTCACTAATGCTAAACTCCACGCAAAGGGGTCTTCTTCAAGCTTGGCAGGGATCTTGAGGCGTCAAAAGTAGTCAAGAATTGATTGGAAAGCTGGGGATTTGTCGTGGTAATTGTTGGTTAAGGTGATGATCCAATATAACAGGTATAACAAGGCTAATAACTAGTGTAAAGGCTGGTTGATTGCGTTGGTATATGCTGGTATGATAAAAGATGATGGGGATTGTCAAAAGTGGGCAAACAAAGCTCTTTAAATATCAATTTTGGGCCACTGTGTGCGTGGTAATTTGCCTCAATTGCAGGTGTAGCCCATTTCAAACCAAACCAGGTCATTGTTACGCTAGTTTGGACCAAAAGGGCAAGCCACAGCTGCTTATGGGTGAATACACAAGGTTATGATGAGTTTGTTGACGCCAAATAACCATGTAGACCAACCTGGTTCAATACTACTGGTTTGGTTTAGTCAACAGTAGCATTGAAGGAGTGGTTACGCCTGAAAAGGGCCACAAATATTGAGACTGGGCCACGCTACAGGTGTTACACATGTGTAATTAAGGTTTTAAAAGCGGAAACTTTGTTTATATATATGATGCAAGTTTCCTGAAACCTAGTTACATACATGCTGCCTTAGTAACATGTATTTGTGTAGTTCATGCGGGGTTTTTAATGAATTGGGCCAACTTGTGTAACCAGTGCGCGGGGTTGGAACATTAAACCCCATTTGGGCCTAACTCGGCCATTTCACACAACGCCTCAAAATGACGTCCATTTTTGGTCATTTCCCAGTTGGTATTGTAATAGTCAACCAACATGTTACGCATATATGCCGTGCAATCCTATAGGTGGGGGAAATGGGTAAAAGGAGTGAAGGAGTGAGAATTAGGGGGTACCATGAGTGGAATACCCTAGGTTATTTTGCATGTAGATTAAGAATCTGCCATAATATTCTAAGTTTTCTTTAAGGTTTAAGAGTTATGGTAATATTTTGTGTAAAACATGATTTTGACAGGGTATTTCAATGTTTATTCTTATTTTGTATTTATAAATAACAAATTCATAATGCATTACAAAGTGAGAGAAATTCCTACACATGTAATAATGTCTCTAACTTTGGTAATACAATTTATTTTCAAATTTTCAATATATTTATTATGATTTTATCTTTTCATGTACTCTTTGTTAGATTGTCTCTGAAGAGTAGAAAGCTGACATTGACCAGTCCACTGGTCAATCAGGCTTGTTTGACCAGTCCACTGGTCAAGCAGGTATGTTTGACCAGCCCACTGGTCAAGCGGGCTTGTTTGACCAGTCCACTGGTCAATCAGGCTTGTTTGACCAGTCCACTGGTCAATCAGGCTTGTTTGACCAGTCCACTGGTCAATCAGGCTTGTTTGAACAGTCCACTTGTCAAGCAGGCTTGTTTGACCAGTCTACTGGTCAAGCAGGCTTGTTTGACCAGTCTACTGGTCAAGCAGGCTTGTTTGACCAGTCCACTGGTCAAGCAGGCTTGTTTGACCAGTCCACTGGTCAAGCAGGCTTGTTTGACCAGTCCACTGGTCAAGCAGGCTTGTTTGACCAGTCCACTGGTTAAGCAGGCTTTTTTGACTAGAGATTATGTTGATTTTAAACCTGCTAACATGATTTATTACCACAGTTGAGAGGAGCTGTGAACTTGAACCTAGACCAGTAAGACCCAACTACCTTGGCAGCCAAAAGTGTCTGTATCCCAGTTGGTAACCACTATGGGTGATTTGGCCTGCAGGAACACCCAAGCAAAGGGAGCCCCCTGTGAGTTGGGTGTTTTTACAGCCTTCAGCAACACAACTTTGCCCTGATTGAAAGAAAGCACTCTAGCATGTCTCAGCTTGCATGCTGAGGTTGTGGGCTTGACTCCCATCAGAAACATCTTCATTTTCACATTCTCTAAAGATTACTAGTCAAACAGGGTCACACCATCCAGATTGAAAAGTAATCACCAGTCAAACAGGAATGTTTGACAAACACACTGCTCAAAAATTTGTTTTTGGCCAGTGAGCCTGGTGAACAGTTGAGCAGGGCCACCTGCTTGACCAGCAGGTAATGTTTGACCAGAGGTGTTTGAGCACCTCTTTGACTTCTTTTTCCAATGCTGGCAGTTTTTCCATTGAGGAAGTGTTGGGAGATTCATGATGATAGGTGCACCAGGTGAAGATTTTTTTGGTATTGTTGGCAATTTGTGGACAAAAGATACCTTCTGAGTTCTGTGATTGTCTTCAAGAATCACACGTGGCCCATTCAGTGATTTCCCTTTCTGATCACTAATTGGGTTTCTGGTTTTTCAAAACAGGTTAAAAGGGAAGAAAACTCAACAAATAGAAGCCCTTCCTTCTGGAATAAGTCTTTGTGGAAAGGAGAACCTCTTCGAAGTACTGAAAGAAAGGATTGGAGGTGTATCTGATGAATCTACTCATCAATAAATACAAAACTACAAACATTTGCAATTTCACCCAGGAAGAAAATGTGAACTTGGGATGAGAAAAACATATACCCAATTTTACAGAAAATGGTCAGAAGTGAAAAATAAGCTAGACTGAGCATGCTCAGCATTTTTTTTACAAACTGAGCAGAAATCATTTTTATTCATTCTGGCAACTTCAGGGGATTTTGCTGAGAATGCTCAGTTCTGCTCAATTTTTATTACTGAGCCATTTTGTTGAAAAAAGTTACCATTTTGCTTAACCCAAACAGTAGTTTTTTCTTTGGGTAAAATTAGAAATGTTTGTAGTGCAAAGGTTCTGATCCCAGAATCCAGAAGAGATCAGTCAGTGCTTCTATGCAGCCTACTACCTCAGGTGTGGAAGAGTTTTCATCTTTGGGATTTGCCTTTCTGGAAATTGTGTTTGCCGCAGTATTAAATTCTCCCTCAATATATTGAAAATTAATATCATCACAACCATTCAATCATCACATGATTGCAAGTGCCATCTCAAACACCACAACCAAACAATGATCACTTGGCTACAAGTGAAATATCAAAGTACAAACGCCCCTTTGTACTTTGAGATGTCACTTGAAATCATGTGACCATTCATTGGTCGTGGTGAGAGTACATAGGTGCCTTTACTTTAATATGTCACTTGCAATTGTGTTTGTGATGAGTGATTGGGTGTGGTTCATGAAATTCTACAAGAATTTGTCAGGATATTGGCCTTTTGAATCTCTGCTGTATGACCAAGTGGTCACCTGTCTCCTAGTTTCTGTGTCTGACTGAGTGGTCTTCCCTGTTTCCTGTCTGACCAAGTGGTCAATCTGGTTTTGTCACTGTAACTGTCCTTTCTGGCAATGTGGTCAAATTTATGTACTCCTTTCAATGTCCTTATCTCTAGGCTCCTTGGATCCTTCCCAGGGACTCTCTAGTTGTTGGTATTGAAGATGGTCCTCATGAGTGGAATTCACTGTTGAGTCCAAGCAAAAACACTGAGAACAGCTATGCCCCAATCAACTAATCTTGTTGGTCAAATCCATCTTTGGCCCCCTTCATAGAAGCCTTGAGCTGAAATAACAATAGAAGTTCCTGTTGGCATGCTTATTGATGACTGAGGTTTTGCTGTTTCAGGAGATGTGTGGGCAAATGAGGAACCATCATGACATAGTCAATTTTGATTTGCTGTGTGTCATAATTCAATTTCAATCCAGTACAAATCTCATCACAATCGATATTCAAAAAATAGAAACCATAAACCAGCACCAGACACAAAAAGACAACCATAAGATTCAAGTGTGATATTATTTACACTTCTTAAAACTGTCAAAGTTGGAAAGGGAAAGACCTGTGGTTCTGTGGTGGAGTTCCTCTGATGCCATAAGATATGATAAGTTACTGAAATAATTTATAACATAACTATTGTACAATGGACGCGAAGACCTCCCAATGATATCCCTCCCTTGATTTGGATGTAGTTGGGGGTGTTTCATGTGTTCTGAAAGATTGGGATATAATTGTAATTGAGATGATGAAAGCTTGAAGAATGCAGGAGTGCAATTTTGAGCATATTTCCTTCAATGTTGACTATCAGCATGAAACAGAACCTTGCTGGTTAAATATCAGTGCTTACTGGATGGGGAGTAAGGTATATGTTGGAGGCATAGGAAAGTGCTGTGCTGTGAACTCCCCAAATTTAGCACACATCCCTTCCCATTTGTGAAAGGAGTGCAATAAATGGCACTCCAAGTGCATACATGATGCTGTCAAGGTATAAGCTAGTTTAAGCTGAAGGCTGAGTTGAAGTTAGTGAATGGGGAGCAATGTACATATCTGAGGCACACAGAGATGCTGTGCTGTGAAACCCCCAACTTGGCAAAAATCCCTCCTTCTGTCATGTGGGGGGACTCCTTCTGTCATGTGGGAGGAGTGCAATAAATGTCACCCCAGATCCACACATGCTGTCAAACTATGAATTATTTCATGATGTGGTCTGGCTGAAGAGTGGTTTTGTTAATCTCTGCTGTTTTCCGCTCATCATGACATTGTGCACAAGATTGAAGAGAGATTACAATACCTACAGTTAGACTCTTTCTTCAAGATATATACAGATAGAAGAAATTGTAGTGATTTTGTCTTGATCTTGATAGGATAGGCAAGTCGGAAATAGCTGCGGGAATCTTGATAGAAGCCTTTGGTGCCAAAAGGTTTATTTTTTAAGGCCAGACAGCCAATATGGCAGCTGGCTACGCTGCCCCCGGAGAGGCTCAGTTGCTGCTCGTGAACCCCCTGATCTCCGGGTTTTGCCCGCTCCCGGGGGGTTAGGGTCTGACTGATGCTCACCTGCGGGTAACCTGTGTGCGTCCGGCTTTGCAATCCCCATTTCCATCCTCTCTCCACTTCGTTCTCCAAACAGCGAGTAAAAAAAACAAACAATTGCGGCCCGATAACAACTTGAGAAAGACTCACTTTCATCTGTCCAAGGTGTGAGCACGTGTGATCTAACCTCAGCTGTCCTTTCTTCGCCTGCCTCCTGGTCTACTCTCCGAACCGACATGTATTGAACATCTCGAAGTGTTTCCTCCTCGGTGCTGCTTACCCTTACTGGAATCGACTGACTGGGGCTCGACAAAATAGAATCTCAAGGAACCGTCGTGAACATCCCCTCCAGTGGCCAGAGGTTCTCGATTCCCACCTTCGTGCTTGCGAGACGTGCTCGACTTCAATCTTCGTCCTTCGACCCCTACAACACTTACCATGCTAGTGTCACCCACACCGTCCGTTCAAACGGTCCAATTACCACCATCTGCTGAGCTAGACCCCACCGATCCGTCAGTATTCCTCATTTCTCCCCCCTTCCCCCCCCCCTCCTCGGGTTTCATCCTCTTCCTCTTTTTTTTTTTATCTCCCTCTCACATGTCGTGCAACACCTAACCATGCGCTCAGACTGCTGGTCGCTGAGCGCTCGTCCAGCTGCTTCCTATCATGAGGCGAGCATGGTCTTGCCGGATTAGGGATTGCAGTCTGGATGAGAATGCAGCATCATGGTCTAAGTACATAATACAAGTGCTAAGTCTATAGACGCATCACCTCCTATATACATACATAAAGGCAAATGCATACACTGAAAATGGTCATGGCGACCGGTGATCCGGTGATGCTGGGCACCTCGCACGGAGACCCCGCGTGCGCAGCGCACAGTAAACATGCAAGCTGACCTGTGTAACCTCTGTGACATTCCTCTCCCCCTTCCACAGAATCTGGCGTCATGTCAAAACTGACTGGGTGAGCTCGTCCTCACTTCCCCATCTTCACTATATAGTTCACTATCATATTCATTGTTCAAGCCATGCCTCGGCTGGCAAAGATAAACTTGGCCTTGAGAAATATCTCGGATAGATGCTAAGTTTTCCTCATCCTCGTCTCCCTTTCACCATACTTCTCATTCCTACACTGGGTCCCTACAAAACTCGATTTGCGACGATCAGGACCACCAATTTGTCAAACGAGCCAATTTTCTTCCATGGCTCCGTGCCCAACTACAGATTGATCCTATTGACGAGGCTAGCTTAACTCCTGAGCCGCTTCTATGCTATGTCAAACGGCGCTTTGCTCTTGCTCAAAGTCAACAGAGACTCAGAGAAACGGCGAGCCATGGACAGTCCACTTCGGCTCCGCCCCAGCAACCTGCCAGTGCCAGTACAATGCTGGTTCAGGCCCCTTCGAATAGTACTCCCAACGTGAGCGGGACCCTTCTCGAGCCTACTCAGGCATCGCCTGTTGTTATACAGGGCTCCTGTCCCGGCAACTCGTTGGGCTTTGTAAGCCCACAATCTGATGGAGCCCTTGCGGCAAACCCGGTGATCGATAGCACCTCTGATGCTTCCCATGTTTCAAGTAATCAGCTTTTCAATCAAACTTTAAGGCCGCTTTTTGGTTGCTCACATCAATGCTGCTTTACTCATGCACTTGATTGCTTCTTTCACAGTCTCCCCATCTACCATCCCATTCTCCAGCAAACCCCCGCAGCCGACGAGCAATGCTTTCAGTAGCCAGCTTGGCGCCATCGCTGATGCCCACATGGGCAACTCTTCTCACATGACCCCTACTTCAAGCTCACAGCCCAATAATTTTCATTACAGTTCAAACTGCATAGACGGACCTCAGCCATATGTTCAAGCTGATGCGCCAGCTCATCAGTTTCCCCAGTCTCAAGCTCTATTTATGGGGCAAGAAAACGTGGAAAGTAATCAGCAACATTCATCCCAGCTATCTCAGTTCTCATCTTCCCTGACTTCGTCAGCCTACGTCAATCACACCGCGCAGTCCAGTCCAGCACTCGCATTTGCCGCTACGTATCCTCATCCTCTGCAGCCTCAAAATGTCAATCAGTACTCGGATACATCACAACCCATGCAAATTACGCAATATGAACAATTTCCAGATGCGCAAAAAAAGTCTCTTGAACTCCAGGAAAATGCATTTGCTCATAGCAATCAGTCCTTTGATTTCAATGGTACCGCTCCTGCTTCAGAGTCTGGTAATTGGAGTTCAGCGCCATTTGTACAGATAGATCCCGCCCTCATGGCAGGTTATGAAACAAGCTATGGCTTGGCCTCGCAAACCTACAGTCAATCTATTCCCCCTATTTCGCCAGCAATTGATGTCGTGCCTCGAGCAGCTGAAGCTCAGTCCGTCAAAACTCCAAGCCCTCAAGCTCAGTCTGTCAAAGCTCCAAGCCCACGTCGAACCAGAAGCGCTGCTGCTATGACAAAGAAAGCAAAGTCGGCCGCAACTGTACCTCGGCCATCCGCCACTCAAAAAGCGCCGCCTACAAAGAAAAATGGACCCCGCACCGCGAACTCGTCGAGCAAAGATATGTCGCTGGAAACTATGTCTAATCAGTCGACCGATTCGCCCGCAAACAAGGAAGCCAGCCATAAAGAAGAGCCAAACGTGCCAACCAATCCCAGCCCTAGTCCCCCGACTGATCAATACAACCGAAAGGCTTGGAAAAGCCGCCTCGCAAGTGTTAGAAGCGAACTAGATCACATCACTAAAGCACCCGCAAGATCCGCGAGCAAACTAGTCAACATCTTGAGCATGTACAGTATTTCCCCGACTCCAACCTCTGGTGACTGGTCTACTGTGCCGCCCGAGGGCAGGATCGAAGTTCTGTCAGCTATGAAAGCGGCTGTGCCTCAAGACTTTTACAGCACTTGGGTGTCTGAGAGTAAAGGCTTAGCCATGCTTGAGGCATGGCTCAAGGGCTCGGTGCATGCACACGAGAAAGCCAAGGCCAAAGCAACCCCTGCCGGGAATACCAATGACGACGAAGTCTCACAACGCGAAACCCTCTTGGTCAATCTCTTGCAGGTCTGTCACATTCTCTATTTCCTTAGTTTTTTTCATCATCGGCATCACCCCCCACGCATCGATCCAACGGTCAATAAAATCTTTCCCTCAAATGCCATGACAAAGCTCGCATATGAATTGTGCTGCATTGCAGTCCTTCACGACTACTGATTCAAGTCCCCTTGATCGATCGAGGCGCACTGAAAGTCTTGAAGGGTGCATCACGAGATCTGGAAAACTGATCAGAGCACTCGAATTGCGTTCCATGTTCCTCTACTCCAATTATGCACCCACAATTACGTGGGAATTTCCAGAAGATTGGAGCTGACAAATGCGTGTTTTGTGTTCTAGACTTTAGCAAAACTCCCATTGGCGCTGGAAAATCTCAAGAATCACGCATTTGCGAAGCAGGTACTGAGAATCAATAAAGATCAGAACGCGAGCAAGTTCTCCGATGGTATAGTTTTTTCTTATTCACTCACTGGTATTTAGAGATTGCCTGTTAAACTGATGCACAACCCCTTGTTCTCCGCATGCCTGTTTGGTGTGCTTACAGCTGTGAAAAATCTGTCAATTGGATTGGAGCAAAAATGGCGCGCAATTGTCCGAGGCGTAGCAGTTCCAATGGCAAGAAGCGGTAGTAGTGACAGCGTCACCAATCCTGCTGTTTCGGCGCATGACACTAAGAAGCGACCCGAAGCAGCGCCCGACTCAAGTATGTGTAGGGTTTATTTACGTACATGTAACCTAATTTACTTTTAGTAACTGACTTGAATTTCTTTCTTCCCCAGATCAAAGTAAGCGGCGCAAAGTGGAAGCTACTAGAGCCTCGGCCGCAGCGACGCCTTCTACCAGCAAAGGCGCGAGCGACCTTTTCGGAAGGCCAGACAAAGCCAAGCTTCCTGCGTTTACTAAGAAAGCCTCCGAGCCAACTGCAACCCCTCCAGTCGTTACACAAGATCCCTTTGCGGAAGCCATGGGGCTCCTCATAGGCAAGAATGGTGTTGACACATCTGTGCAAATAATGCCGTCCACTTCGATCGCATCCAGCAACCCAGGAGAAAAACCTTCTAAACGAGTTAAATTCGCGGCCGACAGCGAGTTGTGTCAAATTAAGATAGTCGAACGCTTGGTCTATGAGGGCGAAGAAAATGAGGTAAGTTTGGTTTCATAGCCAACGCCCCCTACGATGTCGTTGACTCATGAGACGTTTTTTTTTTTTTTTTTTTTTTTTTTTTTTTTTTTTTTCAGACACATCCGCTGGGCGATGCTAGAAAAATGGATGCTGTTGAGGGTAGATATTTGCACCAGTCAGAGAGCTTCTTGGAAGAAGAAATTGCATGGGAGGCTCCGTCGGAGGTGGTGTTGACCAGTGAGACAATAACCAATCTAGACACATCACCTTTGGTGTCTGCTGAGCTTGCAGCCCAAGACGAGAGAGAAAAGGTTGTGGCTGGGGTAACATATGAGGATGAATCTCAGATCCCGGATACGCCACATGAACCAGGCGATACGGACCCATCGACCGGTGGTGACACGGGATCTCCTGATCTACCCAAGCTGATGAAACTGGGCGGTAATCTCGTGCTTGACCCAGAAATTTCAAACATGATTGCCAAAGCCCAGACTGACAATTCAGTCAACGCACCGGTTGCTCCGGATCACACCGTGTCTGATTTGCTGGCCCGTCTTGGTGGAGGTAGCGGTGCCCTACCTCAGCTTACTGATTACGCATCTCAGCCAACTGTACCATTTCCTACCGGCTTCGACACGACTATACCTCCAGGGCTGGATGTGAACCTTCTCAATTCCCTTGCCCAAAGTGGCTCGTTACAAGCGTTCTTGGCTGCATCTGGTAACATCAACTTGGTGAGAGCCAATCTCTCTCGCTGAAACAATAGTACAAGTGGATACCCAATTGACCTTACTCGAAATCGTGTAATTGGCCGATCTCTAGTCTGCGCAGCCTGCCCCGACCACCCACACTACCGATACATTTCCCGCCACGGGTCGAGATAATGGCTGGGGCGCTGCAGCTGGCTCGGCCTCCCAAAGACGGGAACACATCGACCCATCCGGACCTTACATTCCGACCGGGCCGAGTGCGGGAGTTTTTCGCAATAAACGTCCGAAAAAACGCAAAGATGGTAACCAGCCCCGCAGTAAGTCCAGGCTTCGAACAATGACTGCCCGCAACTTTTTCCTCCACTAACTAAGCGCATACACACGTTGCCCTAAGTGTCTGCGCACGATGCTTTCGGTCGACATATCAAGTGCAAATTTTGGCCCGATTGTCCTCATGGAAATAAATGCTTCTATGTACGTTTGAATTTTCTTAAAGTATGAAAAGGACCTTGCCTCCCCCTCGATTCTTAAATTGATTTCGGCCTTATTAGAAACACGGTTAGAGTGACTCTGGTCAACATCCCCAGCCCTTCTTTGTGCTCAATCAGTGGATCGGCCTTGTTTCGATCTTACATATAAGCATCTCCATAACTTAATGACTAAAGTCCCCTCCCATGAAATCTTGAATATTGCTAACGTTGATACTCTCCGGAATTCGACTACATGGACCTTGCAATCCGGCGTCAGGAAAGGGCAATTCTCATCAGTCGCTGCACATTGCCAATCTTCTTTTTCAACGTTGACATGAAATCCTCATGATCCCACTCTTGCATCCGCTTGCCCATGTATATGCACGCTTCTTTTCACGCCGTCGTACTTAATTAATCTTATTATTATGCCCCCTTTACCAATGAGACTGTATCAACACTCAGATTATTATTGACAAATTGCATGCTCTCCAGAATGAATGCCATGGCTTTTCCCTCCAGACTATTCTGATTCACATTAAGATAAAATTTGAGAGCTCCCTCTGACTTCTCACAGAGAATATTCACCATGGCCCATGGATTATTTCTGCTATGAGAATCATATCGTCAAAGCCGTGTATTACGATGGACAATAGTTTCCCGTTTCAACGGGTCTTTCACGAAAAAGTTCACATGCTGTTGAAACTGCCCAAATGTTTTTCTAGTATTGCTTGGGCAGGTTGGGCCCATTAATTTTCATCAAAGGGCCCATATAGGAAAAACTCCTAGGCCCACTGAGCAGTAATGCATGGTTTGTCAGTTCCAGAAGTCAAAATCAATCCCTATCATTCTACTCAACTCATTCTTAAGCCATAAACCCATTACCCAATCATAAACGGCAAATCTGGTCGACCAACTATTGAGTGGGCAGGGCATACTGAGAGTAACCTGTTGAGTCCCTCGAGTGTAGTGATCCATACTGTTTTCTTAAAACAAATGGATCTTCATGGGGTCAGAGGAAGATTTTATCAGGATTCTCTTTCAATCACTCGGTGTACCCCTGTGTACCCTCTCTAGTATAATGTACCAATGTTTATTTCTCACCGTCTTGTGATTCCACGTTGAATATAGAAGTTTTGAATAGGATTGTTGGCCATTTTTCCATTAAATATATACTTCACCGGATGTTCCATTTTGGCAGTATGTATAAGCAGCATGTGACACTTTCAAGAATTTCATCCGCAGTCTCTGCGCCATCCCACCCGCCATCACTCCGCTCCGCCACCAACACGACGCGTGCTACCCCACGCCCAGTCACAGATGCATCCCACTCCGGACCTTTCGCACCTGACTTCACGGGACTTCGAGGATGTATATGAACCAGCTGGTTCGTCCCTTTCATGGCCTTTTTGATTCCAATCAGCTATGGTGGACTAGAGCTAACGCCGAAAAATAACCGTGCATGATAGAAGACACGTTTATCCTTCTAGACGCATTAGATGCCGATGCTCGTTGTCTGGTCAAATTTCGACCGACCATATGCCTTGAGATCGGGAAAGTAGATTCGACACGCACCTGCTCTCGAATCCCGTCCTTACCAGATTCTCGCTTCCTCTATCGGTATTCAACAGATCTGGCAGCGGCTGCGTTTCTGTGTTCATTCAGCAACTCCTCTTTTCAATCCCAACCCGTCAGTCCTTCTCATTCAAAGAAAAGCACACATGAGTAGTGCGCTGATCTTGTCGGATACCGTGGGTCAGCATTGGTGTAACAGTTCATTTTTGCACAGATATCAACCCCATTGCGTTAAAGGTCACGGCTTCTACGTTCGCTCAAAATAAACTACCCCCGCCGAACTTGGTTCAAACTTCCCTTATAGAATGTCTAAGGCTTGATCAAATGATCGAGCTTCTACTATTCAATCCACCTTATGTGGAGACCGAAGATGAGGAATACGAGAACGCTCGAGAAAACCATGCGATCTCAGCAAGCTGGGCAGGTGGAAGTAACGGGATGAGACTGACCAATCGACTGTTACACGACCTGGACCGTATCCTGCATCCTCAAAGGGGGATCTTGTATCTAGTGGCTGTGAAAGAAAACAGGCCGGATGAGATCGTGAAGAGAATGGAAGCCTCTGGTTTTTCAGCAGTTGTTAGTTACTTTATTACCTACTTGAATGCCTCAATAACCAACATGGACTGACCAAGGAGAACCCCCGTCATCCTTCATAGATTGTGTTGAAGCGCCGTGCCGGTCGCGAACACTTGCACGTCCTGAGAATCGCCCGACCGAGCGCTCATACAATCCTCATGAGGAACGGGGCAGTATGAAACTGCTTTGCCATCCTCCATATTTGTTGAACATCTCACTTGCATCAGACTGATGTATCCTTCCACGTTATTTCACGTCATT
This sequence comes from Puccinia coronata f. sp. avenae, assembly GCA_002873125.1. Lineage (NCBI taxonomy): Eukaryota > Fungi > Basidiomycota > Pucciniomycetes > Pucciniales > Pucciniaceae > Puccinia > Puccinia coronata. The sequence goes on along the minus strand of PGCI01000084.1, from coordinate 159,020 downwards.
TCCGAACCCCTGATTTACATTGTATTGTGACTACATTATGAGCCTGGGAGTAACGTCAAAAATTATCTTTTGGACACACACGCCCTCCTGAAAAAAAGGTGGTTCTTTGGAGATATCACACACTCTTGCAATCTAATTGATAGCTCTTGGTAGCAAGCTCTGAAGGCAAAATACCAACTGAATGCCACTGAAAATTGTTTGACTACTCTTGGATGAGTTCATCCTTGACCATAATTGGCTCTTGACTCTCACCATAATAATGTGAAGCATGTCTTACTGCAAACCTTTACAAAGGCATAACCGGCCATACCAAGCACTTTGTTGGTTCCACAAAATATGTAATATGACCACCGAAACTGCATAACCTTCCTAACACAGCAAATTCCCTCACCAAGATCATCAGTAGCAGAGATCATTCCACATTTACAGGATTCAATTATTTTCAAAACTGATCATTGGAGGGACCTATTGCTTTATTTGTTATTGGTTGGCATGAGATGATCAAGCTTGGGCAGTGATTGACGTATCCAGTGGAGCTAAGCCAAAAACCACATTTTTGAAAATGATGATGAACATGATCACGATGTGGTGGATCAGGGCTCCAATTTTATCATAAGACAGATAAGATGAAGGCAACACGTATACTAAGTACGTAGCTTAGAACTACACAGTCATTTTTTCCTTTGTAAGTTGAAAGCATTCAAAAAAATAACATTGCTGCAAGAGCCCTTGGAAGGGCGCAAGTCCTCGGAAGTCCCCTGAAGACCCACTTCCATGGGCAAAGTGCTTGTGGAACCTTTTCTCATCATTTTCCCATTTTTTGACCAGATTAATAATGTTCAACAAGGCCACACTTCCCATGTTGCAATTGGATGCAATTATGTCGATTTGCTGACCGGGGGACAGGGTTTCGCAATGGAGCTTCCCCCGTGGGAACCTAACGCCGAATCCCACACGGCTTCGCGTGGTCGCCCGCGGTCGGATCATTCGTTGGGCAATTGAGTCGCTTCGCTTCGCCGCCCCCTTCTTGCCGCAAGGATGCCTTTCCAGGTAAGTTATCCGCCATTGAAGTCCCTCTCGTCCTGCTGGAATTGATCTTTGGGATTTGATATATCTCAATTTTCTGATAATCCTCTTTCAGACTACATTCACTTTAGCTAAGCGAGGCAAAGGGTAAGTACACCTTTGTGTCGAATCTTTGATTTCGGGCGAGGGACAAAACGTGTTCATCTAGTCGCTCTGGATTGTGCGGCTTGGGCTTCTCACGGGTTACTCTGACCGAGAAGTTGCCATCTCGGTAAGTATGTCAAACCGCATTGGAACTCTCGGGATTAAATTTGACAGATCGTGTTGATCGTGGATTTTCAGTCACCGAGGAAGTAACTAAAAACATCAAAGAGGGGCTCAAGAATTGCGATGTGAGTCTCCCTTCATGTTTGCACATCCAGGCTGGGGTTAACCTCAGCGATCGTCTGCTTTTGGGTTAACATAGATAGGAGTGGCACACTTTTTTATTCAGCACACCAGTGCCGCTTTGAGTATCAATGAAAATGTGAAGTAAAATACTTAATTTCCGTACATAACAAGCCCCGATTTAATGCTGACTTGATCTCTTGTCTTGCCATTTTTTTCGAGCAGCATGATTCCGAGTACGGGATTCTTCTGATTTTTCTTCAGTCGACGCTGTACGTTTATTTCTGACGGCCCATGGTCGCTGATCGCTCAATATATATCTCCAGTGTTCGGAAAGACATGGACATGGCTCTTGATCACATTGTTCCCGAAAGCTTGAAATGGAGACACACAGATGAGGTTAATACAAGGTTTCTCCATGGGGTGCCCTTCCCGTTCAAGGAATGGAAATGATGTAGACTCATGTATTCCCACATATTAGAGAGCTGATTCAATTTGCGTTGCTCACAGGGCCCAGATGATTCTGTATCTCATACCAAAGCCTCACTCATCGGATCTAGCATTTCCGTTCCAGTTACCAAAGGTATCCATTTCCCCGCTCTTGTTTTTCGGGCTTCCTCAAGTCCAATGGATTGATTTTGACTCTCGGGACTTGTCAATTCCTCACATTAGGCCAGTTGAATTTGGGAACTTGGCAAGGAATCTAGTTGAGTTGAAGTTTATTGTATCGAGTTCAATTTCGACCTGCTTGTTGCTGCTTAATGTTGTGCTTACTGGTGGGCTTTTTCTAATCCCCAGTTTAACCGAATTCAGGCATCTTCCGCACAGTCGGAGGGTTGTCTGTACGATTGTGTAAGTTCATGAGTGTAATGAACTTGAATCAAGTCACAGCCATCTGTAACTCATCAAGATTATCCACCACAGCCCTTGAATTCGGCTGACTGCGCAGATAAAGTAAATGATAAACGACCAGATGATGCTCTCAAGGATCAACTATTATCACTTGTAGCCGGTAAAAGTTGGAGCAAAGTGTTGGGGGACTGATGGATAAAAATTCTCTACTCGGAGCCTATCTCCAGTCAGGTCACTGATGATGGAATAAATACAAAAATTGGGACCGTTGGTTCTGCTTTCAAAGCTACATGTGCAACTCCTTGTGGGTCCAAAATATAGTTGGCCAAAGAAACAATACGCTTTACCTTAATACGTCCGTAGCGCATCCAATAAAAATGTTAGCGAAAACAACTCAGGCATCCAAAGCTGAACGAGAAAATCATCAACGCACAAACAGCTTGATAGCGCCGCAGAGAATTGGGGGTGCCGCTTCCAGATGACATCCGGGGAGGAAGGTTCCTACACTGCAACTCAAGCTGTAAACTGAACACTCCAAGCTAATTTACTTTCATGTTTCATTGTGCACAGTAACTGTGCAGAAAACACATATTTATATCAAAATAACTTCACAGTAAGATTCAAGTAAGAAAATAAGCTGTCTTAAGTTGCTGCATGTCAGCTGCCAGCTGTCACCAGTATAACTGAAACCTTTCAAGAAAGATAACTCATCCATTCATAAGAGAAAGTTATGAATGTCTCTACTATGAGGACAATGTATCCTCACTTGTCCAGAGGCTCTTATTCATCTACATCTCCCTCTCATGTGGCAGATGTTTTTGTGAAGTTAATGGCACCTAATTGTGCTACCCAACATGAGCCATTCTTCAATTGGCTAATTTGACCGCTCACACCTTTGCATATTTGTATGCTAGCAATCACACAACTAGCAAGCCCATGTTATTTCAAAAAGATCATGAGCTGATTTGGATTTTAGTGATAGGTTTTCTGACTTTTCAATTGTACAAAACAAAGGGAAGTAACATCTGACAACCCAAACAGCAGACCAAAATTGTGGTGAGGCAAATTAGTACCTACCCTGAGCTACAGGTTACCTCTACAGGTATTGCTTTTAAGCAAGAATGGGTGTTCTGTACTTGGAGTTTTCTCTCAAAAAATCACTAATTACATAGATTATCAGGGTTCCTGCTTCCAGTCCAATGACACTGTAGCATTAGAAGACTGTTAAAATGGTACCCTCTGCCATGCCGCACAACAGCAGATTTTAGTGAGGTGTCTGCTAAATGCAGGTAACACAGCACTGCGTAGAAACATTTTTGTGTTAGCAGCAGATGGCGGAAAGCTAATTATAATGTTCAAATATACATAAGATGTTGCATAACATAAAAACAACAACACCAAAATCTGGCAGGGAGCTGTCAACACGCATATAAATATCTTGTTTGACAGCTACCTGCCCAACTTGGGCACTTACATTTTTATGTTATGTAACATGTTGTGTATATTTGAACACCATAAATGAAGTTATTTCAAGAAAAAAACTGATGATTGTATATTAGGGGGGTTCACAATAATTATTATTGTTTCTCTCCTCCTTTAAATTAAAGGGGTTCACAATAGCCTTTTTGGCTTCTGGTCTTGCTTAACTTTTTTTCCAGTTGCTTAATCTTAGCATAAAATCAAGACCCTTAGCAAGTAAGCAAATCAACTCGTAAACTAGTACATGATGACATTCTGTTTTCTTGACCCAAATAGGGAACATCAGGAAGTTATAACCAGAATGATTGCACCCATTTGATGTGAGGTGTGGATGATTGTAATGATTCATATTTTAAGACTTCCAGTGAGGCACATAAAAATTTAAGGTGAGTGAACCCCCCTAATTTTTTTCCTTGCACAACATTCCTCGTGCAAATTTACACTAAAATTTTAACATCACAAGCAGCCCCCATGGGTGTCTCGCTCCCACAGCTCAACTGAAAAAACCTTGAAATATATGCTCGCAGAACTTGCACAGCACACTCAAGCGTTTCTTGCCTGGCTTAAAAACAATTCTTGCAAAACCGTATCGTGAACCCCCCCTATTATGTTATTTTCAAGGAAACACTCCAATAACTCACTTTTTAGACTAGTCAGGACAACAGATTCCTGTACTGACTTTGTCCCATGACTCTTGTAGTGCCCCACCACCAGGCTGCCAAACTTGGTGGACTGGTTTAGTCTAATGTGCTAGGATCAGTTTTTTGTGGTGAAAATTTAAATACAGATAAGAAGATACTCTTAGGAGCTCATAACTTGAAGGAAGTGCAAATCATGCTCACAAGGTGATACATTCCATGTGTGCAGGTAGAGAGGAGAAAGCATTGATGTACAGTGCCTGGACAACAACATTTGTTGCAGAGTTCTTTTTTTTTTTTTTGGGGGGGGGGGCCTGAAATCCCTGTGAAGCTCAGCCCTCACGACCAAAATGTCTGTCTAGGCACGTCTGTACGTACATGGAATCTAGGTCACAACTTTGAACTAGGGGATGGCTGAGTCTCACTATGTGAGATCTAACTGGGCCACTACAAGTTATCCAGCTTCTGCAATTATCATATACCACCCTGATTAAAAATAGTTTTGAGCTGTGAGGGGCAGAGTTGTCAGGCAAAACAACTTCATTAAGGAAACAGCTGCTTACCATGGGCAACTTGAGCGAAGAAAGATTCAGTCCAACAGGCACCAAGAGTTGAGTTTGAAACATATTACAGCCAATGCTGGATCTTAAATTCAATCACGACCGGAAATGTTGTTGTTGTTGTTGTTGTTGTTGGGGGGGGGGGGGTTAGCCACTTCATGCGCACAAGTGAAAAAAGTGCACCTGAAATGGTGAAAAGTCACAGGTGTCTTGGCTTGTTGTTTTGCTTTGTTTGTGTGAAATGCCCCATTCAATTGTGTACAATAAAAAACTCTCAGTACTCTTCCACTCACGTTATGTAATGAGCCAGTGGATAAAGTGGAAGACGTTCACATAAATATAAGCCGTTCCTTCGTCCGCTCGCAACCCAATACACATCTCCTCTGAACCACCCACACTTCAACCTTGAGCCTCATTGCGAGTCTCTTTCTTCTTTCTCTTCGTGTCGTTTGTTCTTGTAAAGAAACATTCGAGGTCGAGTCTTCTCTCTCTCCCCAATCTAGTGGCCTTGAGTCTCTTCCATTCTGCGTCGCTTAGTGAGCAAGCTGTTGTTTGTCCGTCCCAGTTCAAGCATGCCCTACTTCTTCCTGTTGACCATCCAGTGACTCGTTCGTTCCATCAGAGCATTGTACTGACAGTTTAACTCCTAACTTCTATCCTGCTGACCTCCACCTCCTCATCCGACAGCTGATTCGCTCCAACACATCATCAGCATGGAATGCACACCACCGCCAGCTGAACCTGGACCTGCTCGTGGCACCCCCGAGCCATTCCTCAACCCCTCAGCCGACCCCTCCCCCAACTCCCAAACTGAACACCCACATTCAGCCTCAACCAGTCCTCCCAGCAGTGTAGCCCGCTCGGTCAGTCCATCAGCAAAGATGCTGCTTGAACCTGCTCTTCATGAGGCACTGGTAACCACAGCCACTGAAACCGACCAGCAACCTGCCTTGATACAATCGAGCACTCCGCAACCCCAGAGCGTGATTCCTGAGACCGAGCAAAATCTCGAATCCACAGTCCAGAGCAACCCAACCTCAACTCTTGCACCAGCTAAAGACGACTTACATCTTGAACCAAATCTTTCTCATCCCACCTCACCCACTCAGCCTCGCTTAGAACCACAACAAGAAGACAAGTCTGAACTGCAACCCAGCTCGTCCAACATTGAAATCAATCCTACATTAGACTGCGATCTCCTGATGCTGCCACCGAGTGTTCAGTCACTCGCCTTCCAGTCCCCTTTCACGCTCGACCCCCGATCTAGATCTTCGACGCCCGACCAAAACAACCTGTCTCTTCCTCCCATCAGCCCCCCAGTCCCCATTATGACGCGATTATCACCCGCACGCTCGTTCACTGTCTCCATTGCCAAGCCATATCAACCAAGTCCACTCAGTAAGAAAATCGCCCCAGTTGTCCACCCCTCTCTTCCGGACCAGAGCGACACGAGACTGATTGCCACAGCAACTAGTAACCTTCCTCATCAACCTAGTCTCGGAGATGTCAATCCTCCCCACGCTAGCTCATCAACATCCGCCCCCGCTTCGCGTAAGAATGCACCCATCGGTGCCCAAAATGAACAGAAAACCACCACCACCAACAACACCACTTCCCGAGTTGTGAAAGAATTTCAGCCCAAGCTATGGAAGGCACGCCTGACTGACATCAGATATCATCTTGATCGAATCTCGATCGCGCCCGACGCGGCTTTGAAGGCCCTGGGGAACATTTTGTCCTGCCTCCGTAATAATAAAGTCGGAGCAAGTAGGGATTGGTCGACAGTCCCACTTGATGGAAGACTAGAGGTGATGTTAGCCATCATTCACAATGGTACATCCCAAATGTCTCTTCCAGCCTGGATTCGTAACCAAAAATTACTCAGTGTCATCAACTGCTGGTTCCACGACGCTGTTGAACATGGTCTGGAGAAGAAGAAAGAGGATGTCACTCGTGACCCTCACAACGCAATTGAGCATGGATTGTCGCAGCGAACTACCATCATCCGCACTGTCTTGCAAGTGGGTCATCAATTTCTCTTCTCTCTATTGCCCTCCCCTTCATTTAATACACCCGTGTACATATTGGTGGTCCCCCCAAGATCATTCCGATTGATGTTAGACCAGGAAAAAATCTTGCAAAGGGCACCCAGCACTCATAAAAGAGGTCGACTCCACCTCGTCTGAGATGATGATTTTCTTGTCTTTCCTCACGTCTCCATCCGAGCTTGTGGTGAAAACCTCCGCAGGCTTGGATGGTCACGGAAGAACGCAGGATGTCATCCACTGGACATATGCTCTAAAGCATACACAGTGCGTTCGTCCATTTGGCTCGAATGCAGCACTTGTGGAGCCACGCAGGATGAAAACATCATTTTGCTGCTGTACCCAAGCCCCCTGTCTCTTGCCAAGGAGACATGGAAATGAAGCCTGAAGCTGACGTGCTTTGGTTGATTTTTGTTGTTGCAGCTGATAGAAAAACTTCCGATGACGGTTGAGACGATGAGGTTATACACGTTTGGGAAGTTGATATTCAGGATCAACCAGAGCGCGCAGGATTTCCCAGACAGTTGAGTGTTTTGAATTCTGCGCAAGCCTCCTCAGGTATCTAATCCCAGGAATGGCGCCTTTCTAATCTTCCAAATATTTGTTTGTTCTCTTGACACAATTGTGTTTGGGCTTTTGCAGATATCACTCAGTTGACTGGTGCTATAGAGTCTCAGTGGAGGGCAAAACTACAAGCTGCGAGAGCAGAAAACGAAGCCCATTCCCAGCCCTCAACCTCGGCACCCGCCGGCAACAGTGCCAGCACATCTGCTGTTGCTTTAAAGCGTAGACTTTCTGATTCAGCGCCCACCCCTAGCAATCGCGAATGCGCCGCGACTGCCCCTAATGCTAAGGTGCAGACCCCGCTTTCGAGCGTGAATCCTAATCGCCCTGCGGCTCCCGATTCTCGAAAACGTCAGCTTGATGCCCTTCCAAAATTAGATAAAAGTAAGTTGTTCTTTTTTTGTCATCCTACCCAATCATTGTTGGGAATGCAAGGCCGTGAGAGAGAAAACGTCTGCTAAGAAAAAAAAAGATTAAAACAAGCGGGAGAAAGCCAAGCTGAAAGCAGTATAGAATGCCAAGTTTCTTACGTATTGTCATCCATTGTGGGATTGTGCCCCTTTTTATTTTGTAGATGACGTGAAGAAACGCAAAGTAATTTTGCCAGTGCAATCGGCTAGAGAAAAGCTCACTGCAGACTTGTTTGGAAGGCCAGATAAGACGAAGTTGCCGATGTTCGCGGCCCGTGGCGGCTCTTCGACGGTCCCACCGAAGCCGGTCACAGTGGCCTCGGATATCGACCCGTTTACGCATGCAATGAGTATGCTCAAGAGTCGTCCAGCTGAGAACGAAGACTTGGATCCTTTCACTCCCCTCCCCACAACCAGTACCAAGACTAATAATAAGGGAAAGCCCTCCAAGAGCGTCCGGTTCAAACCTGACCAAGAGCTCTGCCAGGTTAAGATTGTAGAGCGATTGGTCTACGAGAGTGACGAACATGAGGTAAGCTATCGATTTAATCAATCCGGTAATTGGATCGTGAGCTGACCGGGGAACTTATTTTTTTTTCTTGACCTTCAAGCTACCCGGGTCCTCGTTAGATAGCTTTCCACTGTCAGATGCCAATGAGGGTAGATATTTACATCGTCCATTGGCTGTGTTGGAGGAGGAGATGGAATGGGAGAGTCCATTGGAAGTCACATTGACGAAGGAGACGATGACCAATTTAGAGACCTCGCCGCTGGTGTCAGCGGAAGCTTCGATCCAAGAGGCGCGAGAGCGAGAGCGAGAAAGTGTGACTTACTCGGATGAGTCGCAGATTCCTGAGACGGCTCAGGAGCCCGCGTTCGAGTCGCCTATTCCGGAGGACGCCCCGCCGGCCAGGCAGATGAGGCTTGGTGGGGAGCTCCTTGACGACCGGGAGGTGGCGCGTGCGATAGCCCAGGTCCAGTCGGAGAACGGTGCGGATGCAACTGTCGCCGACGACCAGGCAATCTCGAGCCTTCTCTCCCAGCTGTGGCACGAGGGTGGCAGTAGTCCGCCTGTCCCAGTCACATCGGCCAATTATCCACCACCCGATACCGCCGACCGCCATCAGCACACCCATCGGGCTACCAACTACCATCAGGCCGACAGCTCCTCCAGCGTACCCGCCCAAACCTCCTCCCAAAACGTATGGCCCAGAAGATTTCCCGAACTCTATCAGCGCGACCTCCCACCCCACCGCAATTCCCCACCGGCATTTCCCCAGTCTTCTTCCACAATCGACCCCCCCTTGTCGAAGAAAAAACGTAAACGGAACAAAAATAAAAATAAGAACTGTTCAGTCCCCCTCTGGCCTATCTTTACTCTTATATCACAAATATAACCTTGAGCTTATCATCATCTGTTTTACTCGATTTTTTTTTTCTTCCTTGATCGGGCAATCACAGTCGATCATGGCAGGGAACCACCTCTCTGTAGAAACGGCGCAAATTGTGCATTTGGCCAGAACTGTAGATTTGTAAGTTTTTTTTCTTCTCCTATCTTTGTGTCCAATGAGAGAAAAACCTGGCTGGATTGAATTTGCCCCATCCTTCATGTGGAGGAGGGTTTATTGAATCCTTTGGGGGCAAGGGCTTGATTGATGAAAAACATGAGTGACTGACTGGGGTGTCATGATTGTTTTTTTTGTGCTCAAAATAATAATAATTACTGTGTGAATATTGTGGCTGGGGCCTTTTCTACTCTTTTAATAGAGGCATGAGGATTAGGTGATAGGTGACCATAATGATCAAACAAGAGGCCCCTTTCCTGTGTAAGTACTAACCCCCTCCCATCCAATATGACCATGCAAAAATAATAGTGAACTGATTTTTTTTTTTTTGGTTTGGTTTGGTCTGGAATGTTTTTTCTTTTTCTTTTCTTTTTTTCCAGTAGGCAAGTACAAAGTACATTAGAGAGTTCAGGCCAGGGCTAGTTTTTGTAGCCCCTCTGGCTGAGGGGCTTAGGGGCTGTTTTTTTCACGGTAAATCATGGGGGTAACAGGGGTGTGGGCAATTATCAACACAGGAAACCCCCCAAAAAAATGATATTTCTGCCAACTCAATGATATTTTTTCATGGCCCCAACCCTTTTTTGCCATGTTTCCTTTTTCTTTCATATTGTTCCTTTCCTTTCTCTTGCATCTTTCCTTGTTTCCAGTCCTTTTGCATTTAATTTTTTTTTCTTTTGCCTATTAATTTCATTCCTATCTTATTTTCTCCTGCCAGCAAACAGACTGTGGACCCTCAAGTAGAGATTTCACACATCCTTCAGATTCATTACATAATCATCATCCAGTATTTAGTCATGCCCTCCCTGCGGCCCACCTAGCTCAGTAGATACTAATCCTCCCCTTTCTACTGTGCTAGGTGAGTCACTCCCTTTTCTTCCTTCTCCACTTTCCTTCTTTCTTCCTCCTCTTCCTCCTATTCCTTTCCTTTGTCATCCTTGATGACATTGTAAATAGAGACTAATCCGCCCCTTTCTACTGTACTAGCAATCCACCTCACACTGGTTCTAGAAACGTCTCTCCAAGATCATAAGGATGTTGTTCTAGCACCCCATTCCAACGGATGTAGTGCAGAGGCAATACTTGCCTCTTACACAGACCAGTTCACACATTTGAGTCTCATTAGTAAAACAGGGGCCATGGTGGCTGCACCACCTCTCCCTTTAGCCCCCCCCCCTGTCAGCCTTAGAGACAACAATGCTGCCCAAAAGGCTTCAACAATGTTCTCTTCTTATTCCTCTCTTCAATACGAGTATTTTCATATCATAATATCCTTACTTTGTTGTGTATAAGTGTGGAATAATATAATTGTGAAGTCATTAACATAGAAGTCCACATAACATCTACTCATTTTCTAAGTTCAACTCTATATTGCATATTCATTTTGATAAACATGGTTCATCATCTTCAGAGTTGGGCAGATGAAAATTTTCATCATCACTCACCAACCAGAACTTAGAAGAAACAGAACCTTTGGACAACACTCCTCACTCATCAAAACTCCAGGTCCCATCATTTCCCCTTGTCGTTGTGTTGTGGTCATTTGGTGTCACTTGTCTGACAAGTAAGCAGTCTTCCCAATATCTCTTTCTTCAAAGTTCTATTGGAGCTTTGATCTTATCCTTCACCACTCTTTCTCTTTCTTTCTTCTTCATCTAGAGGCATACCCATCATCCAGTCATAAAGAAACCTTCTCATTATCATCCTAGTCCAGTGGAGCTACTCATCCACTCAGGTTTCCTTATAAGTAACCTTGGCCTTAAGCCTAAAAAATAAGGCAGTCTTAAACTGTACCTTCTCCTGCTTCTCAGGTTGAAGAGGTCGTGGCACTGCCCCGGCTCTACTCTACTCCCTACTAAAGGTTGAGCACACATACTTATCCTAAAAGGATACATATACTAGTTTTCTTTCTATTCCTCCTCTTCTTCCTTGTCTCTTTATCTCTTCTGAAATAAACCTTGTTGCTCCCCATCTTGTGTCCTGCTGTCACATAAGAGACCCAGGTTCACACCCCCCCCAGTGCAGAACACCAACTCACCCACATCTGTCCTGCCTTCTTCCCTGGCTAGCAACCCTCCCCCCCCCCCCCCCCCCCGGTGAGCCAACACCCTCAAATCATAATGGATTGATTCTAGAAAATGAGTTGAAGTGGGTAGGACATTTGAGTCAGGAAGCAGAAGAGAATTTGACATTGAACACACTTCATACCGTTGAATTCTGGTCAAACACAGCTGACTGCAGAGGCCACAGACCTGATGAAAAACAGTTAGGGCAACACTGCCTCTCTTGATAGCCGGTCCACACTTGTGTCAGTTGAACTCAGTTTTCCACAAGAATTGCAAGCAAAAACTCAATCTCAAGACTTCAAGACCCCATGTAATCAAGAGTCTAATCTTATCTGGCTTCAAGCGTATTCTAAAGTAATGTCTCTCTCATCATCTCTTGTCAACAACTCCTCAAGTTGATTCCTCATCTCCAACATTTTTAAGATCAAGTTCCAACTCCTCAACCCTCAAGAAGTCCAGAACTCTTCAAGAAACCATCACACAATTAAAACAAAGTCTGTTTCCTTATCTTTCCTCACTCTCTCTGTTGCTTGATGTCAAAATCACCTCCTGTTTTCTTTCTTTGATTTTTTTTTCCTCCTTTTTTTCTATTATGTCTTCTTCTTCCTCTGCTCACTACTATCTTCATTGTCATCACAAGCCTCCTACCAACTCTTATCTCATCAGTGATACACTTCTTTTTGTTCTTTATCTTGTGTTTTTCATTGGTTCTCATCTTGTGCTCTTTTCAGCCTGGTTTTGTTTCTAGTAATTTCAGCATTATTTCTTCACAATTAACAGTCAAAAAAGATAGGAACAATCACACCTCCCTGAACCCCTAGCTAAACAAACCAAACACTCTGATAAATACAAGATGGCCCCCATTTACAGTTGCGGTAGGCATTCTACTGTACCACCCTGCGGGCAAAAGTTCAGTTCTGGACACAGGCTGGATGTAGAGTTTAAGTATGGGTCCAAAACATAAGACCACATTTTTGGACTATTTGAAGTGGGTAGATTACAAATCTAAGTTGGCTTGCTCATTGCTCTAGCCAAAAAAAAGTTTCATTTTTTTGGGCGGCATTATTGGGACCTTCAGTATATTTCCATACTTCAAGCTCATAAAGACATACCAGAACCCCATGAATACATACCATAAGTCCATAAATACAAACCATAAGTCCATAAATAAATCCCTTAAGCTAATGAATCCATACCATAAGTCCATAAATATGTCTAACACCATGCTAAAAGTACATGACTAGTTATGGCTCCATAGACATGGGTACATACTTCCTCAAACTTAACAACGAGTTCCTTGCTGCGGAGGGTGCAGTGCGTGAATATTGCAAAGCAAGACCTCCGTCAGGAGGGACTTGCTCCATATGTCCCCCATGGGCAGAGCCTAGAATACAGAGTTGGCTGGGTGGTTTTTTCAAACCATCACAGTTCCTTGCCCTCAAAACATTTTAGCAAAATTTCTAAAAATATGAGTTCCATAACACCACACCTTGACTCTAAAATAAATTATCAAAGTAATTCAAACCTTGAGATTTACTGAAGTTGAGTAACAGAGAGGGTCTGTGCAGTTCAATCATGGCCCTCGTGCAATCTGTGTGCTAAGTACTTGATGTGTTGTTCTGAGGGACCATGCTCTCAATACAATGAATAGCCTGTAAGTCTTCAAGATGGCCCCGTTGCACCCGGGTACCTGAACGTGTTTGGGTACCTGGTGCCTTTTTTGGCCCAGATTGGACACCCACACCCACATCTGGACATGCTGGGGCAGACAGGCCAGGTACCCGCCAGGTACCTGGCCATGTATTGGCGCAGGTGGCAGCCTCTACCTACTTGGCAAGCAGGTTGCAGCCTGCTTGGCGAGCAGGTTTCAGCCTGCTTGGCAAGCAGTTAACCTACTTGCCAAGCAGGTAACCTACTTGCCAAGCAGGTAACCTACTTGCCAAGCAGGTAACCTAATTGCCAAGAAGGTAGCAGGCTGAAACCTGCTTGGCAAGCAGGCTGTAACCTGCTTGGCAAACAGGTTGGAACATGCTCGCCAAGAAGTTTGCAGCCTGCTTGCCAAACAGGTTGGAACCTGCTTGCTGAGCATGTTGGAACCTGCTTGCTGAGCATGTTGGAACCTGCTTGCTGAGCATGTTGGAACCTGCTTGGCAAGCAGGGTTTAACCTACTTGGCAAGCAGGTTTTAACCTACTTGGAAAGCAGGTTTTAACCTACTTGGCAAGCAGGTTTTAACCTACTTGACAAGCAGGTTTTAACCTACTTGAAGAGCAGGTTTTAACCTACTTGGCAAGCAGATTTCAACCTACTTGAAGAGAAGGTTTTAACCTACTTGACAAGCGGGTTTTATTATTAACCTACTTGGAAAGCAAGTATTAACCTGCTTGCCAAGGAGGTTAATACTTGCTTGCCAAGCAGGTTACAGCCTGCTTGGTGAGCTGACTTGCACCTGCACACGCTGGTAGGTGCCTTCCAGCAGACGCTGGGTACCTTCCAGCAACCCAGAAGAGCATGTGTTGACGGGTACCTGCGTACAAACCCGGTTACCCGCCACTTTTTTCTCAGTTTTCTGGACACCCGGACCCGCACACGGACACGCCAGCGGGTAACCGCGCAGCTGAGGCGGGTACCTGCAGGCAGATACCAGGTACCATCTCTAGTAAGTCTGGCACACAGCCTTGGTAAGAGCATCTCCACCGCAGAGTGCAAATTGCAAGTGTAAAACCCGTGAGGTGCATTCCACAAGTTCAATTTTATAAGTTTTAAACCAAGGCTTCTGCACTGCACGCAGGTAAACCAGGATTCAAAAACCTGTGAAAAAAAGTTTCCAAATCTTCATCACCCCTCCCCGCCATTTGTTCAAATGATCAATACTTTCTCATCTTCAATTCATCATGACCAACAAACTTCAAATGATCCAAAGCACTGTCAGCTCTCAGGCCATTGCGCTACCCACCTCAAGAAGCACAGTACAGACAACAGGGGGAAGATACGTTAATTTACATTAAAGAAGGGTTATTGGATCATGTAAGTTGTTTTTAGTTATCCACTTGTGGTGTTTTTGTAACGTAACTAAATTCAGCTGTAATTTAACATAACATAACTTTTTTATTTTTCTTGCGTAACATAACCTTCTGGGGTTATGTTTTCTTTGTGATGTGTTGTTGAAAACTTTGTTGAATGAAAAGTGAATCTAGCTTACACTACGGGCAACTTGCTGTTGCTTTGGTCCGCAGCAACACCCAGTTGCTGCAATTCAATTTTGTAACTTATGCAACAACACCCGCCGCAACATGTATATGCATGCAGCAACATCTATATTTATGCAGCAACAGATGTCAACTTTCCATGGCATCTTGTCAATCCTTCATCTGCCACACCCTGCTTGGTCCTTCCATCACCTTCCATAGAGCTCCATTGTCTTAGTTTTTGACATACAGATGGACACATCAACATGGTGCGTAGCTGCCTACTAGCTTTCAGCAGAGGGATACAAAGGACAACTGTTGCCCCTTGAAGACACCACTGGCCTGCTACCATCTTTCCAGTCTCTTTTCAAGTTCTCCAAAACACTTCTTTCTTTTCTTGATCCTTCCAACCCACCACACTACAAGAAAATTTGCTTCAACTGCCATCAGTTGACATGCAGGCTAATCCCATCTTACTACCCCTTTTACTTCAAAGTTAATCCAAAACAAATTTTCTTGCACAGTCACTGTGCACAATGCACAGTTACTGTGCATTGAATTTTTTTTGAAGTGTTCTTTGAGTAAGATTGAAGTAACAGCAGAAGTAAAAGCAAAGTAACTGCATGTCAACTGGTGGCAGTTGAAGCAGATTTTCTTGTAGTGCCAGTTATTACTTCTCAACCCTTCATTGTCAAATATATTTCTTGCTTTAAAGCTGTCATGGACCCCTCACAGAATGCCTGGGCTTCTGCCAAAAACCAAACTACAGCTCCTGTGCAACATGTCTTGTTTTTCCAAAGCAACAGTGCACCAACCTCCTCTACTGAACCCAACCCATATGAAGTTATTATTTCAAGGCTTACTTCTGAAATTGAAGAACTCAAAGTGTCTAAAGCAACTAAAACGACTAAACGCGCAAAGTCAGCTGCCCCTGAGTCAACTCCCAAAGGCAAGAAACCGGAACCAAAGGCGTCAAAGGGCAAATCTAGTGTTCAGATTTTGTCTGGATCCGCTTTGAAGAAAAAAGCTCCCCCAGAACCATCAACCGTAACTCCCAACAGATCCCAACAAGCCATGTCTGCTCCTCCTGGATTGACAAGTGAAAAGAAGAAACCCAAGCCCAGCAAATCCACGTTGGAAAAAGCGTTTCAGTCAAGCCGCCAACCCCAAAGCGCCATGCCCAACAAATGCAAACCAAGGATTACCCTCCAAACTTCACACCAACCAAGGTACGTACATACCTTTTTATTTCATTTTCTGGCTTTGACAAACTGGCTGACTGGAAAATTTTTTAGACTGCTTTATTTGTCCACATCAAAATTGTATGGTGCCTTTTGACGCAGAACTTGGTTCCCCAGGCCCCTGATTTGAGCACGCTTGAGGAGTTTTACAGACGTTTCAGGCAAGCCAAACAGATTGAAGAGGTAGTCAAGAATCACCCTCAAGCTCCTTACTCCAATCAAAACAACATGGGATTTCTCAGCAATGTTTAGGGAGGACATGTCAAGCACGTAAAATCCATCATTCACCTTGGAAGCAACTTTGTTTGCATTCGCAAGGGCTCATGATCTCTTTGGGGTTGCATGTATGGTGTCCTAACCTGGAGGAGGATTTCGCTTTGCTATATAATGCACCTGTGTCAATCCAATTCATCCATTATAAATGGAGGAAAAAAAGCACACATCCTCCATTTATAATGGAAAGGAAGTGGAGCTGGCTCCAGCCAGCTCCAGCACGTTCAGGCCCAAAAACAGCTCACCCAGCTCCTCCCTCCCTGAAAATTTCAGCTCACCCAGCTCTACCCTCACCAAACTTTCCAGCTCACCCAGCTCGACCCTCACCAAACTTTCCAGCTCCCCCAGCTCCACCCTCACCACAAATTCCAGCTCACCCAGCTCCACCCTCACCAAACTTTCCAGCTCCCCCAGCTACCCCGTCCCAATATTTCCAGCTCACCCAGCTCCGCCCTCACCAAAAATTCCAGCTCCCCCAGCTCCGCCCTCACCAAAAATTCCAGCTCCCCCAGCTCCACCCTCACCAAAAAATCCAGCTCACCCAGCTCCGCCCTCCCCAAAAATTCCAGCTCACCCATCTCCGCCCTCACCAAAAATTCCAGCTCCACCAGCTCCACCCTCACCAAACTTTCCAGCTCCCCCAGCTCCACCCTCAGCAAACTTTCCAGCTCACCCAGCTCTGCCCTCACCAAAACTTCCAGCTCACCCAGCTCTTCCCTCGTCAACAATTCCAGCTCACCCAGCTCCTCTGTGGTAGTCTAAATATGCCATAAATTTTCAGCTTTTTTCTCATCTCATATTTCTCTATTTTTCTTATATTTCTCTCTTTCTTTTTCCTACTTCTCACTTTTTCTCATCCATCCACTCACAAATCAGCTGATATTATTCCAGATTCAGAATCTACAGCTAAAATTACCCCTGGGAACACTCCCCAACACCATTATCACTCAAGAGGATCAGAAGTTACGGATACGTCAACCTACACACTTGCTACATATACGAAATTACACAACTCTCAAATCTCAATATATGACTTCAAAAACATATTCTACGGAGAAAATCATTCTAGGAAACTACACAAGGAATTCTCATTACATGTACAGATTAGGAGGTATAGCCAATACAAGTTCCAACACCCAGTTCTGCATCAGCTACACAACCCCACCAGTAACCCATAACCCATACTCAGTACAGCCTGGTCACATGCAGGCTACACTAGTGGATTTTCCGACTACACAGCCGCATGACACCACTACACAGCCGCATGACACCACTACACAGCCGCATGACATCACTCTGCACAGCCTGGTCACATGGAAGGTCACATGATGGGTCACATGGTTCTTTTTTCCATAATGTTCTTTTTTTCACCAATACAGGTCACCTGAGTGCACAGCCTCATCACATGTATGCAAATACAGATCACATGTATGCAAATACAGGTCACATGTATGCAAATACAGGTCACATGTATGCACAGCCACAGTCACATGTATACACAGCCACATCACCTGACTGCACTGCCCCCACTGTCACCACCAGCAAAAATGCCTCAGTTGTACTTCCCTTGGAGCTAAAATCCCTCATATTTGTCTATATAAGAGGCTCTCCTCCAGTTGTTTTTCCCTTCCTCATCAGATCTTGTACTCACATATTTACAAGGAATACTAGCACTAGCTCACCAACTAGTATACTGGTCACTCCTCATTTATCACTGACAATTCAATATTTGAGGTTTTATCAACACCAACATCAACAACTCATATTAGTTATCAACCATCAACAACAATCATAAATCATCACTCAACTTATTATCAAAATTTGCAGGCGTCTTGAACCGACCAATCCTGTCACAATAAATAATCTGCCGAGCAAGCTTGGTGGTCTTGTTTTTCTGATAGAATAGAAGGGCAGAGTTTTGCATGTCCATTTTTCCCCTTCTCCATTCAGCAAAAGGTTTAACAACACTTTTGAGTCCTACACCGCCCTCACCAAACTTTCCAGCTCACCCAGCTCCGCCCTCACGAAAAATTCCAGCTCACCCAGCTCCGCCCTCACCAAACTTTCCAGATCCGCCAGCTCCACCCTCACCAAACATTCCAGCTCACCCAGCTCTGCCCTCATCAAAAATTCCAGCTCCCCCAGCTCCACCCTCACCACAAATTCCAGCTCACCCACCTCTGCCCTCACCAAAAATTCCAGCTCCACCCTCACCGAAAATTCCAGCTCACCCAGCTCCACCCTCACCAAAAATTCCAGCTCACCCAATAGCTCCCCCCCCACCAAAATTCTAGCTCACCCAGCTGTTTCATCTGAAAAAGTCCAGCCCTCTGCCCCTCTGCCCAACAAAAAAATTGAAGACCCTTCCTCACTCAATGAAAAAAGCTGACCCACTTCCAGAAAATCTAAATTGGATGACTGCATCAGAGTTTATATCAGACGTGGCCATCCAATTCAAACTTGGGCTCTGTGCCACCAAGTGAATCACTGACCAATTCAAACTCAGAGGCTTGGGTGTTTGGCCACTGAGTTTGAATCAGTCAGCAATTCACTCAGTGGCACAGAGCCCAATTTTGAATCAGATGGCCACATCTAATATAAACTTGGATGAGGCTATCCAAGCCAGGTTTTCTGGAAGTGACATAACCCCACCATAGAAGAGTCAGCAGAAATACCTGCAAATCAGGAAGCAAATCCATCTACTTAATCACACACATCCACACCCAACACTTCTGCTCTTCCAAAAAAAATGATGCAGCAGAAAAGTAGACTTACATTCTAACTAGATATATATTAACTGAAATAGATATATCTGCATTAAGATGATAGTGTAGCTGTCATGTTTAAATTCAAAAAAAAAATCACATTGGGAAACATATCTGCCTAATATTCATTTAAGAATGGTTCTATTTGTGCTAAAAGAATCAGCTTTACAGATGAATCTTTATGGGTAAAACTAGATTCTTCTCTTCCCAGGGTCAGGTAGCACTATTACCTGCTGTTTTGAGGTTATCCTGGTTTGACTGAGTTTTACTCAAACCAGATAGACTTAGTATCAACACAGCCAGGGAAGTACAAAAAAAGTTGCCTTGCATTTGTATATTTGCAGATTTCACAGGCCCACTTTGCCCCAGTTACTCCATTGGGCATCACATACTAGTGATGAAATAATAATAATAGTAATTCTAATTATAATTGAGGAACCCAAAGTACCTAATGAAGATTATTCCTCATATACTCAGGACTGCAAGAGGAGTTGTATTGGTTACAACCCCCCACAGTGATGTTGGCCAGAAATGACCAATGTAAAACAGTTTCCTGGACCAATTTTATATTGGCCAGGCCCACCAATACATTAGAACAAAGGGAAAATGTGTTGGTGGGCCCCACCAATTTAAATTTGGTCTGGTAGACTGATGTTAAATTGGTTGCCACCACCAATTTAGCCGCAGGGGTTTGTAAACAATACAACCCCTCTTGCAGCGCAGGTTAGAAAACACACCCTTCCTTCAATGGGTTTGCCGGTGATAAAAAGGGAAATGTGATACATGTTGTCTTCAGAGGTGAAAAACTTCACCATCCAGTTTCAACCATAGGTTAGATAATATTCCCCTTAACCTTTTATAAAAATGAATATAATTGGTTGATTTCAATGAAATTGAAGACTAATTCAAGTTAAATGCAATGGCTCTTGGGCTCATCCGGTGGTCTGGCAGAAAAGAAAAGGGCTGCAAGAGGCGTCCAGCAGCCAACTTGCTTGGTTTCTGACTGGTTCCAAGCGCTTGCCAGTGCCTTTTTAGAGATGCTAGAGGCAAGCATGGTGCGCGGCCCCACGGACTTCTTGCCCAAACTCATCTTCAAACACCCCGTCAGGCACTTTGACTTCCATCTCCTGCTCAACCTTTGCTGTTCCACCCCATCAATTGTTTCAACCCGGGCTTGGTTTCTGCCGGTCCCAAGCCCCCGTCTTGCCCGCAAACCAATGACCACCCTGTATTAGAAGTCTTTAAGCAACTGCAGATCTTTCTGTCCTCTCTCTCTCTCTCTCCTGAGCTCCATCCATTATTCCCTTGATTAACGCAGAAAATTTTTTGGTAGGCACCAGGTTACTTACCGTATGCCGCACAGTGCAACACTGAGGCGCCGCTGTCATCCTCCTCAGACTGGCTGTCCACCTCAAGATCTATCCTTTGATTTATGCTGCTGCGACTTGTCTCAGACTCAATGACTCAACAACTAACGCAAAACTCAGCTGGCTTTCCATCAATTGCACTCAGTTCTGCTTTGGAGAGATCAGCTTGACTACATTGACAGACCTCAAACTGTTGATGTAACTTCAAATCACAAGTTATGAACAGAAGGGGGAAAGAGTATATCAAATTAAGGTACCTCTGCCACTGGCGCCTCCTTGACCATTGGCACAACTTCTCCCTGTACTTCTCTGAACTATGTCAGTCTCACCTTGACCTGCACAGAGGGCTTTACTCTGCTGCACCTCCTGCAACATCCGCCAATCAGCTTCATCCCACAAATGAGCCTCAGTCTGGCGCTCAGCTTCTACTTTGGGACTCAAATAACTTTTCTTGTTGTACTACAAAGATTCAGAGCTATAAAAGAAATGTAACTGTTGGATCTGGGATTTTAGGTGTTAAAAAACTGGCTCTGTTGTTGGCTGTGCAGTAGCTATCTGCGACAACAACTACAAGTTTTTGGCTGGCAAATCATAATGCGCGGCAGGATAAGAAACAGATGGACAGCCATCTAAGGGAGGTTTTTGTGAAGTCAAAGAACAGCTCTACCAAGCTAGGACTCAGGAGGGGGCAGCGATGGCGGTGGTGGGCTGCAAGGCACCATAGCTGCACTGTGGCAATCAGCTGGGGCAACTCCTTTGTTGCATCATGTGGAGCATCCATCATATGTGGCAGAATTCAAAGCAGTCAAGACTGAACCAGCCAATGAGGGTATTGTAGCCCATGATGCTGTGATTCAAACTGTGGCATCTTCTGTCCATGCGTGCCCCATGAACACAAAGGATGTGTGATATTGAATTGCTCACTACCCACTTTGAAGGTGCGGCTGGAAAATCCCTGGGCTAGGGACACCCTGATGGTTTCTAAAATTGTCAGCCTGTTATATATGACAGAGCCAACCTGACAAAAGTAACATAAAAAGAGACATTATTACTACCGTATTAAGAACCATTTATATGACTAATAATGCATAAAAAACTCAGTTTACTTATTTTTATCCAATGAGCTTAGCAAAGTCCTGGCACCATAAAAATAAGTAATGAATTAAAATAACAACTACTTTTTACAAAAATACTAAATAACTTTTAAACCTTGAGGATAACTTAGAATATTATGTCATATTCTGAATCCTCATGCAAATTAATGTAGGGTCCCTCACTGGAAGTACCCCTAAATTCCTACTCCTTCACCTTGAACCAATTACCTGTAAGAATTGGCCACAAACATATGTCACACAGACATTACACACGTATGTACTTATTATGTATGCATACTATATGTGAAATGACCAATTATGGACTTATAATTGAGGTGTTGTGTATAGTTTAAGAGTTAGGCCCAATTGGGGTTTAAACCTCCAACCCCGCGCGTGGATTATATAATCCAATTGGAAATTGGCCAAATGTGTAGAAATAGCTAATCCCCTAGTTACCACATATGTACAAGTGTAACTAGGGTAAAAGTAGATTCTACGTGGTTTATTTACAAGGTTATATTAATAAAAACCTTGAATACATAAGAGTAACATAGCCAGCGTGGCCTTTAATGACTGGCCTTAGCCATTTGTGGCCCATTTGCGTCATTTGTGGCCCATTTCAGATACATTCACACGTCAGTGTTGCTATGTACCTTAGTTACAATAACTAAATAGGTTATTAAGGTCATGGAAAGCACTTGTGACGCTGAATTAATGACCAGCAGTGTCATTGGGATGAGCCTTGTTAGTGCCAATCTCCCAAATTGGCCACATTGCACTGAAAACCAGTTACTACATGCACACAGGCAGAAAGGTCCTCCACTATGAGTGAAATTAGAATGTACTAGAGTTGAAGGCAACTACGCCTCCGTCAGCCTTCAGGTTTTAGGCTCCATTCTAAATTTCTTTTTTCCATCCTCCACCTTCACCTTGTATTGAAAACCACCTGTCAACTGTAATTCACCAAATGATTACAATGAATCCCCAGGCTTCTGATCCAAGCTTAACACAAGCCTCGCACTTGGTCGCAGAACGCGGGGCGCGAGCAGCAAGCTGTCCTTGAACAGTGGAGGCTTGTGCCCTAAAGACAGATCCCCGCGTGGGCAGTTTTTTTTTTTGCCTCTAATCCGTACTTTCTCAACAGATCCTCATCAGGATAGTACAGCTATCCGTCCTCAACCCCAGCCTACGGCCATTGTAATAGCTGGCATTCTTGCACATACGCCCATATTCTCAGATTTTTCTTTGGACTTGTCAATATTTTATTATAATTTTTTGAAAAACATGACATGTTGTTGCAAGTTACCCTTGATTGTTATAATTCAACCGGTGTTTGCTCTTTTTTTCATTTCCTTTTTTTTTAATCTAGATTGCCGAAATGTGATCCCATAATTCAACCGCTCTTTACATAAGCCACAAGGAGTTACCAAGACGATCATCAATCAATCACCTTGTAAATATTGTTTTGCTCTTTAAAGGAAGCAAACAACATCACTCTCCCATTTCTTCGACAAACGAACCCCAGAATAAAATGACCACCTCTTTCCATCTGCATCCACCGCAAGGATCTGATCCAACTGCTGTTAGTGACCGAGCGGATATTCAGTCACCTCAATCAGATCCTACTGTCGTGATTGAAGGGGCCGCTCTTCAGCTGTCTGTAGCTAAGAAGAGGATCTCTTTGCCTCAAAAGTTACTTGCTTTAAGCCGCGAAGAGTTGAAAGATCACATCAAACAAACCGCCAATCGAATCTATGGTGATGAAGCTAAAGACGGATAGATTGACGCGGTCAGTCACCTGGTTCACTCGGAGCACACCTTTGTGCTTGCCGGTACCGGTTTCGGCAAGACGCTCATTGCCGGAATATATCTGCAGCCTTTCAATACCTCTTTCAGGATATAAGCTCTCCAAAGCGCTTTTCCAGCCACCGTCTTGTTTGTAAGCTGTTGAATTGAGTCCAAAAGCTGCTCAGTAGATGTCCATCACATACGCGTACCCCAGTAGCCACGACGAGTTGCAATGGCGATATGTGTGTTTTTCAGAAAAGCATATAGGAATTTCTTGGGTGTCCAGGCAATCCTTTGGATGCAGTCGCAGATGTGGAGTATTTTGCTGGATTCGTTCTTGAGGTGTGGTGGCATGGTGTGGTGTAACATGTTGTTTTGATTGAGTGTTGGATCAGTTGTTTCTTTTCTCTTACAGAAATGCCGATCCAATGCCTGTGCTCTTACAGAACTGCAGAGGGTTAACTCTGTTAACAGTTCTATGGACTTATGATGGAGTAGGTTGTTGAACCGCCCGATCAAAGTCAAGAAAAACTGAGTTCAAAAAAACTCAGAACCTAGTAGAGACTTGCACGAGTTTATACACTCTCTGAGCTTGTGTCAGAATACGCGCAAGATGCTGGCCTCTCCGAATATGTGACCAAAAATTCAGGAAGAAAATCACAGCTGATGTGATGAGAGGATCAATTTTTCTCTCACCAAGAGGTGAAAAACTGCCCACGCAAGGAACTGCGTTTTGGGCGCAAGTCTATGCAGAGGATTCAGTTCGCTTGCGAACCGCGAGGCCCAGCCAGCACTCCGCAGCAAAGACTTGTGTCAAGTTTGCTTCTGATCATTTGCATATCCCCTTGAACACTACCCTTTTGAACTGCCAGGCAGATCAATGTTCATTGTCCTCAATACCATTCTTTGAATGAATATGGCAAAACTATCCTTCTCTTTCAATTTTGACATTGAAACAATCTACAGCAGATCTACAAAGGTTGTGCAGACTCAACCCCCCCCAAACATCTTGAAAAAAACCTCATATGTACATAAGGTTGCACTACAAGAAAATCTTGCTGAAGTGCCAGCAATTGACATGCGGGCATTTGAGTATTACCCAAGTCTCACTTGGAGAAAGCTCAGATGTGCAGTGACTGTTCATCAGGTGTAAAACTTGAGTTCCCGCTGTGTCAAATGGCAACAGTTCAGAAAGATTTTCTCATATTGTTTTGAATTTGAACATGTTCCTGCCTGACTTCTTCTGATTTCATCACCCTCTATTTCATAATTCATTGCAGAAGCCTGTCATTCTCATGTTCAAATGTACACCCCAAGATTGAGGCTTTTTGTCTTTCAACATTTCTTGTCCTTTTTTTTATTCCAGAAAACCTTTTTCAGATCTAGTCATATAACCCAGACCATATAGGACAGCTTCAATCTTGATTTGAATTTCATGTGCCTAAGTTTACATAATTGGCCAACATCCTAAGTACCAAGCTCTGATGTCCATCATCTTCTCCAATTGACTGCCAGTCAACCTTTGAAACCACTGTCACAAAAAATTCAATATCAACTCATGTGTGCTGCACTAATCTAATCTGCAAATACTCAGGGCCTGCACCATGAGCTACAATCTTGCAATTTTTCTACTTTTCTTTTACTCTTCACAAAAGTTGAAAAAAAGGAGGGTTAAATTATAGAAATTCTTCATTTTTGAACTGAAGACTGACTTGGTGAGGTTTGTTTTTGTTTCTGAGAAATATTTAGAGAAATAAATTTGAATAAACAGAATTTTCATTCCCGATGGTACAGGACCTTAGTTTATTCAAATGAAAGTATGGTTTCTTGAATGAAAATTGAGTCTAATCCTATTGTTTCTAGGAGCTAGCCTGACACATCAGGTAAATCATGAGGGGTGAATTATTGTCCAGAGAGACCACTGATGCAATGCAAGGACCAAGTGGCCAAGGGCCATGTGGCAGTTAAGCTAGCAGAGCTGTTTTCCTCCTGTCCTTTATTTTCACCCTCAGAGCATCTCCACCGCGGGGTGGAAATTGCGGGTATAAACCCAATTTTCACCCCGCGCAGCAAAACCTATGCCCCACCAGGGGGTGTAAATCTGGAGCTAGACTTATTGCGAGTGTAAAAAAAATCAACTTGAGTGTAGTTCTAGCTCCTTGCTAGATCTGACTACACTCTGTGACACCAACCATTACCGGTGAAATCAATCACCTCCCTCGCGGAATTCAACTAAACAACCTTGATGTCACCAACTTCTACATCTCGTCGGACCGCCCTGCAATGCAGCAACACAGCCCAATTGAAATTTAAAATTCAAAATGGGGATGCATCATGCAGGATTTACACTTGCAATCTGCACTCCCCGGTGGAGATGATCTCATGGTCATTAATGACGGGGTCATCCGACTTGAGGTCAATCCCAGTGGCCTTGCACCTCTTGTGAGCCTTGGTATAAAAACCGGCATGTACCTCACCCGTCTGTTTGCTGGTGTCATACCAGCTCGTGCCCCCTGCTGTCCACAATCATCAGCTGGCCTTCTTTTTTCTTTTCCAGCACTGGTACTGCTTGTTGCATGATGCACGCCGAGAGAAAGAGGTGGACAAAATGCAGATATAATTGCTCACTGGAAGGGACCTTCCGGCAGGCAGGTGCGCACCTGCTCACCAGGAGGTCTTGGCGAGAAGTTTTCTACCTGCTCGCCAAGGGTTTCCGGAAAGCAGGTATGTAGCTTGCCAGGAGCCCTTGGTAAGCAGGTATGTACCTGCTTGCCAAGGGCTCCTGGCAGGAAGGCATGTACCTGCTTGCCAGGAGCCCTTGGCAAGCATGTTTGTACCTGCTTGCCAGGAGCCCTTGGCAAGCAGGTATACACCTGCTCACCGGGAGCCCCAGCTAGCGAGCAGGGTTTTCCTGCTTGACCGGCTTGCCGAGAGCTCCGGTCAAGCAGGTGCGCACCTGCTTGCCGAGAGTTCCCAGTTAGCAGGTGCACACCTGCTTGCCAAGTGCTCCCAGTGAGCAGGTGCACAACTGCTTGCCGCGAGAGCTCATAGTGAGCTGGTGCGCACCTGCTTGCCGAGAGCTCCCAGTGAGCAGGTGCACACCTGCTCGCCGAGAGCTCCCAGTGAGCAGGTGCGCACCTGCTCTCCGAAAGCTCCCAGTGAGTGTAAGATTTCAAGCAACTAGAGGATTTTATTTCTTGATCAGAACTATGAAATTTTATGAAACTAGACGACAAGCCAGTGTATTTTTCTCTTCTTTTATTTACAAGTGCAATGTTATGATAATTTATAGAAAAGGAAATCACCTAGAGGCAGGGAGATTTCTTGCCGACTAGGGTACTTTCGGCTTGTGTATAATGCGATGAGAGAAATGGAGTGTTTGGTCGAAGCTGTTCTTGTTCAGACTTTCTGACCCACTCATGCAGTGTGAGCCTGGACCTCTACGGTGGCAGCAGGACACAAGGTATGGGGGACAACTCAATATATATCAAGGGAAGGAATGAACATGACAAGATATGATGAGGACTTAAAGAGAGTATAATCAAGCTTTGAAGCTGATGATGAAAATAATAATGATGATCAAGGTTTGAAACCTTGCTTCTCTGACCCTAGGAGGGGAGGAATGATGCTCAATCCAAGAAAGGAGAGGGAGTAGCGGAGTATGCTCTACGCCTCCTCTGTTAAGTAACAAGAGGGTGAAGCTTCTCTTCAGCAGTCCTATTTTTTAGGCTAAAAGAAACTAGCCAAGGCTTTTAAGGGAAAACCTGGGTGGGAATGATAACTTAGAAGCCCACTAAAAAAGCAATGAAATATGCTGATAACTTCTATGAAGAAGTGCCTCTGATGAATGATGATGATGAAGAGGAAAGGTTATGATCAAAAGATCAGAAGAATAAAATTAGAGAGAAGTAGGTAAGAGTAGTGATGAATTAGTCAACAACAGGTGACCCCAAATGACCACTAAGAAGTTAGGAAATGGGAGGACCTTTAGGTTGTTGAGTAATGATAAAAAACTCTGGAGTAATACTCTAAAAATTATTGTTCTGGTTTGATGATCTGATCTTGTTCATCCTTCAGCCATGTGGAAGATGAACTCAGAAGATCAAATTGAATATATGCAAGGTGCAAAACCATGTGCAAAACCTTGGAGATTAAAAGGGATTATATTCACAGGGGAAATAATTTAGATGTGATTTAATCTTAAATCATTATTCCTCATTTCTGCGGAATAACACAACACAACTATGGCACATGTAATATCTTGAATTGAAGCTGTGATATCATAGATTATGAGTAAGGCACTGTTGAAGCCTTTTGGGCAACAGTGTTGTCTCTAAGGCTGACATGCAGAGATTAATCATCTCATCAGTTTCATCATTTGTTATTTCTTTCTCTATCTCTTTCAACTCCTAACTTACGCTTCTGCTTTGTGACTGGTTACCTCTTTTGCTTATCGACAATTAAGCTGTTGATCCTGCTTTTCTACTAGCAGGACAGAGCTTCACGTCAGCTTCTGGGTTCATACAGTCTTTCACGCAGTCAGCGATATTGCTTTACTCACTCGTTCAATCTACGTTTGATACAAGTGGCCAGCGAAATGTTTGGTGTTGTGCGAGGAGTTATTCTGTTAGCTAGTGGAATACTAAGAGTTGCGAAATCAGGTTCAGATTGAATCAGCTCCTATTTGCATCATCTTTGTGTTTCCTTTCTAGCTTCTTTACTCACGGTTTTTCCTCGTGAGATTGCTTCATGCTTTGAAGCTTTTTCGTCATTGGATGCTTTTCACAATTCTCTTCGATGTTGTCATCTGTGAACAGAGAACATGAGAGATCGATGGTTAGCATCCAAGCCTCATTTGATTTCTAGGTGGGAGACGTGTGACTTACCAGTTGGGGTCACACGATCATTCCTCACGCTATTCATCTTGGCACCACTTTGGTCCGCGGATATAATCCGACAGCCTGGGTTGCTCTGAGCTGCCAAGCGATGAGCAGAGGGACTTTTGTGGTGGTCACTGCTTGCTGGACTCATGAGGCCAATTGCCGGTAAAGACCTTCTGATTGTACATCGGCCCGTTGGTTTTGTGAGAAAATCTGCGGAGTTTGCCGTTGTCCGGATGTATCTCAGCTTGATTAGATGGGTGACAACTAGTTCTCTGACGTAATGTAATCGGATATCCATGTGTTTTGTGCGGAATCCGTTTTGTGATATTTCACTACGAGCGAGATCAATTGCTCCTTGATTGTCTACACCAACTGGGATTTCATGCGGCTTGTAGTTGACGTGAACTTCAGAAATGAGATTATTGAACCACGCGACTTCGCGTCCTAGATTTGATAACGCTTTGTATTCAGCTTCTGTGGATGATAGCAATACGGTGGCCTTCCATGAAAGAAGTTGCGCGTTGGTGAGAACCACGTAACCCGTTACTGTCAGCCTTAGAGACAACACAGTTGCCCAAAAGGCTTCAAAAGTTTTATCATCTTATTCTTCTCTACAATGTGATCATTTTCATATAATAATATCCATACTTTGCTGTGTATAAGTGTGAAGTAATTAACTATGAAGTTCACATAACATCTAATTATTTTCTAAGTTGAAACCCTATTGAATATATGCAATTTAATCAACAAGGTTAACCATTTTTTCAGCTGGCTGAATGAAAAACTTCATCATCACTCAGAACTACCAACTTAGAAGAAACAGACATCTCTGGACAGCATCACTTGTCAGCCTCTGTGATGCCAAGGGCTAGTACCTTTTAGCTACACAAGGTGATAAGAGTGCAAATGATGGGTAGAGTGGGGTATTTTCACGTAGAAAAGTAGTAAAGAAAGAAATAAAAAGAATATAATTCTTTTTTATAGAGGGGCCTGCTGGCGCAGGGGTGTTTGTAGGTGCCCTCTAAATCAGAGATCTGCTAAGCAGGGTGGTATCTGATTAAGCAAACAATGGGTTTCTGCGTAACAGAAGGTGGTACCAAAGTGCTTTTCCAATTAAGGAACCAGAATGGGGACAGAAGGATAAAAGAAGTACTCACTATTGCTTCTTTTAAGCCAAAAAGCCACGTAGGGGGGTGAAGTAGAGCTGCTGGTTAGACTGGTTGGTTTCTGAGCAGGAGCTGGACACGTAGGATGGTTGATTTAATAAGAACACCAAGGATAAAACAGGCAAAACAGAGCAGAGTAACTGAAATAAGGACAGGACACGGCGTAACTGATTGACTGTAATAATAATTGATGATGATGAACAACTTTTGGCGTGGAAAGAGGGCTCTATATATACTAATTTCACTCATAGTGGAGGACCTTTCTGCCTGTGTGCGTGTAGTAACTGGTTTTCAGCGCAATGTGGCCAATTTGGGAGATTGGCACTAACAAGGCTCATCCCAATGACACTGCTGATCATTATTTCAGCGTCACAAGTGTTTATAATGACCTTAATAACCTATTTGGTCATTGTAACTAAGGTACATAGCAACACTGACGTGTATTTGTATCTGAAATGGGCCACAAATGACGCAAATGGGCCACAAATGGCTATGGCCAATCATCAAAGGCCACGCTGGCTATGTTACTCTTATGTATTCAAGGTTTTTATTAATAAAACCTTGTAAATAAACCACGTAGAATCTACTAGTACCCTAGTTACACCTGTACACGTGTGGTAACTAGGGGATTAGCTATTTCCACGCATTTGGCCAATTTCCAATTGGATTATATAATCCACGCGCGGGGTTGGAGGATTAAACCCCAATTGGGCCTAACTCCCAAACTATACACAACACCTCAATTATAAGTCCATAATTGGTCATTTCACATATAGTATGCATATATAACAAGTACATACGTGTGTAATGTCCGTGTGACATATGTTTGTGGCCAATTCTTACGGGTAATTGGTTCAAGGTGAAGGAGTAGGAATTTAGGGGTACTTCCAGTGAGGGACCCTACATTAATTTGCATGAGGATTCAGAATATGACATAATATTCTAAGTTATCCTCAAGGTTTAGAAGTTTATTTAGTATTTTTGTAAAAAGTAGTTATTATTTTAATTAATTACTTATTTTTATGGTGCCAGGACTTTGCTAAGCTTTGTTGGATAAAAATAAGTAAACTGAGTTTTTTGTACATTATTAGTCATATAAATGGGTCTTAATATTGTAGTAATAATGTCTCTATTTATGTTATTTTTGTCAGGTTGTCTCTGACATAGTAGCAAGCTGACATTCCCTCCCTTTAAAATGAGACTTTAGAAAACAAAATTCATCCTAATGTCTGTAGTGAAAAAAAAAAATTCTCAATTTCTTTTGGAGGCTCTATAATTACGTAGATGTATGGGACCATCTGGTATATTATCTTCAGGAATCCATTCATCTTTGTCTGCTGATTGACCTTTATATCTTACTAAGTATAGTCTAGTATCTTTCCCATTGATCCTTTCCTTTTTATCCTTCAATATTTTATGTACTTTGAAGTTAGAGGTGTCTAAAGGTTCAATTATAGGTACAGGTACATGTGTTACTACAGGGGTATCTGTGCTTCTACTAGTGTAAGGTTTGATTAAGCTAACTGGAAAAACAGGGTGT
Organism: Puccinia coronata f. sp. avenae; assembly: GCA_002873125.1. Classification (NCBI taxonomy): domain Eukaryota; kingdom Fungi; phylum Basidiomycota; class Pucciniomycetes; order Pucciniales; family Pucciniaceae; genus Puccinia; species Puccinia coronata. The sequence goes on along the minus strand of PGCI01000084.1, from coordinate 128,127 downwards.
TTTCTGGAAAATTCATCCGTTAAAATAACTTCCACAGCATTTTTTCCATGTAATTGCTTAATGGTAAAAGGGCCAACAAAGGAAGGTTTAAGTTTCCTGTTCCCTCCCAAGTTATTAAAATTCACAGTGGACAATAGGACTTTGTCCCCAATTTGGAAGGATGGTTCTTTATGACTTTTGTCCCATCTTAACTTATTATATTCAGCTGCATCTTGAACACATTTCTTAGCATGTTCATGTGTGATGTCAAGCATCCTTTTAAAGTCTAGGGAAGTGGGATGTACATGAGGTAATTTGTTATTAATATGATCTTTAGGCATTCTGGGTATCCATCCTCTTTCCAAAATGTAAGGGATTTCTTTGGATGAAGAATGTTTACTGCTGTTATAAGACATTTCTAATGCAGGGAGTAAGCTAACCCAATCATGAGTATAACCATCACTATTTTTGAATTCTAAGCCAAAGGAACAAAATCTTCTGAGCATATCTTCTAGAGTTTGGATCATTCTTTCAGCCAATCCGTCAGTTTGGGGATGGTAAGCAGTAGAGAAAGCTAATTTAGTGCCTAACATGTCATGTAAATTTCTCCAAAATTCAGAAGTAAATTTGGGGTCTCTATCACTAATGATTATTTTGGGTATTCCTACGTCAGCCATAATCCTATTCCAAAATAGTAAAGCCACTTCCATAGCTGTATCATCTTTATGGTTAGGAATAAATCTGGCCCTTTTTGAATATCTGTCTACAACCACTAGTACAGAGTTGAAGGAATAAGACCCTCCAGGAGGTAAACCTGTAACAAAATCCATGTTTATGATTTCCCATCTTTTGGTGGGTTCTTGGATGGTTTGAAGTAGCCCATATCTCTTACCTGTTTGCTTATTTGATTTCTGGCAAGTTTCACAGGATTTAATATAAGTAGCTACTTCATTAGACCAATTATTCCACCAAGCTGTAGTTCTGACTCTTTCAATAGTCCTTTCTTCAGAAAAATGTCCAGCACCAACATTATCATGGCATTCTTTCATAAGGGCTTCAATCTGAAGTTGATCACATAAGACTATTACACTGGAATGCCTTTCTTTAAAGTACAATATTCCATCTAATAGAGAGAACTTACCAGAAGAGTAAGGTTTGGATAACCAGGGAGGTAGACTAGCAATTAATTCATGGGAACTATTTTCATTGCTAAGTATATCTAGTAGTTTGACAAATTCAGGATCAGACTGGTAACTATCTTTTATAAGGCTGTAGTAGGCTTCATCCAAATCACAGACATGTATTCCTAAAATTGGGAATATTTCTTCATCTTCAGGATCCCAGGCAGGGTTATCTGGAGTATTTGGTAAAGCCCATCTGCTCAAGCCATCAGCATTACTATGCTTTTTGCCAGCTTTATGAACAATAGTCATATGTCCTCTGTATTGTTGAATAGCAATTTGCCATCTTAACATATGCCTATTGGGAGTCTGCATATTCATAAGGGTTTTAACTGCCGTGCAATCAGTGACTACAACAATTCTACTACCTTCAAGATAATAATGTAACTTCTCTAAGGACCATACAAGAGCTAGACATTCCATCTGACTGGCTCCATACCTTTTCTCTGTTGGTTTAATTTGTCTTGAAATAAACAGAACTGGTTTTTCTACTAATTTATCTTCAATAAGGAATTCTTGATGTAAGGCAGCACCTAAGCCATCTAAAAAAGCATCTATGTACAGAATAAATGGTAAGTTATAATCTGGTTGAGCTAGCACAGGAGCAGTAGTAAGGGCTAGCTTCAATTGTTCATAATCCAGTACTCTAGGGTGAGTCATTTCATAAATGGTTTCTTTACTACATAACTCATATAATGATTTGGCTAAAATAGCAAATTTCTCAATATGTTTCCTATAATATCCACAAAATCCAAGAAAAGATTGCATTTCAGTGATATTCTGAGGCATAGGTTTGAGCATTACAGCTGCTACTTTGTTTTGGTCAATGGCTAGGGATAGTCCAGAAACAATATGTCCTAAAGCTTTAAGTTCACCATATCCAAAGTTGCACTTTTTAATAGACATTTTTAGACCAGCTTTAATAGAAGTTTCTAATACTATTTGTATCTTTTCTATATGTGTTTCCCAGTCATCTGAATAAATGATTATATCATCAATATATATCATCATCCAGCACTGACGGATAAAAGATCCAAAAATAGAGTCCATCATTCTTTGGAAATGAGAAGGTGCATTCTTAATTCCAAAGGGCATTCTGAGGTATTCAAAAACACCAAGATGGCAGATAATTCTCATAAATTGGCGGCTATTAAGTTCTATAGGTATCTGGTGAAACCCTTTGAGAACATCCATGCAGGTTATGTACTTAGCTTTTGATAAGTTATGAAGAGAGTGGTCAATTCTTGGAATGGGATAATTATCAGCTTTAGTGTAATTATTTAGAGCTCTAAAATCTCCAACCATCCTAGACTTATCATTATGCCAGGCAATAATAACTGGGGTAGTTATTTCTACTTGTTCATTATGGCCCACTTTTCTAAGTACACGTAAATCTATAAGCTCTTTAATGTGTGTTTCTAAGGCTATCCTAGATTTAGGGCTAGAAGGGTAGGCTGCTTTTCTTAGAGAAGGTGGGTAAGGAGGTTCACAAGTTAATTCTAATTTAATATCATGTCCTGTAACATTGCCAATAGGCTCTTCAGTGGTACAGAAGGCTTCTTTATTCTTATGGCATACTTTAAGAATATCTAATACTTGAGCATTGGTTAGTATGTCACTTATAGCAGCTTGGGACATATATTCTTGATTAAAATCTTCTAATTCCTTGGGGTCAGGTTCCTGAGAAATAGGTGCAATAATCTCAGAATGGATGTTGCAAATTTGGTATTTCCTTTTCCAATCTCCTCCAATGGTAAAATATCTATCTTTGGACTGGAAAATGTCAATTCCATACATGCAGAAGGTATCATTACCTAGTATAAGGTAGTCACAAATGGCATCAGAAAGTATTACAAATTCTACACTTAATCTGAGGGATCCCTTAGTGTGAGGGAATATTAAGGGTAAATTGATGACACCAATAGGTTTCATGGTAGAGTTACAACTGCTAAATGTAGCCTTTGGAACAGGTAATAAATTTTTGCGCCAATCAGGGTATATTTGTTGCAAAAATGTGGCACTTGTACAAGAACAAAAGGCTCCTATATCTAATAGAGTCTTAACAGCTGAGTCTTTGAAAATAACCTTAGTATAACTGGTTTTACCTAGGGTGTAACACCTTCCTTCTTCAGGTTTGTTAGTTAATAGCTTGGCATCAGATATATGGCCAATATCCATATTATCTTCCCATTTCTGGGGTAAGTTAGATTCACCATGAATAGCATTAATGCTGAAGTCATTGCCAATATTAGCATTTATTACTACCACAGCATGGTTATCAGATTCAGAGTCATCATCATCTTGACCATAATGTGTACTAGAGGGTTCTTGGCGTATGATATCAAATGTACTTTCAGAATCTGAATCAGGGCTTGCATACACATTATTAATTTTCCTCCTAGGTTTGGTACATTCAGTGCTTCTGTGGCCAGTTTCTCCACAATTCCAACACGTAGGAGTCTTTTCTTTTCTAATGGGTTCAGCAGTTTTAGGTTCTAACTTCTTAGAAGGGTCTGTTCTAGGAGTGTAATCCTTTTTTTCAGAGGGAATATGTTTTTTATTAATTCCTGTCATTTCTACTACTTCTTCCATAACACCTATAAGTGTTGATAAATCACAATCCATGTCATTGATTCTACATCTGACATTATGTTCTAGACTGCCTTTAGTTTGGTTAAGTATTAAATCATTTATTTGTTCTTGATTTAATTTAGGGTAGATACATTCAATCCTTTTCTTCTGGTTCAAGCACCATTGATGAGGATTATGCTTGACAGGATCAAAGTAGTCATTTTCAAAAGCTCTGCGCATTTTCTTTTCCCATAGTCTAGTGCCAAATTGTTGTTTGATCAGTTCTTTCCAAGCTGGCCAAGATTGTTGCCTCATGGTAGCTTGTTTACTAATGAACCAATCAAAGGCTACTCCTTCAAATAACCTAGGCAACCTAGTAAGGATGGCATCATCAGGAGCTCTATATATTGTTAGTATGTGATCAATATATTTGATGAAATTAATATGGTCATAATCTCCTTCTCCAGAAAATTTAGTCCATTCTTTAATTGGTGGTAACAATTTATTCAGAAGAGAGGGATCTATGAAGTTGTTATTACCATTGTTGTTTACATTGTTGCGTGAAGGAGCATGACTCCATTGACTCCCATTATTAAGGTTATTATAATTAGGTGAATTATTAGGTGGGTAATTGTTATTAGGGGGCATTGGTGAACTATTGTTGTATTTATAATTAGATTGATTGTTATGAGGATAGTTGTCCTTATTCTCTACCTTATCTTCAAGTATTGTTTCCATGTAAGGATTGTTATATTTGGGCGTAGTGTTGTTAACAGGAGCAGTTCTGGAAGGTATTTCTTTAATTAAATCTGTCAATTCAAATTTTAAATCTAACAGATGTTTTAATACTAAATTTCCATTAACATTCTTGTTGTTTTGGTCAGATATTAAGGCTACTTGAGCTTGTAATTCAACCATCATTCTTTTTAAATCCATTTGTTCAAGTTCTAATTTCACATTTTGGGCGTGTAAAGTGCTAATAGCATTTTTATTAATTTTATTAATTATATGCTCAGTATTAGCATGGAACATGTCTTCTAATCTGTTAATCTTATCCGCCAAATCATCATTAGAATACTTGGAATGTTCTTCTTCAAGTTCTTCTAATTTTTTGGGCACATTAGGAAGCTTTGGCTCACAATTTTTGGCGTAAAAATCAGATTCATTATGCGTAAAGACAGACTTAGGTGAGCTGAGAAATTTAGACAATTGATTTAAAATAAGAGAAGAGCTAGACATATAATTCTCTAAAGATTCAGGCGGAGGAGGAGCCTTATTTAAAAATTCTAAAACAGTTTTGTGGCGTGTTTTAGCATTTTTATCTAACAAAAGAATATTATTATGCGCAATTGTAAGAGAATTATCTAGGACAGAAAAACCTAATCTAAGCTGTTGTAAAAGCTGGTTATGGCGCTGCTGATGTTGGCCAATTTCTTCCACTTCTGAGGATTGTTGTAATGACGGTTGCTCATAGAAAGACTGCTCATATTCTTTCCCTTGTTCTTGTTGGCTGTGTGGGGAAACAATACTCTCTTTTCCTCCCAAGGGTTCCATCCCTTCGTGTATTCCTCCACTTCTTTTTTGGAGATAAGTTTCTGTAGCTCCTTCTGACTCTTCTGGGCTAGTCCTAAAAGATTCAGCATCATCTCCTGGGTGGCCTTGGATTTCTGGGCTTCCACGAATTTCTGATGGTTGGCCACGTGTATTTTGACCAATTTGGCTATCTTGTCCTCCTTGGACGTGCTCACCACCTGAATGTCCAAGTCCTCTTCCTCCTTCTGGGGTTTCTGGATACTGGCCAAGGAGGTGGAAGGGGTTGGTTCCACGTCCACGTCCATGGCTTGAGGATTGGGGAGACTGGGGGTGGTCTTCTTGAAGGCCAAGTTCCGTGGCAACTTCTCTGCTCCTAGGTTGTCTAGTGGGCGGGGGTAAGGGGCCGTGGAGATCAGGCTTGTGAGCCCTGGTAGACTTCCTGACAGGACTATTTTCACGGGACATATTAGTGAAAAGGGCCACAAAATTTTAATTAAGGTAAATAATAAACTAACTGGTTGGTGGAGCCGTAAGTGGAGTAATAGAATTGGCCACAGAGGTAGCTGGGGCCGTGGTAGAAGAGTTGGAAGAGCTGGGAGTAGTAGTGGAAGACACTAGATGATATTCAAGCGTAAGAATAAGTATTTTTGGTGATTTTAATAATTTTATTAGAGATAAAAAGGAATTAAACTGACTATTGTAAAACTGCTGTTTATATTCCAAAGTTCTTTGAAAATCTGCACGCCTCTTGTTCTCTTGGTTTCTTCTGTTGATGGCGTTGAGTTTGATGAGAAGTTCAGTGTCCTTTTGAGCACGTTGGTGAGAGTGGAAAAGAGCTAGTTGAAACTGTTCTGTAGGCGTAAGTTTTTCCCAATCAGAAGGTTGATAGTTAGCTATTTCCTCTTCTTTGCGCAATCTGAGGACTTTGAGATAGTGTTTGATTAATTCAAAGTGGGCAATTTGGTCAAAAGGAGGATGAATAAATTCAGGAGTGGAAATGAGGGATTTAGTGTACTGGTTCACTAAAAGAATGCGTAAAAAATAAAGCAGAAGGATATTTTTTAGTGGATTTATTTTATAAATGATTTTTAGTTGGTTTGGTAATTTTTTGCGTGAGTGAAAAGCAAAAGTAGAAAGAATAAGTACCAGGAGTCAATTACCACGAGTGAATATTGGTAATTTCCCGGCCAGACCCCCAATTGTCAGCCTCTGTGATGCCAAGGGCTAGTACCTTTTAGCTACACAAGGTGATAAGAGTGCAAATGATGGGTAGAGTGGGGTATTTTCACGTAGAAAAGTAGTAAAGAAAGAAATAAAAAGAATATAATTCTTTTTTATAGAGGGGCCTGCTGGCGCAGGGGTGTTTGTAGGTGCCCTCTAAATCAGAGATCTGCTAAGCAGGGTGGTATCTGATTAAGCAAACAATGGGTTTCTGCGTAACAGAAGGTGGTACCAAAGTGCTTTTCCAATTAAGGAACCAGAATGGGGACAGAAGGATAAAAGAAGTACTCACTATTGCTTCTTTTAAGCCAAAAAGCCACGTAGGGGGGTGAAGTAGAGCTGCTGGTTAGACTGGTTGGTTTCTGAGCAGGAGCTGGACACGTAGGATGGTTGATTTAATAAGAACACCAAGGATAAAACAGGCAAAACAGAGCAGAGTAACTGAAATAAGGACAGGACACGGCGTAACTGATTGACTGTAATAATAATTGATGATGATGAACAACTTTTGGCGTGGAAAGAGGGCTCTATATATACTAATTTCACTCATAGTGGAGGACCTTTCTGCCTGTGTGCGTGTAGTAACTGGTTTTCAGCGCAATGTGGCCAATTTGGGAGATTGGCACTAACAAGGCTCATCCCAATGACACTGCTGATCATTATTTCAGCGTCACAAGTGTTTATAATGACCTTAATAACCTATTTGGTCATTGTAACTAAGGTACATAGCAACACTGACGTGTATTTGTATCTGAAATGGGCCACAAATGACGCAAATGGGCCACAAATGGCTATGGCCAATCATCAAAGGCCACGCTGGCTATGTTACTCTTATGTATTCAAGGTTTTTATTAATAAAACCTTGTAAATAAACCACGTAGAATCTACTAGTACCCTAGTTACACCTGTACACGTGTGGTAACTAGGGGATTAGCTATTTCCACGCATTTGGCCAATTTCCAATTGGATTATATAATCCACGCGCGGGGTTGGAGGATTAAACCCCAATTGGGCCTAACTCCCAAACTATACACAACACCTCAATTATAAGTCCATAATTGGTCATTTCACATATAGTATGCATATATAACAAGTACATACGTGTGTAATGTCCGTGTGACATATGTTTGTGGCCAATTCTTACGGGTAATTGGTTCAAGGTGAAGGAGTAGGAATTTAGGGGTACTTCCAGTGAGGGACCCTACATTAATTTGCATGAGGATTCAGAATATGACATAATATTCTAAGTTATCCTCAAGGTTTAGAAGTTTATTTAGTATTTTTGTAAAAAGTAGTTATTATTTTAATTAATTACTTATTTTTATGGTGCCAGGACTTTGCTAAGCTTTGTTGGATAAAAATAAGTAAACTGAGTTTTTTGTACATTATTAGTCATATAAATGGGTCTTAATATTGTAGTAATAATGTCTCTATTTATGTTATTTTTGTCAGGTTGTCTCTGACATAGTAGCAAGCTGACATCACTCCTCACTACTCAATCAACACAGGTCCCATCACATCCCTACGTCGTCGTGGTCATTTGGTGTCATCTGATTGAATAGTAAGCAGCTCTTTCCAAGTTCTCTCCTTCTTCAAAGTTCCTCTGAGCTTTTGATCTTTTCATCCATCCTACTCATCTCTTTCTACAATCAAATAAAGAATCAAACCAATAAAACATATCATCTGTGCTTCTGTGGACTGCTGCTAAAATCCACATAGGTTTCCTGCTACATAACCTTTGCCAGTTTCCTTTGGCATAAAAAATCAAGGCAGTCTCTGACTGGACCTTCTCTGTTTCTTAAGAGAAGAGGGGTTAAGCTTAGCTGCCCTTAAACCATCCTCCTTCAAGGAGAGCACCAGAATAGCCCAAAGAAGGCCAGATATAATTATCATCATCATCATCATCATTACCTTCTTTTCTCTCTCTTTCATACTTCCTTACAATAGTTGTCCCTTCCTTATCCCTCTGGAATCAACTATTGTTCCCCCCACCTTGTGTCCTGTAGTCACATAAGAGACCCAGGCTCACAGTTACTGAGCATCAAGTATCTGGGCAATTCCCCCAATTGGCATCCACATGGCAGTTGAGAGCTAGCGCAGGTTCCCTTCGGAACAGCAAGCCCACCTGTTTTGTGCCTTTAAGGTAGCAAAACACTTGTTGTGTGGCTCGAAAATGTGTCATACCCGGGTTCTCCAGATGTTGTGACAGAACACTGACGGCGTAGGAAACATCGGGCCGAGTCAAGACGCTGAGGTACACAGCGGGACAATTTCCCAACTCAGGGCGCGCCCCAAGGACGCTGCGGTCCCAGCCTGGTCACAGGACTGTGTGAAACGCACTAGGGGCGCCACCTGAGACACCGTCCCTGAGCCGGTCCCCATACTGCCCCTGCGCCGCCACGGGTCTCCGGGGCGGAACGGGTGCGCCACCGTGATGCGCCTGTAACCGGAGTCGTCACAGGCGGGCCCCGATGACGACCTTGCACAAGCTGCTTGGTACCGCCCCAGCGCCGCGACCGGTCTCGAGGGCGCAACGTAAGAACGCCCCGGTGTTGGCGATAGTTCCGCCCCTGGGCCGTCCTTGGTCTCAGTGTCGGTACAAGGGCACAACAATGGCGCCCCTATAGCCGCATTGCTCCCAAGTTCATTCCTTGCAAAGTGCGTCAGAAGGAATCCTATTAAGCAAGTCGCATGAAAAAGTGATTCCCATTGGGTTTTTTTTTTTGAAAAAAAAAAAAAAGAACTTGTCCAAAAAAACAGTCAAGTGCGAGTAGTAAACTCGCGAAATGAGGGGACTAGTATCGCCATATTCCTCAAGCGATAAATTTCTGGTGACCGAGTCGTATCCACCTGCAGTAGTACCCAGGCCAGCTGCCTGGTGCTTCTGGTGTGGGTTCGAGCCGCGAGCGGCCTTTATATTTTGCGGCTGCAAGTTGAGCCAAGCTGTATGCCGTTTCGGTAAATTATCTTTGCCGCCGATGGGACGCGACGCAGTTGACAACATGACGACCCCCAGTCACGCATCGGTGACGTAAATCCGATGAGCGCACCATTGACGGTTCCCATTTGCCCAGTCCCAGGCGCTTCACCGGGGCGAAAAAAGGGCGGCCCACTTGTCCCGCTGTGTAGTTCAGCAACCCAATCAGTGCATGGTAGGAGACACCAAGCTTCTGAAATTCAGCCATGTCATGTGACGTTGCTGCACGCAAATGCGACTTCGGATCGAGCGGACACGAAGCAATTGAAGCATCTTCCAGACCATATTCACTGAGTTTCCTTTTGATGTATTGTGTTTGGTGGATGTGTAGGTAGCCTGGAGCCCGATTGATGTTCATTCCCAGAAGGAATTCCGCCTTTCCGAGGTATTTAATGTTGAATTCAGACTCGATTTCTGACTTGAACCGGAGTGGATCCCTACTAATGATGACAAGATCATCAACATGGGCAAAGATCCAAGTCGCTGGACGATTGGGTGCATCAGGACGGTGGAAAAAGCAGGGATCCGAAATTGTTGCTGTGAATCCAATTCCAGACAAGAAGCCCTTGAGTCGTTCGTACCAGGTCTTTGATGCCTGCTTCAGGCCATAGATGGCCTTGCGCAGTTCTAGAACCGTGTCTTTAGGACATTCAAAGCCAGGAGGGGGAAATAAAATGACCTTGTCCTCTAGCGGACAAGTGAGAAAAGCACTCCGTACCTCTAATTGATGTATCTGCAATCCGGAGTTCAGGGCAAATGAGAGAAAGAGGAGTAGAGATGCTGCCTTTCCAGTCGGGGCATACTTGAGCTCAAAATTGATGCCAAGCGTCTGTCGGAAGCCCTGCGCACAGATGCGCGCCTTATATTCAACGACCTGGTTGTCCTGTCCCAATTTTTGACAATATGCCCAGGTGGATGCAATTGGAGCATCATCGGGACGACGGGGACATTCAATCCACACTTCATGCCTCATCATGTTGTCTACCTCCCTCTTTTCAGCCTCAATCCATTTTGTTTGCTCAGCACATCTCATCGCCATCACATGGGACTTTGGGTCCGCCAAAGTCAACACGTAACAGACCTGACGACATACACTCTTGCCTTCAACAATGTTGTCTGTTGAGATCGCACTTTGAATTTCAGATTCTGGGGGGACATCAGGTACGTAAATCCACCTTCTGCCAGAGGGATTTTGCGGGAAGTCTTTGACGACAGGATCTTCTTCAATTGGGTCCGATATTAAGCCGGGCTCCACAGTAGATGAATCCTTGAACGGAAGAATGGGGTCACCCATGAACACTGGTATATTGTCACCTCCAGTGGTGCAACGCACATTGAGAATTCGATTTATCGCCGAGATGGAAGGAAAATTCCGTTCATCAAACTGAACCTCTCTTGTGAAGGTAAAAGACTTGTCATCTGGAGGATATACGCGATATGCCAAGTAGTCATTTTCGTAGCCCACCAGAATGCCTTCCCATGAGATTGCATCAAATTTGTTACCTCTATTGGCTTTCGGCTTGAGTGCCCATGCTCGACAACCAAAGGGGCGAAAGAAGTCCATTTGGGGCTTGATTTTGAGCATTAACTCGATTGGCGATGCCTTGCTTTTCTCTAGAGACGGGAGTGCATTGGTTGTTGCGGCGGCAAAGACAGCTGCCTCACCCCACCATTCCGGAGCCATGTTGCTTTGCAGCATCATGCAGCGTTTCATCTCAATGATCGTGCGGTTTGCCCTCTCCGCCATCCCATTGTGTTGAGGCGTGAAAGGCGGCGATACATTGTGTTGAACGCCTTCGGCTTCAAGGAGTTCTCCCAATTCGTTGTTACAAAACCCTCCACCTCCATCCGTTACTATCTTTTTAAGTTTTCAATCAGTTTGTTTTTCAAATTTCGTCTTGAACTTGACGAATTTGCCAACAGCAGCCAATTTTTCTTTGAGTAACGAGATGTGAATGTATCCCATGTGCTGATCCACAAGAGTCAGAAAATACCGACATCCACCATTGGTTGCAGGGGTGATTGGACCAACTAGGTCACCATGTACAACCTCAAGCGCTGCTGCCGTTGCTGAGAAGTGACTGGTGAAGGGTGACCGAGTCATCTTCCCTGCCAGGCAAGCGTTACATGTCAAGATGCCATTCAGCAATGGATCATTGATTGCCACTTTGATTCTTGCCAGGCTCGCATGTCCAAGTCAAGTGTGCCATTTCTGCAATAGGCTGACAGTTGGAACTGGCTGTGTAACAAGGGCTAAGGGATAAACGGCTGACGCTCCTTCAATTTCAAAAATGCGCTTTTCTGTCTTGAGTTTCAGCTTGTGATTTCCATTTAGTACCAGCTCTAGACCGCCTTGAACTCTTTTTAGCATTGCTGATTCCCTGACAAGCTGTTCAAACGATACGAGGTTGGTGGAAAGTTGTGGCACGAACAGGGAATTTCTGAGAGTGATTGTTGCTGCTCCAACTCTGATTCTTGCTGTTCCTTTATGTGTGGCAGCAAGTTCAGTTGATTCTTTTCCTGATCCAGTAACAATGTACACAAGAGTTGGTTCAGCATTGACAAAGAAGTCGATTGAGTTGAACATGTGCTGACTTGCTCCCGAGTCAAGAATGATTGCATCTCTATTAGTATTGCCACAAGGCATGTAAGCATAGTCTTCGGCAGGTTGTCGACTCTCCATGGTGGTGGTGTTGTAGCTGGTGGCTGATTTTCCTTTCTCTTTGTTGGCCTGTGCTTTGAGATGCGGATTGAGGTGTGGATGAAGAAACCAACATTTGCTTTCAACGTGAGTGTCAGATTCCGGATTGTGGTATCCGGCTGAGCAAGGAGCTTTGACCACTCTCTTTCTCCTGTAACGAGATTGCGACTGTCGAGATGATCCCTGTGATGGAGCAGGTGCAGTGGATAAAGCCAAGGATGGTCAAACCAAAGCTTCTGCAAGTCTTTGAACTTGCTCATGATTAGCTAGTTCCCTAAGTTTGTCAAGCAGCATTGATGGATCGGATAATGTGTTCATGTCACCGATGATTTGTTCCATCATGTCTGGGCATTTCTCCGTGATTTTCTCCATAATGGTCACCGTTACGACGCTCTGCTTGGTGTCCAGACCTATCATGTGGACTTCGGCGAGCGCTGTTTTGATTTTGGTGATAAATTTAAGAAGATCATTTTCATAGGGAAATCTTGTGAAGTTTGTCCAGACCCTATATATGCCGTAAATGGATGCGGCGGCATAGTTTTTCTTCAATCGCTCCCAGACCTTGTGTGGACTCTTCTCGCATGTTAATTTGACATTGTTGAAGATGTTGGGTGCAATTTTGGAGCTGAAAACTAGCCATGCCTCCATTCGATGTCTGGTGGTTTGATCATTGATTGGGGGTTCTGGTTCCTTCTTGACCACGTGCCATAGACCCTTTTACTGAAGATAAACTTCCATCGTGTCAGACCACATTGAGTAGTTGTTACCCGTGAAAGTAGGGATTTGAATGACATCTTTTTCCTCCCGTTTGGTGAAAGTGGAAATGATGGTCTCGCTGTCGGTGGCTGCTTCTTGGTATTGATTTTGTTCTTGAGCGCTTTGACCAGCGGTGTTTGATCTTAATCCTCCTCTGCCTCTAGACGCCATTGTTTGTTGAGGGCGTTCGTGATTCGAATCAAGTCGCCCAAGACTGTAAATCTGTAAGATTTCAAGCAACGAGAGGATTTTATTTCTTGATCAGAACTATGAACTTTTATGAAACTAGACGACAAGCCAGTGTATTTTTCTCTTCTTTTATTTACAAGTGCAATGTTATGATAATTTATAGAAAAGGAAATCACCTAGAGGCAGGGAGATTTCTTGCCGACTAGGGTACTTTCGGCTTGTGTATAATGCGATGAGAGAAATGGAGTGTTTGGTCGAAGCTGTTCTTGTTCAGACTTTCTGACCTCTTCATTCAGAGATTAATCATCTCATCAGTTTCATCATTCGTTATTTCTTTCTCTATCTCTTTCAACTCCTAACTTACGCTTCTGCTTTGTGACTGGTTACCTCTTTTGCTTATCGACGATTAAGCTGTTGATCCTGCTTTTCTACTAGCAGGACAGAGCTTCACGTCAGCTTCTGGGTTCATACAGTCTTTCACGCAGTCAGCAATATTGCTTTACTCACTCGTTCGATCTACGTTCAATACGAGTGGCCAGCAAAATGTTCAGTGTTGTGCAAGGAGTTATTCTGTTAGCTAGTGGAATACTAAGAGTTGCGAAATCAGGTTCAGATTGAATCAGCTCCTATTTGCATCATCTTTGTGTTTCCTTTCTAGCTTCTTTACTCACGGTTTTTCCTCGTGAGATTGCTTCATGCTTCAAAGCTTTTTTGTCATTGGATGCTTTTCACAATTCTCTTTAATGTTGTCATCTGTGAACAGAGAACATGAGAGATCAATGGTTAGCATCCAAGCCTCATTTGATTTCTAGGTGGGAGACGTGTGACTTACCAGTTGGGTTCACACAATCATTCCTCACGCTATTCATCTTGGCACCACTTTGGTCCGCGGATATAATCTGACAGTGAGCAGGCGTGCACCTGCTTGCCAAAATCTCCCAGTGAGCAGGTGCGCACCTGCTTGCCAAGGGCTCCCAGTGAGCAGGTGCGCACCTGCTTGCTGAGAGTTCCCAGTCAGCAGGTGCATGAGCAGCTTGCCGGGTGCTCCCAATGAGCAGCTTGCCGAGAGCTCCCAATGAGCAGCTCGCCAAGAGCTCCCGGTGAGCAGGTGTGTACCTGCTCTCCCGGAGTTCCCGGTGAGCGTATACCTGCTTGCCCGGAGTTCCTGGTGAGTGTGTACCTGCTTGCCCGGAGTTCCCGGTGAGCAGGTGTGTACCTGCTTGCCCGGAGTTGCCAGTGAGCAGGTGTGTACCTGCTCGCCTGGAGTTACCGGTGAGCAGTTGTGTACCTGCTCGCCGAGAGCACCCGGTGAGCAGGTGTGAACCTGCTTGCTGAGACTGAGAGCACCGGGTCAGCAGGTGTGTCCCTGCTCGCCGAGAGCACCGGGTGAGCAGGTGTGTACCTGCTCACTAAAAGCTCCCAGCGAGCAGGTACACAGTGAGGGTAACAGACAAATCACCCATGGCCAGAAGGATGGTTGGGATTTGGCAAAACCTGTTGCCATGCACCCTGGAACAGCGTGGGCTTTGTTGGAATTCCGCCGCTTGACCAGTGAAGCAGCGCCTTGTCAGTGGCAGCGCCGCAACGGTAACTGCAACCTTCAACCATTTGAACCCTTGCAACGTGATGGCGAGCTGAAATGCTCCAGGGGCCAAGGCTTTGTGGCTGCCGCCACGCCTTGGTGCCCTCTAGAAACAGCCGCACCAGCGAGTGAAAGAAGGCAACATTACAATACCTTGTGGCTATAAGACTGGGCATTGGACAAGACATTCAACCCCAGGATCCTGCTCCACATGTTGCTGATGCGCATGGACAGGAGCCTGATGGAATGTGTTCACGTTGCAAAAGCAATTCTGAACTGCAGGCCCAACTTGATCAGCGCTTGCGCAGTTCAAGCCATAAGGGAAACCTCGGATCCAGTTTTCCTGGATCTGTGGGTTTATTGAACTTGGATAGAGCCCTCTTTCCACGCCAAAAGTTGTTCCCCATCATCAATTATTATTACAGTCAATCAGTTACGCCGTGTCCTGTCCTTATTTCAGTTACTCTGCCCTGTTTTGCCTGTTTTATCCGTGGTGTTCCCTTCAAATCAACCATTCTACGTGTCCAGCTCCTGCGCAGAAACCCTTCAATCTACCCAGAAGCTCTACTTCACCCCCCTACGTGGCTTTTTGGCTTGAAAGAAGCAATAGTGAGTACTTCTTTCATCCTTCTGTCCCCATTCTGGTTCCTTAATTGGAAAAGCACTTTGGTACCACCTTCTGTTACGCAGAAACCCATTGTTTGCTTAATCAGACACCACTCTGCTTAGCAGATCTCTGATTTAGAGGGCACCTACAAACACCCCTGCGCCAGCAGGCTCCTCTATAAAAGAATTATATTCTTTTATATTTTCTTCTTTACTACTTTTCTACATGAAAATACCCCACTCTACCCTTCATTTGCACTCTTATCACCTTGTGTAGCTAAAAGATACTAGCCCTTGGCATCACAGAGGCTGACAATAATGGGCTGATTTGGTGAGTCCAAGCTTACTGTAGTGAGAACAGCTGCAATATTGTTGGAAGAACACTGGAAGATGAAAGCAGGAACTCACCCGGATTATCAGGAACAAGAGCTTGGTGCCAGGTGAAGCCTATATGTAAGATCTGTGTGAGTTGTTACACAATGCTTCAGGCTATGACATAAGATGAGAGAAGCTGAGGGAAAAAGATTGAACAAGTCCAAAATCTAAAGCCGCATTATAATCCTTTCAACATGAACACACAAGTATCACCCAACTTCAACCACAAGCATGACTTCAGTAGTGAGAATGAGAGGAAGATGTGTTAAAGATAAGTGTCAACCTATGTGATATGAACTTCAAAGAGGAGAACAGCCAGGATCAAGGTGCTAAAATGAGTGGGACAAGTGAAATATTACTGATAATTGGAAAAGGGGTTTTCAATGCAAGTCCTGGTGAATTCTATTGAAGTTATTTGCGTGAAGCCCCTCGGCGGAAATTATTGATAACAAAAATGGGGGAGGAAAATGGTTATTGATTGTAAAGCATTTCCTCAAACCACTTGGTCAGGTGGATATTGAGACAATTTGAACTTTACTTGTGTGGTGTTTTTACACAAAGCTTGAGGGAATCCATTCAGTTGAGCATGGCCTGAGTTGATGATTTCCAGGGAGATTTTCCTTATGGCTCAACTGCTATGAGTAGCAGGCGGCGCAGCTGCCTTGTCCTCTAGTGTTTTCTTTTCATATACAAACACAGAAAATTTATGAAAACAAGGTAAGAGCACTCTGCAGCAAAGAATAAAATGTCATTATATAAATAGGATCAGTTTCAAAAACTGACAGGAAACCTATTCCCCATCAACATTCATCAAAAATATAAATTGTGTCATAAATTGTACCACATTTATATTTATCTGACCCCCTTCAGGTTAATCTATGGATGGACTACATGCAAACCATGGCCTGCTACCTCCTGCTACTTAAATATTGTGCATGTGGAAATATCAACCAACAGGATGTAAGTATCAAGCTGCTCATCCATTCCCTCTGTTTTAATCAATAATATAAAATGAAACAGCCCTTTTCTATCCCCCTCAATCCTGTGACACCTTGAAAAAAACCTAAAAGCCATCAATTTAGTTGTGGAACTTCAATTCAACATCATAATAAAGGTATATAATGTTTCATTGGCTCCCCTGCTAGCATGAAAGGCAGAAGTTAAAAAAGCAATTGCATACTACTTGACAACCCTCCATCAATTGTTCAAGTGAATTTTTGGGAATATTGTTGCAGAAAGAAGCTTGTGGGATCACACTGATTGTTAGAGGGTGTCCCAATTATGTGTCTATTTTCTTTCTGAAGACTAGAGGATATTGAGTCAAACATACTGTAGTGAAGGATCTGAAGCCTGATGGTGGTATGGCAAGGTCTCTTTTGTGAAAAAGTAACTTAATGTTATATTGGACAGCTGTCAAAAATAATATTGCAACTTTCTTGTTGTCTCAGGGGCAGACATGTGTAGCTTACTAGTAGACTTTCAAATTAAAACTTATTATTGCACAACTAGCTAATGTAGCATCAGTCCACCTGCTGGGAGGATTGCTTTGTGATGGCCCTGGTGGTTCCCACATCTCCCGCACAGACATGTGTCTAGACTAGGGTTGGTGGCACAACTTTTGAGAAAGTGCATGCCCCCAGGAACCTATATCCCCCTCACAGAGGGATGCCAATGGCTGGCACAGTGTATTGTTCACACCAGTGCTTTTTTTAAGGCTGACAAAGGTATAATGAGGTGATTTTAATTTTTTTTTTTTTTTTAGATTCATCTGGCAAGTGGGTACCCACATTGGTAGACCAAGTTGGTATACCTCTTTACTGAGAGCCCCCTGCTCAGATTGGGTATCCAAACTCAGCAGGGGGCTGTGAGCATGTTTTAACTGGGGCGCACCCTTCTTGTTTTTTGAAAAAAAATGTGCGCAGGGGGTGCGCAGGTGGGGCAGGTGCACATTGGTGTGACATGGGGGTTGACTCCATCAGCCGCACTGCTTTCTTGGGGGTTAATCAAAAAAAAGTTGCCATCAGATCAACATCAACACCTTAAAGTCGCCCAGCTCACATCTTAAATATAAAATTGCATCTCAAAAGTTCACATCAGGTAACGTCAATCCTTCATCAATCATATACAAGTTGGTCTGACTCAAGTCACATCCCCGTTTGTTCACAGTCATCATGGTTTCAACCCGTTCTAATAGACGCCCAGCCGGCAAAAACTCTACACAACCACAAAACCAAACAACCCGAGGTGGAAGAGGCAGAAGGTCAAACTCTGGTCAGGGTAGAGGAAGAGGAGGACTTGCACAAAGGGGTAGAAGAAAATCTACAAAATCAAACGAAGGTATTCAACAACAGCAACAAAGCTCAACTCCTCAAGATTACAACTTGACCCCCAGTGTCTCCAGCTTCACCCTTGAAAACTATGAGAGCCAACTGGATGTGTGGTCAGAGAAACAACTCCTGGATGTTCTCAGCAAACAAACCAACCAGTTCAATTGCATTCCACCCAAGGTTCAAGAAGCACTCCGTTTTCACAAGATGAGCTACACCAAATTCAAAATCTTGTTGGCATTGATTGGAAATGTCTTGGCTAAATTGGTTAATTCCTGGCTGTAAGTGTAAAATTTATATATCCTTTAAATAAAAAACCCACTGCTAATATGAAAATCACACATCAGAGGGGAAGATTGTTCCACCCAAAAAAAATGTGGCTGGAATTGTTTTGTTGCATTCAGTCGTGCCAGTGCTGATATCCCAGCTGGTGTGTAATCTTGGGAAAATGCATTCTCCTTGTGTAAACTAACTGTTTAATCTTATCTAGTCCCACCAAAGGGAAGGCCCTATGGTTGTGATAATTGTAGTGGAGACATTGGAAAAGCGTGGAGAGCACTATCTGAGCAAAAAAAGGAGGTGTTCAAAGCAAAAGTATTCCAACACTTTTCAAAACTACCCATCCCTGATGACCCAGATGAGGAGGATGACGACAACGACAAGACAGATACATTCCAAGCAACAATATCTCATGAAGAAGAATTAATCTATCAGCCCTTATACCAGAAACTTGTGAATCACGATAAGGTCAATCTACTGCTTGTGCAAAAAGATGACGGTCCCGATCCCAAATCAAAAACAGAAAAACAAGTGATCAACCATATTAACCGTGTCAATTCCAAGGTAAGCAATCCATTTGGAACACTAGTTTATGATTGATATGAACCCTGCTGATTCAGTATATGTGTTGGCCCTTCAGTTATTCACTATATCAAACCTCTATAATCTAACATACTATGTTCTTGTAGCTACTCGATTTCCTGGAAGTGGGAGATTTTGCAAAGAACTATCCAACAATCCGGTATGGCTTGGAGTTGCACAAGATTGCTGGAAGTCCAAAGGAAATTTCGAAGCCTACTGTCATGGACGGGCTATTCAAAAGGCAGTGGAAGGACTCTGAATACCAACGGCAATGCAAAAAGGCCAAAAAATGTGATGAAACACGGATTAATCTGAGGGAAAACCTGAATATAATGCTTTGTAAGTAATCAATTGCCTCTAAAGAATTAATTGCCTTTTTTGTATGTTGAAAGCTTGAATCATTCAATTCACATGAACAGGTGAAATCACGCGCCGTCCTAAGGTAAAATTTACAATGCAAGCTGATCCCATCACCACTCTCCAACAAAATCATCCAAATTTCAGGATTGTTCAATTGGACGATTCTACTCTGACCAGCGAAGAACTGAAGATAGGATGAGAAAGGATGCACATGGATGTTTGAGAGAAGTGGCAACATGATTTGGATACTGGTGCTTTCAGAATTGAGCATGCTCCCAATGTTGTAAATTAGGATTGATTTTCCACTTATTAAATTTCCATTGGCATTTTATACATTACCAATACGATGTTTGTGAGCCAAGCTCTGATTGGATCTCCACTATGAAATCATACAACCAATTCAACTCACTATCTATAGATTTGATTAGATCACACAACATATTCAAATCACTATATATGTATATATTATCAGAAGGTTGGCCTCACACAACATTTGAGTAATTACTAGAGATCATGGACACTCAGCCGCTTCACTTTCAGGTGTTTAACCATTTCCAACTGATCACTCAGCCATAGGAAGAAGGTCTAAGCTATGATCCTAGAATATCAAATTGCCGCTGACAAGCCCAGAGTCATCTTGTGAACTTCTTGCAGGCGGATGTTTAGCTGATTAAAAGTTCAAGAGGGGCACTCATTAACTCCGGCGGAGTGGTGTATTCTATAAATATGTTCTTGGAGGATGATCTGAAAAGGAGCAAGTCAGCCCAATGAATTGGCCCTCTCAAATTTCTCCAATTCCTAGTAAAATGCAAACAGGTAAAAATATTCTTTTCTTGTCAAAACATGAAAAGAAAAAAATTGAACAAGTATATCAAAAAAGAAACATAATGAAAAATAAAAGAGAAGTGATTATAATATTAACATAGCCTATGCTACGGTATAAGTAAAAAAGGTGGTCTCCAAAGTAGTGAGCCACCTTTTTATACTTTCCCTTTTGATATCTATCAGAATCGTTGGCTATCCTCAAGTTGATTTGAACCGACATGCCCAAACGGCTACAAGTAGAGCTATGAGAGGACGGCATTGTACAATGCTTGACTTGATTAGCCCGCCATACCATCTTCACAACTCCAAATTGCCCATCAAAATCAGTTCCAATTTTGTGGTCTGGGAACACAAAAGGCCCCAAAGAGACATTGTAGGCTGAAGCGTCTGAGATCAAGCTCCCATCGGAAGAGAGCGTTGGGAGAAAAATCAACACCGCTAAAATAAACCCATCCGGTGGGCTTGTCCGACACGGCATCGGACACAATTGTCCGATGCTGTGTCGGACAAGCCTGTCCGACAGGTTTGTCCGACAAGGGATCGGACAATTCTGTCCGATGCCATGTTGAACAAACCTGGTTCAATGGGTTTGTCCGACATGGGATCGGACGATTGTGTCCAATCCCGGGTTCGATGAGTTTGTTCGACATGGGATCGAACAGGTTGTTCGATCCCATGTCGGACGACATCTGTCCGATGAGTTTTTACTCATTGGACAGATTGTTCGATTCTTTTGAATCTGTCGCCGAGCAGGTCACTGGACCTGCTCGGCGAGCTCTTCTCCCAGCAGGGCAATGGCCTGCTTGTCAAAGAGCTCGGCGAGCAGGCCAATAACCTTCTCGCAAAGAGCTGACCGGTGGCCTGCTCGGCGAGATCTTTGCTGAGCAGGCCAATGACCTGCTTGGCGAAAAGCTCGCTGAGCAGGCCAATGACCTGCTTGGCAAAGAGCTCGCTGAGCAGGCCAATGACCTGCTCGGCGAAGAGCTCGCTGAGCAGGCCAATGACCTGCTCGGCGAAGAGCTCGCTGAGCAGGCCAATGACCTGCTCGGCGAAGAGCTCGCTGAGCAGGCCAATGACCTGCTTGGCGAAGAGCTCGCTGAGCAGGCCAATGACCTGCTCGGCAAAGAGCTCGCTGAGCAGGCCAATGACCTGCTCGGCAAAGAGCTCGCTGAGCAGGTTAATGGCCTGCTTGCAAATAGCAGGCTGGGCTGCTGTGAGCTCGCTGGGTAGGCCAACAGGCCGGCCTGCTCTGAGCTCGCCGAGCAGGCCACTAAACTGCTTGCAAAGAGCAGGTCATTTGACCTGCTCACAAAGAGCAGGTCAATGACCTGCTCACATAGAGCAGGCTGAGCTGCTCTGAGCTCGCCAAGCAGGCCAATGACCTGCTCTGTGCTCGCCGAGCAGGCCAATGACCTGCTCGCAAAGAGCAGGCAGGCCTGCTCTGAGCTCGCCAAGCAGGTCATTGGCCTGCTCGGCGAGCACAGAGCAGGTCATTGGCCTGCTTGGCGAGCTCAGAGCAGGCCAGCCTGCTCTTTGTGAGCAGGTCACTGGCCTTCTTGATGAGCTCAGTTCGCGAGCAGGTCACTGGCCTGCTTGACGGGCTCAGTTTGCGAACAGGTCATTGACCTGCTCGGCGAGCTCAGAGCAGGCCTGCCTGCTCTTTGCGAGCAGGTCATTGGCCTGCTCGGCAAGCTCAGAGCAGCTCAGCCTGCTCTATGTGAGCAGGTCATTGACCTGCTCTTTGTGAGCAGGTCAAATGACCTGCTCTTTGCAAGCAGTTTAGTGGCCTGCTTGGCGAGCTCAGAGCAGGCCGGCCTGTTGGCCTACCCAGCGAGCTCACAGCAGCCCAGCCTGCTATTTGCGAGCAGGCCATTAACCTGCTCAGCGAGCTCTTTGCCGAGCAGGTCATTGGCCTGCTCAGCGAGCTCTTCGCCGAGCAGGTCATTGGCCTGCTCAGCGAGCTCTTCGCCGAGCAGGTCATTGGCCTGCTCAGCAAAGATCTTGCCGAGCAGGCCACCGGTCAGCTCTTTGCGAGCAGGTTATTGGCCTGCTCGCCGAGCTCTTTGACGAGCAGGCCATTGCCCTGCTGGGAGAAGAGCTCGCCGAGCAGGTCCAGTGACCTGCTCGGCGACAGATTCAAAAGAATCGAACAATCTGTCCAATGAGTAAAAACTCATCGGACAGATGTCGTCCGACATGGGATCGAACAACCTGTTCGATCCCATGTCGGACAAACTTATTGAACCCGGTTGTCCGACACGGGATCGGACACAATCGTCCGATCCCATGTCGGAAAAACCCATCGAACCAGGTTTGTTCGACATGGCATCGGACAGAATTGTCCAATCCCTTGTCGGACAAACCTGTTGGACAGTCTTGTCCGACACAGCATCGGACAATTGTGTCCGATGCCGTGTTGGACAAGCCCACTGGATGGTTTTTTTTTAGCAGTGCAAGAAGGCGTAGTCAGATATATCCTTGTCATCGGTGTGGGGTGGGTTGAAGAACCCATCAGTTGTGAACGTGACATGGGGAGCACAAGTCCAATCTTTGGCCTTGTCATCATAACACTACAAACATTTTTAATTTCACCTAAAGAAAAACCTACTGTTTGGGTTAAGCAAAATGTTAACTTTTTTCAACAAAATGGCTCAGTAATAAAAATTGAGCAAAACTGAGCATGCTCAGCAAAATCCCCCAAAGTTGCCAGAATGAATAAAAATCATTTCTGTTCAGTTTCTAAAAAAAAAAAAAAAATTGCTGAGCATGCTCAGTAAAGCTTATTTTTCACTTCTGACCATTTTCTGTAAAATTGGGTATATGTTTTGCCCATCCCAATTTTACATTTTCTTTCTGGGCAGAGTTGCAAATGTTTGTAGTGTAAGCGAGTGCGTCAAGCAAAGGGAGATTGTGTTTCTTCATCAATTCTTGGTTGTTGTTGAAAGCTGATTTGGCAGTTTGTTTGTAGTGGGTTCCAATTATTTCACCGAGTCGACAAGATTGACAAAACAGTTGGTCATATTCATGGAACTCTTCTGGTGGGAATGTTTTGATATACTTTCCAACCTCCCCAGGTCCGCTGAACCAAGGAGACTGGCAAAATAAATTTCTTTGACCGGTGGAGGAACGTGCACAGAAAACTGAAATCGTCCTTCTCAGTGTCTGTCAAATCGTTGAATTTGGTGAACTCAACTACCGCTATAATTGAGTTGGCATTCTTTGGGTCACGGATAATGTTGCGGCCAAATTGGAGGGGATGAAATGATTCAATCCTCTCATATGCCACTTGAATCTCACGAAGGGTTGGTTTTCGAGTTGGTTTCTTATTTCTGTTCACCCAAATTGTTGGATACAGCTCATGTTTGGAAAATTTCATGTTGTACCACTGCACAGATGTGGCTTGGCGACCCGGATCAAGGGATTTTTGGATGCCCTGTTGTAGCAGCGTATCCTTGTTCAATTTGTTTCTTTGTTTGGCCTTTTTCCTGCTCAAATTGTTAGCCCTGATATCAGACCAACATTCCCCGGGGCAGTATTCCCCCAAGATACGTTAGATCCAAAAGGCAAGCAGGCAATTCTGCCAATCATAGATCAAATGAACAAGGGGAACAAGACAAAGGTATTCATGATTAGTTTGGTGATGTGTGATTATATGTGATATAAACAAGCAGCAAACCGTTTCTTCCAAGCCATTGGGTACTTAGCAAGAGGTGATAATTGATTTTTCTATGGGAGAACCAAGTGTTAGATCCATATGTCAAAAAACAGACCAATTCATCAAAAAACTTACCAACGATTGAGTATGTGGGGTTGTGAGTAGTTTACGCAGATTATGGTGATTAGTGTGATCAATGTGAGAGATCCACACAGCTGGATCAGACCCGGTAGGTTTTCTTGATGCAAAGAGATGAAAATCAAAGCTCCAGGTCAAGCAATGAGAGGGCTTTCGTGATATGGCTGGCTGGGTGAAGAGCTTCTGCAATACGGCTGGCTGGGTGAAGAGCTTCTGCGATACGGCTGGCTGGGTGAGGATGGGTCCAAGGCTTGAAGGTAGGAAAAAAGGGCTTCCGATTGAAATGCTGCCAGGAATTTATCAGAAACTTGTCCAAGTGTCTGTTTTCTTACAGGCAATCAAAAGAGTCACACTCACAGCAACAATCTTGATAGAGCAGACCAAGCCAAGAGGTCAATTGAGAAGACAATGCAAAGGACAGAGCTGTCCCAGCAAGGAGGTCATGGAGAGAAGTGCTGAATGGAGCAGATTCTATCGGCAATGGCAAGGGTTGATAGTCGTTGGGTGTCTGTGTGGGATGGCAGAGCAGTATAGACAGCGCAAAGCACCAGAAGCAAGAGGAGGGGGAGGACCAGTGGTGGTTGCTTTCTTCAGTGGCGCCAATAGGGTTTGCAGGGAGCTAAGTGACGACAGGCTGATTGATTTTGGACTCAATATCTGGAATTTTGCAAAGAGGGCTTCTTGATGGAAGCTTGAGGGCCTTGTGATGGTCTTGGTTCACGGTGGTAGCAGAAAACCTCTGAGTGAGAGAGGTGATGGTGCGGAGGTTAATGTCAGACTCATTGACAGCAACACGGTAGAGGTGTTAGAAAGGGGCTTTGCAAAGGGATCTTCTGGGCCTGGCGGTGTCGGGCGTCAAGGGCAGGGCAATGAAAATAGCTTAGCAAAACTTAGCTCAACGCGGGGGCTGATTTCCAGCTTGATGAAATGGACGCCGCGGGGGTGTTAGAGGTGGCCTTTGCAATGGGATAGTGAGGACCTGGTGGTGTCGATAATCAGCAGGGGCACAAACAGGGGGTGCATGGAGTGAAGAAAAGCTGACTGAGAGTGATGAAGACGCAGGGGGCAATACGGAACTTGATGAGACCTATACCGCAGACCAAGATTTTGGTGTGCACAATTGTTTATGCCAATAATATTGGTGTAAGGCAATAATTCACACCAAATAGCAGGTGTGCATAGCCATGCACCCCAAAAAAGTTGGGGTACATGCACGTACACCCCAAAAAAGCCAAAAAAAATGTTGTGCAACAGAATGTACCCCAAGTCATTTGGTGTACACAAAGAGTGTACCCCAATATCTACATCAGGTTGCACAAGTGGCACACCAAAAAAACAACACTTGAAAAAAACAAGGCAATGAAAGAAAACAAATCCAAACCTCATGTTTCATGGGTTTCAGTGGTTGTACATGTCTGTGATTGCTGCTTTATATACTGAGGTAAACCTGGGTGTTGGAACTTATATTGGCCATAACTCCTGATCCATCCACGCAAAAAAGATTCCATGAGTTGTTTCTCAGGTTCATTTTGTCCATAGAACATGTTTCTGAGGTTTTATGGTAGTTTGAGGGTTTTGTAATGGGTCATCCTCTGGACACACCAAAATTTCACTTCATGTACACCAAAGAGGGATTGTGAGTGCTAGATGGAGAGGTGCAGGGCATGAACACCCCAAAGATATCTGGGGTGCAGAGGGGCTGACCCCTTTCACAAGTTGTAAATCTGTGGCAATTTGGTGTGCAACAACCAATTAGTTGGAGTCAACTTGCTGTGCACACCACTAATTTGGCACTTTTTGGTGTGAGATATAGTGTACACCAAAATCATTGGGGTATGCTATGGTGTACACCATCTTTATTGGTGTACATACTTGTGCACATCACCAACTTTGGTGTGCATGATCAAAGTACACCTTTTTGGCGTATATGAAGTAAATGTTTGGTGTGCCTAGAGGCTGACCCTTTTTTTTATCAATTCGCTTGATGAATAAGCCCAAATAATGAGTGCTGGAATGCGGTTGGACATTTGGAGTTATGTCATGTGTTTCAAATCCAAGTTTACTAAAGCTACAGATTCTCAGATAAAAAATTCAAGGGTTTCCCCTAATGCATGTAGCCCCAGTGGACTCCAGCTTTGTGCGTGAAGCCCAAGTGGACTTCGGCATGACTTGACTTCCCGTGGCATAAAGGCTGCCTATAACAGTGGTCGCGTGGGCTTCATAGGATTCCACCCATTCCCTTTTATAGGCATCCTCAACTCTTGGCGGGTATCCACGCAAAACCTATGACCAACGGTGGGTCAGCTACGCTACAAAAAGCTGTAGCGCAGCGTAGTGTTAGCTTTTTTCAGCTACAATACAGCAAAGTTGCTGTTAGTGCTGAATTTTTGAATCCAACGCTGATTTTTTTTCAAAAAGAAAAAAAAAACTTTAGCATGAAGTTAGCGTATCTGGGATAAAAAAAACTAGCGCTTAAAAAATTGGTGTCTTGCTAATTTTTAGCCTTGTTAGAGAGTCAAAAAGCTATGCTAAACTTCAGCAGAGTGATTCCACCAGTTACCGCTAAAGTTGAACTTGAAAAAAAAAAAAGTCCACAGGGGGTTGAGAGGAGCAAAAAACAAAAGGAATTACTTAATCCTTTGTTTTCCTGGCCTTTTTATTCAACCAAACACTTTTTCATCCTCCCATTCTTATAACTGCGTGTTTGAGGGAGGATGTCCGCCCAGGATCAGTGAACTTAATCACCACATTATTATAATAGTTTGTATCAAGTTGCCCAGAAAAAAGAAAGTTCTATCTTATAGTGTAGCAGAGATGACAATTTGAGCCTCTGGACCTGAAACGTAGTCCAGAGTACCCAATTGATGAGAATTGTTGCTTTCCAATATTTAATTGAACATACTGGACTACATTTGACCCAAGAGGCTTCAATTGTTGCCTCTGCCTTAACCTAAGGGAATTGAATCGCCAACCCCTGTTATTTGAAGGAGCGACCCCCATTTTTTCCGAGACGTCGCGACGACCAGCGTTGGATGTCTCAGAATGGTCCCCAATGGGTATTTTGGGTCCGCAATA
This sequence comes from Puccinia coronata f. sp. avenae, assembly GCA_002873125.1. NCBI lineage: Eukaryota > Fungi > Basidiomycota > Pucciniomycetes > Pucciniales > Pucciniaceae > Puccinia > Puccinia coronata. The sequence continues at coordinate 101,215 of PGCI01000084.1, read as the reverse complement.
TGACAGGGGGTTGCGGGTCCAATTTTGTTCCGCAGACTGGGGGTCGTCCGTTCATTTTTTCCGGCGCCTGGGTTTTCACACAACCCCCGCTTTCCCTGGGGGTTGCAACTTGACTTTCAGCATCCGTTGCGTCTTGCAAGCGACCCCCTAGCCGAAAAACCTTACCTGGAGCCTCCGACTATCAATACAACACCCCAATCTACAAGAAACACCCCTTGCAACTGTATAGCCCCCTACCAAACGCATTAAACCCCTCTAAAGCGACTCTAGACCCCTTCCAAACCCCCAAAATCAAATCCAAACAAACCTAAACCCCTTGAAACCCCTTTAATTCACTTTTTTCTATTAAAATGACCTCCAAAGCCCCCATCTCTTCAACCATTGATCCTTCCCTCATTTCTCTTGATCTTAATTACAAAAAAAACTTGAAAAAATTAATAAGACCCTTCAACAAAATTATAGTAGCCCCAAAAACCATGAAGACAGCCACCCCTGATCCCTAGTACAAGAAGAAGAAGCCCCTGAAGACAGCCCCCCCTCCCTTGTAGAAGAAGAATCCCCAGAAGAGGAAAAAAATGAAAAAGAAGAAGAATCCCTGGAGGAAGAGGAAGATGTTCAACAAGAAGAAGATGGTACCTATTTATTTCAGATTCCCGGCCCACCCCCTGAGGTTTTCTACTCCGTGAAAGACATGGTCAATTCAGTCAAGAAGTTTGCCGTGGACCATGGATACGTGATTGTCACCAGGAGATCCGAAGCTGAAAAGAAGATAGTTTTTCAATGTGACAGGTAAATTTTTCTTTTTCATTTTCTTTTTTTCAGAAGAGTTTTATCCCTGGTTTTCTGACAATGATTCTTTCTTCTTCTTGGCAATTTTTTTCATTCAAAATAACAGGTAAGTGTTTTCATTATGCCAATCCTCCTTTTAATTTCTCTCTTGTTCTACTCTTCCATCTAGCTAGAAACTTTAACTAATTGCTGGACTTTTTTATCTTCAATTTTTTCTTCCTCCTCTTTTTTTTGTAGGGGTGGCTCATGCAGTCACCAGAACCTGCGTAAAGGTGATTCTCGCAAAGCGCCTATCTTCTCAAGACTCATTGGTTGTCCATTTGCTGCCGCTGGATATTACAGCAAGAAGAAAAAAGTCTGGAGATTCTCTAGTTGTGGCCAACCCGAGCACAACCACCCGCCAACATCTGACCCCCAAGCTCACGTTGAAAACTAAAAACTGACAGATAATCAATTTGAACAAGTCAAGAATCTCTCCCTCTCTGGTCTGAAAACCTCTGACATACTCCAAGTCATGAAAAAAACTCAACCTGCAGACAAACCACTCCTAGCGGCAAAAAGTACTATTTATGTGGCAAAAAAAAAAGTCAAAGAGCAATCCCGTCAAGGTCTCAGTCCAATTGTTCATCTCAACAAACAGCTCACCTTCTCCAACTACACTTCTTCCTACAAAGTGGACTCAAATGGTAACTTTATTCTTTATTCACACCCTATCCCTTGAACTCCTCTCCTGCTATCACACTTTCCTCTTCCTTGATTGCACCTACAAGACAAACAAGTACAACATGCCCCTTCTCCACTGTCAGCCTCTGTGATGCCAAGGGCTAGTACCTTTTAGCTACACAAGGTGATAAGAGTGCAAATGATGGGTAGAGTGGGGTATTTTCACGTAGAAAAGTAGTAAAGAAAGAAATAAAAAGAATATAATTCTTTTTTATAGAGGGGCCTGCTGGCGCAGGGGTGTTTGTAGGTGCCCTCTAAATCAGAGATCTGCTAAGCAGGGTGGTATCTGATTAAGCAAACAATGGGTTTCTGCGTAACAGAAGGTGGTACCAAAGTGCTTTTCCAATTAAGGAACCAGAATGGGGACAGAAGGATAAAAGAAGTACTCACTATTGCTTCTTTTAAGCCAAAAAGCCACGTAGGGGGGTGAAGTAGAGCTGCTGGTTAGACTGGTTGGTTTCTGAGCAGGAGCTGGACACGTAGGATGGTTGATTTAATAAGAACACCAAGGATAAAACAGGCAAAACAGAGCAGAGTAACTGAAATAAGGACAGGACACGGCGTAACTGATTGACTGTAATAATAATTGATGATGATGAACAACTTTTGGCGTGGAAAGAGGGCTCTATATATACTAATTTCACTCATAGTGGAGGACCTTTCTGCCTGTGTGCGTGTAGTAACTGGTTTTCAGCGCAATGTGGCCAATTTGGGAGATTGGCACTAACAAGGCTCATCCCAATGGCACTGCTGATCATTATTTCAGCGTCCCTAGTGTTCATAATGACCTTAATAACCTATTTGGTCATTGTAACTAAGGTACATAGCAACACTGACGTGTATTGGTATCTGAAATGGGCCACAAATGACGCAAATGGGCCACAAATGGCTATGGCCAATCATCAAAGGCCACGCTGGCTATGTTACTCTTATGTATTCAAGGTTTTTATTAATGAAACCTTGTAAATAAACCACGTAGAATCTACTAGTACCCTAGTTACACCTGTACACGTGTGGTAACTAGGGGATTAGTTATTTCCACGCATTTGGCCAATTTCCAATTAGATTATATAATCCACGCGCGGGGTTGGAGGATTAAACCCCAATTGGGCCTAACTCCCAAACTATACACAACACCTCAATTATAAGTCCATAATTGGTCATTTCACATATAGTATGCATATATAACAAGTACATACGTGTGTAATGTCCGTGTGACATATGTTTGTGGCCAATTCTTACGGGTAATTGGTTCAAGGTGAAGGAGTAGGAATTTAGGAGTACTTCCAGTGAGGGACCCTACATTAATTTGCATGAGGATTCAGAATATGACATAATATTCTAAGTTATCCTCAAGGTTTAGAAGTTATTTAGTATTTTTGTAAAAAGTAGTTATTATTTTAATTAATTACTTATTTTTATGGTGCCAGGACTTTGCTAAGCTTATTGGATAAAAATAAGTAAACTGAGTTTTTTTTTTTGTACATTATTAGTCATATAAATGGGTCTTAATATTGTAGTAATAATGTCTCTATTTATGTTACTTTTGTCAGGTTGTCTCTGACATAGTAGCAAGCTGACATCCACTTTGCCAGCGTCAGTGGTAACAACAAGACTTTCTCTGCAGCTTTCTGCTTCCTTGCTGAAGAAAATCTAGAATACTACTCCTGGGCCCTTGAAACTTTCTCTTCTATACTCACTTCCCATCGAATTCCCCCTCCTGATGTCCTCCTCACCAATTGTGAACTAGCTCTGATGAATGCCATTGCCAAAGTCTTTCCAAACTCAACCCACATGCTCTGCACCTGGCACATTGACAAGAATATACTCGCCAATGCTTCCAAAATTGTCAAGAATTCAGCTGAAGAAAAAGAAATCATCTCCCAGTAGTCTAAACTCACCCAGATTTCCATCACAGCCGATTTCTACTCCGCTTTCAAGATACTCAGCTCCCGTTTCAACTCTAAGTTTGTCAAATACGTTGAAAAAACTTGGATTCCTCTTGCTCCCCGTTTTGTTGACGCCTGGACAAAGAAAATCACTCACTTTGATCACCGGACAACCTCTTGAATTGAATCTGCTCATTCCTACATCGAGAAACATCTCCTCAACTCTAGCGCAAATTTCCCTGAAGTGGTGAAACTCATAACACTTGCTCTTGAGTCCCAGCATCACGAGATCAGCTCAGAATTCCATCAACAAAAAATCACCACCCTCAGAAATATTCAGAAGATCTTCACCCCATGCTTTGGTAAAATCACCCACTATGCTCTCCGCCGCGCTCAAAATGAATTCGATCTGATCAAATGGACTGAGCAACTAGGTAAATTTAATCATGCCTTCACAGTAAGATCCGGAATTCCTTTTAAGCACCAGATTGCTTACTTGGTTAATTGTGGCAAGAAAATTCAGCCAACTGAGTTTCATGCTCACTGGCATATGAAGGTAAGCTATCTTTTTTGCTTTTTGTCATCATTTTTTCGCCTTTTTCCCTTTTCCCCTATCCCTTTTCCTTTCTTTGGGAGGTTTGGTGGCATTGGGATTGGTTATCTTTACTGCGGTGGTGCGGCGGAATGTGGAAAAGCAACTTTGTTGCTTTTCGTTTGGGGGTCGTTGCTTCAAAACGTACATTTTTCTTTTTTTTCTGGGGGTCGTTCATGGGGTTGCTGATTCAAAAAGAACGCGCGTGTAATGTTTTAGGGGTTGTCAATGACTTCAACTGGCACAGCTTTTCCTTGGTTCAAACTGGGGGTTGCTGATTCAAAAACTGACCCGCGTGTAACGATTTAGGGGTCGCTGGTGAGTTTTTTTTTTTTTTTTCATCACTCACAAAGTGGGGGTTGCTGATTCAAAAAATACACGCATGTAATGAAATAGGGGTTGCTGTCGCCAAAAAAGGGGGTCGATTGTTCAATAATAATTCTCGACAGGGGGTCCTTGCCTCAATCAATCCACAACTCAACAGCAACACCACCATCAAGCCCCTCCAAGCCCCCATTCCCCATTCCACTTATCAATTTACTTTTTATTACCTATTTTCCGTTACATAAACTAATAATATTCATTCATTCTCTGTCTCAAAAAAGGACTTCCGCACAATAAAACAGACTCCAGACAAAGCTTTGGCCAAGAAGATTGAAGACATCAAGACCCAACTAGAAAACATGAACCCTTCCCAAAGAGACCTCATGCTTGACGCCATCAACAAACTCTTAGAAGGCTCAGAAACAATCAACATCCTGTTACCCAGCAGAGCTCAGAAGAAACGTGGAAGGCCCAAATCTCAAGGAAAGTCAAATTTCCGTGGAAAGAAGATCAAGTCAGACCGCCGGCAACCTTCTGAATTCGAAATTATAGCTAAAAAACGTCGCGCTGAACAAATGGAAACAGAAAATAAGAAGAAACAAAAAACCCAGCACCCGACCATCAAGGAAGAAGTAAAAACACAAATTCAACCCTCTAGAAAAACTCCCCTGAAGAAAGAAGACCCCAAAGAGAAGAAGAAGGTAAAATTCAGTGTTCCAGACAACAAAAAGGATGAAAATCTTCAGCCAAAGAGTACCCGGCCAGTTCGATCAAGAAAGCCTCCAGCTAAAAACCCAGCGCATCCAAAAACACTTCCAGAAGCTCCCCATTCCCTTTCTTATTATTCTCACCATCTCCCTAGTTTTATTATTGATCACATCGTAAGGCTTTTGAACCCCGACTCAGACAGCCATTGTGGTTTTTGAGCAGTCTCTTCTGTTTTACATCAAGATCAAGATCAATGGCCCAAAATTTGAGAAGAAGTTGCCCATCAAATCTCCAGCAAGAAAGAACATTATGAAGATAACTTACTTGTCCTGAATGTTGAATCAGCTCTCAAGCGCATCAAGTTTGAAGTTCCTGAAGATGAAGAAGACCAATCATGCGGCGAAGAAAACTGGATGTCCCTTCCAAGTACTGGTTATGCTCTTGCTGATCTTTATCAAAGGCTTTTTTTCTTTTTCTCTAAATCTTGGTCTGAAACCATTCTCCCATCTTTTTCACCTCCAAACAACAAACCCCCTTTCTTCATTGCTTTATTAGGCAAACATATCATGGTTCTTGAGCTTAAAAACCCCTCCCTCTTTCCAGCTCTTCAACTAGCCTCAGAATGGACCAGATATTCATCTCAAGACGCCTTATCTTGAAAAGATAAATATGATGATTGTTTTAAATTGACTCAAGAATTAAAGAAGAATACTAGATCCAACAGAATGGTTTATTAGCTCATGTTATTCTTTTACTTTTCTTGACATTTTCGTTATCTAGCTTGTTTTTCTTTTACTACTCCTTCCTGCTATAAAATGTGAAGGTTTTTTTCCCTTTTGCATTGGAAATATGAGATCTGTGTTGGTTTTTTTGGGACCCAAATCTTGAAGCAGAATAAAATCAAAGAGGGGAGTTATTTCCTGATTGAAAAATAATTGTAAGAGGTTTGTTCATTTTGTTTGATGTAAAAAAAAAAAAAAAAATGTAATGAAAATAAATTGAAATATAGACTAAGTATGTGCTGCAGACAATTTTTGAAAAATAAGGAAAAAAGAAGGTTGGCTTCTTGGTTTGAGGTTTTTGGAGCAAGGATAATGTAAAATGAAATTTCTATATTCAGGAATGCGTGGAACAATTTATCTGATGTACAAACAATGATTTAGATTTTAAGGGAATGATGGGCTATGGAATATAGCTGAAACAAGCAGAAGAAACAGATGAATTCTAAGCTCATCAACATTAGTTGGTAATTATATCAAGGGGATGTGTCAGATTCAAATCTGTAAATCTGCCACAGAATTACAGCTTTGAATTTGTACTGTGTGTGGGAAGTGATATAAAATGTAAATTAATAATGGGCTATGGAAAATAATTGAAATAGAGGAAAAATACAATGGTTCCCTTTTTAGTTCATTTTTTTCAACTATAGGTCATGTCACACAAAAGAGTAAAAACCAGCACCTTGTCAAAATACTTCATTTTTCATGTTAGCATGCTGCATGGTAATTTTATTTGAATATTTATTTTACATGTGTTTTTAATGCTCTTTTTGCGTTTTTTTTTTTTTTTTTTCATTTAATTTATGTGGTGTAATGATGTGTATAAATGGTTGAGTAGTGGTTTAAAAAATAAATCCCTGGCGGTGGAATTTCAGCCAAATTAAATCAACAACCCCCTGTGCGCGGGTCCAAATTGTATCAGCAACCCCCATTCGGGGGGTCGGACCAATTTACCAATTTTGGACTCCTTCCAGACGTCAAGGTTTGGTCGTCACGACGTCCCGAAATAATAGGGGGTCGTTCCTTCAAATAACAGGGGTCGGTGATTCAATTCCCTAACCTAAAATGGTACATCTTTTCTTTTATTCACACTTTCCATACACATGGAGACCAATTTCTCTGTCTTATATTATGAAATCAACCTTTAAGTTACGCTGAATAACATGAATCAGCATCCACTACGCTACACTTACTGTTAGCTGGAATTAAGCTACGCTACACAGTCTTTGAAATTTTGTTAGCTTGAAATAAAGTTACGCTAATTGTTAGTGTAGCTTGAATTAACTTTAGCTACAGCTAAATAAAAAAACCCACAAAGTTAATACCACTACGCTATGTGTTAGTTTAGCTGAGTTTAACTTGAGCTAACACTACAAAAAAATCAGAAGATAATATTCACGCTACGCTACCCGTTATTGGACATTTAGCGTAGTTGAGCGTAGCGGCCCACCGTTGCTATGGCTCAGCCCTTTCTTCATTTTGTGTCATTATCGCCATGCAGCCACCATTCCTTCCAATCTCACCACGGAAGTCGTTTAATTTAGTTACTACCATAGCCAAGGTTTCACCGTGTCTCACTATCATTATACAGCCAACCAACCAGCCAGAACCAGCACCAACGTGTGTCACCATTATGATCCAACCAACCAACACTTTTGCCCCCACCCTGGCCATCACAATACCACCAACGGACCAGAATTACTCCCACCTTGGCCAACATCAACAGAGCCGCATTCCATCTCATTTCCCGCCTTCACAACCAAGGCACGACCAGGCATACTGTGTGTATGTAGCCGTCAAGTTCAAGATAACTATAGTCTACGCCTCATTGTTCGTTATTTGCATAGATTTCAGGGTTGCACTTGCGACGGGAACCCAGTGCACTGAGAGTACAGTTGAATTCAATTTGGGGGCCTTGCAAGGCCATCAATACACAGCTCAGTGGACTTGCAAGGCCATCAAGTTACAGCTCAATGGCTTTGCAAGACCGTTGAGTTACATCTTGATGGCTTTTCAAAGTCATCAAGTTACAGCTTGAGGGCCTTTCAAGACCATTGAGATGTAACTCAATGGCCTTGCATCACCATTGAGTTACATCTCCATGGCCTTGCAGGGCCATAGAGTTAAATCTTGACAGCCTTTCAGGGCCATCAAGTTAAATCTTGACGGCCTTTCAGGGCCATTGAGTTATATCTCGGCGGCCTTGGAAGGCCATTGAGTTACATCTCAACGGCCTTGCAAGGCCATTGAGTTACATCTCAACGGCCTTTCAAGGCCATAACTAAATGGTCTTGGGCCTTGCAAGGCCGTTGAGATGTAACTCAATGGCCTTGCAAGGCCGTTGAGATGTAACTCGATGGCCTTGCAAGGCCGTTGAGATGTAACTTGATGGCTTTGCAAGGCCGCCGAGATGTAACTCAATGGCCTTTCAAGGCCGTCAAGATGTAACTCAATGGCCTTGCAAGGCCTTTGAGATGTAACTTGATGGCCTTGCAAGGCCGTTGTGGTAAGCCAACCCTGAATAAATAAAACTTTTGAGGGGTTAATTATGTGGTCAAAAGCACAGGTGGCCAAGGCTCAAGGGGGTTACAGAAATAAATCAAGCACCCAGGCCCCAAATCAGGATCAATCAAACACAACACAATCACACACCTGTCACACACAACAATTCAACCACAAGTTAACCTCAAGTTCTGCAAAGCCCCCCTTTGAATATTTTCTCTTCATTTAAGCCCTCTTTATCCTCTATAATTTTCCACATGTTCCATTGTATTCCATCAATCACAGTTCAGCCTCTGTTCTTTTGTATTTTCCACTATTATATTAATTCTATGATGTCATTATATTCCACCAACCACAACTCAGCCAGTTTTGATTCATTTTCTACTCATTCCATTGTTCCATTTTCTTCCATCAACCACAAGTCAGCCATTTTTGACTCTTCTAGTTGATTTATACTCTCACCTTCTCATTTCCTCAAGCACATTTTGGCCATTCCTCTATTTCCCTCCCAAAGGATATATAAAGAGCCTGTTTCCTCCCTCCTCATTCCTCTCCTCATCAGACTGTCTACATCATCAGCTTGTAAGTAAACATCCCCTGATCCTATAGTCATCAGTTGAATACATCTGGTACCATAGTAAGCTCTATCTCTGAATACAGTGTAGAGAAATATATAATATAAATACCTATTACCTGCCCCAGTTTGAATATATTCTGGAGAATTATTAAGCCATTCCATCAGCTTGAACACATCCTGATTGGACATATACATTATAAACCCTTACTAAATTACCTCACACATCCTCATCAGCCACACTATTCTTTAAGAGTCCATACTCTTATTCTTGTCAACATAACTCTCCCAGCTACCAAAGAGAGGCAGCCCTTCAAGCACTCATCCCTCTCAAGCTCTATTCTTCCCCAGAGTAGTTCCACACCGTTGAGATGTAACTTGATGGCCTTGCAAGGCCGTTGAGATGTAACTTGATGGCCTTGCAAGGCCATTGAGATGTAACTCAATGGCCTTCCAAGGCCGGCCATTGAGTTACATCTCCACGGCCTTGCAAGGCCCAAGACCATTGAGTTACATCTTGACGGCCTTGCAAGGCCATTGAGCTGCAAAGAAAGGGCCTTGCAAGGCCATAGCTACCTACTCAGCGAGCTCACTTGGTGAGCAAGTAGCTACCTGCTTGCCGAGTTAACTTGGTGAGCAGGTAGCTACCTGCTCACCAAGCTAACTTGGTGAGCAAGTAGCTACCTGCTTGCTAAGTTAGCTTGGTGAGCAGGTAGCTTCCTGCTTGCTGGGTTAACTTGTTGAGCAGGTAGCTTCCTGCTCACCAAGCTAACTCGGTGAGCAAGTAGCTCCCTGCTTGCCGAGTTAACTCGGTTGTCAGCCTTAGAGACAACACAGTTTCCCAAAAGGCTTCAACAATGTTATCTTCTTATTCCTCTCTTCAATATGAATATTTCCATATTATAATATCCATACTTTGTTGTGTATAAGTGTGAAGTAATATAAGAGTGAAGTAATTAACCAGGAAGTTCGCATAACATCTAATCATTTTCTAAGTTCAAAATATATTGCATATATGCATTTCAATCAACAAGGTTAACCACTTCTCCACTGGCTGGATGAAAATTTTCATCATCACTCATCAACCAACTTGGAAGAAGCACAGAACACTTGGATCAACACTCCTCACTACTCAATCACACAGGTCCCATCATTTCCCTACGTCTTCATGGTCATTTGGTGTCATCTGATTGAATAGTAAGCAGGTTTTCCAAATTCTCCTTCTTCAAAGTTCTTCTTGAGCTTTGATCTTATCATTCCTCTTTCCTCTTAACCTTTACCTTCTTCTTTTCTTCTCCCATAAAGAATCAAACCAATAAAGACATCAAATAATCAATAAAAGCTTCATAAACATTCTTCTTTATTGCTTCTGTGGACTGCAGCTTAAATCCACATAGGTTTCCTGATAAATAACCTTTTCCAGTTTCTGTTGGCATTAGAAATCAAGGCAGTCTCTGAATGTACCCTCTCTGTTTCTTCAAGAGAGGAGGCGTAGAGTTTGCTCCGCTTAAAACCATCTCCTTAAAAGTATTGAAAAGCTTAAATCAGTCTAAAAAGACTTCTATTTTATCTTCTTTCTTTCTTCTTTCCCTTTTCCTTCCTTTACTCCCTTCTAGTTGTTCTTCCTTATCCTTTGGAATTCAACTAGTGTCCCCCCAACCTTGTGTCCTGATGTCACCGTAGAGACTCAAGCTCACATTGGTGAGCAAGTAGCAACCTGCTTGCCGAGTTAACTCGGTGAGCAAGCAGCTACCTGCTCACCAACCTGCTTGCCAAGTTAACTCGGTGAAAAGGTGCTTCCTGCAAGTTAACTCGGTGAGCAGGTAGCTACCTGCTTGCCGAGTTAACTCGGTGCGTGAGCAGGTCAACTACCTGCTCACCAAGTTAAGTCGGCAAGCAGGTAGCTACCTGCTCACTGAGTTAACTCGGCAAGCAGGTAGCTACCTGCTCACGGAGTTAACTTGGCAAGCAGGTAGCTACCTGCTCACCAAGTTAACTTGGCAAGCAGGTAGCTTCCTGCTCACCGAGGATCATCAAGCGCTGGGCTACAGTCGCTTATAACCTGGGTCACCTTATGTATGCACCTCAAGAACCTCACGTCCCATAACAGGTCTGATATCCTCATTGTTGCTTGAGTTATTCACATATTCTCACACCCTCCTTACATACATACCTCTTCCCAATGTTATTGCCTTAAAAATCTGACATGATTCTTACACATCTGAACCGCTTACTACACTTCCCACACCGGCTTAATACCCACCAAAGCTGCAACTTGCCTTGAGAGCCAATCACTAACCAACATGTCTGTTGCACGCACTCCAAACCACCTGGTCCTTATTGCAGCATTTGAGCCTATTTGAGCGCTCCCCAGGACTCTAAAACAATCCCCTGCACATGCCAAAGGATTGACAAGGCAAAAGAAGCTGAACAAGTCTGCCAGCAACTCAACTTCTTTTTGTACCTGCATCTGCAACTTCAAGAGGAGTAGGCCCAGAAGCCATATCATCCATCCAGCAATTATAGTGTTGAAAGCTGACTTTCAGTATTGGAATGCCATCCTTGACAGGCGTATAATTCCATATCTTTGGAACAACGGAATTAGCATCTTGAAGGTGTGGATAGTATTTTTTTTTCTCATAAAATTGGTTGGTTGCACTACAGAGTATCTGTTCAAGTATTTGTGTGCATCATCTTGAATACCTTCCAAGTTGCAAAAAAATAGATAGCAATCCCTGCTGCAAGAGGAGTCTTCATGCCTGCCAATGGAATCTTGTGTGTTCAACTTTTCTTGAACAACTGCACAAGCATTTTTCAAACATTCTTTCCTGATGCAGCAGCATCAATCCCAAATTGTTGGCTGAGGCAGAGTTCACCCAAAGTGTAAGCTATCAAGGAATTGTGAGTGGCCTGAGCATTATTTAGTTTATGTCACTCAGAGGGTACAGCTCAAAACACTAAATGAAAGTATTACACATTGGGCTCAACTGGCATTGACTATGAGCAGCAACAACCAAAATGACAATGTAAAGTGCAAGTGGTAAACATAGTATGAGAACAAGGTGGCGGAAACAAGCTCACCTTTAGTAGGAGAGCTACTTGTCAAATACAGCAAGGACAGTTTGTGGTAAAGCCACCGGCCGTATTCAATTGTCCTGCTAATGGGAAGAGCCAGTCCTGCCTGACCCAGACGTTTTGGATGTGGCATTGAGTTGGACCTGCTAGAGTCAAATCCATGGGTTTCTTATGCACTGACGCCCACTGAGGGGGCCAGTAACGCCCAATATTAAACGCTTGGGTGTCTCAACAAATGGAACCCGTCTGTAGCCTAACATATGGGTGTCTTGTGCTCTCATCTTGACTGGTCCAGCCACTGCAGTTACATGCGTGCAAGTGTAACTTGGGATGTACTGGGGCCAATGACTTGAATCCAAAGACAGGAATAATGTTTTTGATGGTTAAAAACATTATTACCACTTTTGATTTCATGTCACTGGGCCCTCTGTACATCCTGAGTTACACTTAGTCACATCAAATCATGTTAAGGGCAGTTATATGGGTGCAAATGTAACTTGGGATGTACTGGGGCCAATGAAATGAATCCAAAGCTGGTGGTAATTATTTTTTAAAACATCAAAAACATTATTCCCACCTTTAAATTCATGTCATTGCCCCAGTACAACCAAGTTTTCACACCAAAGTATAAAGAAGAAGTCAAATATCAAAGTCAAGCTCAGACACTGGAAGTGCAGCGGCGGAGCCGCTGTAAACTCTAGTTTGTATTTAAACCAAAAATTGCACAAAAAAAATCCTTTGTGGGTAGTTTCCATCATATTTTGCATACCTTCCATATGAAACTGAAAATCTATTTTTAGATAAATTTCCAGTTCAATTGATTTAATTTTGGACATAGTACTTTTTTTTGATACATGGAAACACCACAAAAAATCAATTTTCCCTTGATTACAAGTGACATCATGTAGAATCAATCCCTGCTCTGATGTAGCTCTAATTCTAGTTCATCCCAATTACAATTGGGCCTTTGTGGGTTGCAGGGGGATGAAACAGTGATGCACCAGATAGATCCCGGACAACTTTCTGCACCTAGCCACATGTCACTTGGCATCAAGTGATAATTGTTTTTTTGTGGTGAAACATCTTCAATGCTGAAAATATGTGAAAATCCCACAGAAACATCCATTTTTATTATGTGTAAAGCATTCTGGATTTTTGCATTGAGATGGAGCTGCATGAGCAGTAATTTTTGATGGTGACAGAGCTGGGTGTGCTGCAATATTTGGTGAGGGTGGAGCTGGTGAAGCTGGAAAGTTTGGTGAGGGCGGAGCTGGGTGAGCTGGAATTGTTGGTGAGGGCAGAGCTGGGTGAGCTGGAAGTTTTGCTGAGGGCAGAGCTGGGTGAGCTGGAAAGTTTGCTGAGGGTTGAGCTGGGGGAGCTGGAAAGTTTGGTGAGGGTGGAGCTAATGGAGCTGGAAAGTTTGGTGAGGGCGGAGCTGGGTGAGCTGGAATTGTTAGTGAGGGAAGAGCTGGGTGAGCTAGAAGTTTTGGTGAGGGCGGAGCTGAGGGAGCTGGAATTTTTGGTGAGGGCGGAGCTGGAATTTTTGGTGAGGGCGGAGCTGGGTGAGCTGGAAATATTGGGACAGGTGAGCTGGGGGAGCTGGGAAGTTTGGTGAGGGCGGAGCTGGGTGAGCTGGAATTTTTGATCAGGGTGGAGCTGGGGGAGCTGGAAAGTTTGCTGAGGGTGGAGCTGGGTGAGCTGGAAAGTTTGGTGAGGGTGGAGCTGGGTGAGCTGAAATTTTCAGTGAGGGCGGAGCTGGGTGAGCTGGAATTTTTGGTGATGGCGGAGCTAGGTGAGCTGGAATTTTTGGTGAGGGTGGAGCTGGGGGAGCTGGAATTTTTGGTGAGGGTGGAGCTGGGGGAGCTGGAATTTTTGGTGAGGGCGGTGTGGTATTCTTAACATGTCAAACTTTTTAGTTTTTTTTTTCATATTTCTCTATATTTCTTTCAGTATTTCCTCTTTTTCTACTACTTCTCAGAATTGACTCCAGAATCAGACTCTACAGGTACAACTTACCTCAGTTACAACTCACGGGCACCTCATTACACTACTGGAGGGGAAGTTATGGTCAACTCAATATGTATAACACTATGTAACAACAACAGACATGTAACACTAGTGATAACCCATAACACATGGGGGTTTCTTATTTTCCCTTATATTCCTTTACTTATATTCTCTGAAAGCTCATACATCTTAAGTCTATACTTCTTGAAGGTTCTTTCTTCCTGAAGCATCACTCTTCTCAACACATCTTATTCTAAAAACATAGCTTATAGTTATCATGTTTCCTGGATTTCACACATAGTCTTTTCTTCCGGACAGTTCTTTTATACTTATGGAAGTATGTGTCTCATCAAACTTCTTATGCATTCATTTGTAGCTTTTATTCTAGGGGATTCTTGTATTTACCATTTTCTTTCCAGTCACAAGGCCCAAAGGCAGGGCCCAGTTGTACTCACCTTGGAGCTAAAATCCCTCACTTTTGTCTATTTAAGAGGCTCTCCTCCAGGTGTTTTTCCCCCCTTCCTCACCAGATTTTGTCCCCACAAATATATCAGTACCTTAAACACTCATCACCCTTATATATAAACACCTGATATTAGTACACTACCCCTATAGTCTACTACTGGTCACTCCTCTACTGAGGTTTTACTGTACCATTATTACTACATACATACATTAGCAATCAAACATCTATAGTTATCATCAACACCTTTTAGTAGCTTGAGACCCTCTTTGGACTAAGGCTACCCAAGTACCATTACTAAGCAGAACCTTATCCAACTAGGTTATCCACCCTTTATTAGTACAAACTCTTTTATTACATAAGCCCTTGTCACAAGGTAGCCTGTTCAATCCCTGGTTGTAGCGTCAGCTGCCAAAACTCATTTAGCACTACACACCTATCATCATCATCAGCATCCATCCTTGGTAGTAGCGTCAGCTCCCAGAACTCATTAGCTTAACACACCTTCATCATATACATACACATTTGACAGTCATCACCATCATACATACATACTATCCGCAGACGTCTTGAAACAACCAATCCTATCACTATAAGTAATCTGCCAAGCGAGCTTGGTGGTCTTGTTTTTCTGATAGTATAGAAGGGCAGAGTTTTGCTTCTCCATTTTCCCCTTCTCCATTCAGCAAAAGGTTTAACAACAATTTTGAGTCTTACAGCAGAGCTGGGGGAGCTGGAATTTTTGGTGAGGGCGGAGCTGGGTGAGCTGGAAATATTGAGACGGGTGAGATGGAAAGTTTGGTGAGGGCGGAGCTGGAAGTTTTGGTGAGGGTGGAGCTGGGGGAGCTGGAAAGTTTGGTGAGGGTGGAGCTGGGTGAGCTGGAAAGTTTGGTGAGGGTGAAGCTGGGTGAGCTGGAATTTTTGGTGAGGGCAGAGCTGGGTGAGCTGGAATTTTTGGTGATGGCGGAGCTGGGTGAGCTGGAATTTTTGGTGAGGGTGGAGCTGGGGGAGCTGGAATTTTTGGTGAGGGTGGAGCTGGGGGAGCTGGAATTTTTGGTGAGGGCGGAGCTGGGGGAGCTGGAATTTTTGGTGAGGGCGGAGCTGGGTGAGCTGGAAATATTGGGACGGGTGAGCTGGGGGAGCTGGAAAGCTTTGTGAGGGCGGAGCTGGAATTTTTGGGGAGGGTGGAGCTGGGGGAGCTGGAAAGTTTGGTGAGGGTGGAGCTGGGTGAGCTGGAAAGTTTGGTGAGGGTGGAGCTGGGTGAGCTAGAATTTTTGGTGAGGGCGGAGCTGGGTGGGCTGGAATTTTTGGTGAGGGCGGAGCTGGGTGAGCTGGAATTTTTGGTGAGGGCAGAGCTGAGTGAGCTGGAAATATTGGTGAGGGTGGAGCTGGGTGAGCTGTTTTTGGGCCTGAAGGTGCTGGAGCTGGCTGGAGCCAGCTCCACTTCCTTTCCATTATAAATGGAGGATGTGTTCTTGTTTTCCTCCATTTATAATGGATGAATTGGAATGACAAACTACTAGTGACTCCCCCGTGATTGTACCTTCTTTCCTGTGATTCCTCTTGAACATATCACCACTTTACACACCTCCTCTTGTTACCTGTGGAAGTTTTGGCTTACCACACCGGCAAGCAGGTTGACCTGCACCCGGCAAGCAGATTGACCTACCCGCTGAGCTGGTGCATCCCAGCTCGGCGAGCAGGTTGACCTGCCTGTTGAGCTGGTCCATACCAGCTCGGCGAGCAGGTTGACCTGCTCACTGAGCTGGTACATACCAGCTCGGCGAGCAGGTTGACCTGCTCACTGAGCTGGTACATACCAGCTCGGCAAACAGGTTGAGCTTCCCACTGATCTGGTCGATACCAGCTTGGAAAGCAGGTTGACCTGCCCGCTGAGCTGATACATATCAGCCCGGCAAGCAGGTTGACCTGCCCGCTGAGCTGGTAAATACCAGCTTGGCGAGCAGGTTGACCTGCACCCGGCAAGCAGGTTGACCTGCCCGCTGAGATGGTACATACCAGCTCGGCAAACAGGTTGACCTGTCCACTGAGCTGGTACATACCATCTTGGCAAGCAGGTTGACCTGCCCGCTGAGCTGATGAATACCAGCTTGGCGAGCAGGTTGACCTGCACCCAAACTGATATGTAAGTTACTCACTTGGTTGCAGGTCAACCTGCTTGCCAAGCTGCTACCCGCAGAGCTTGTACCTGCTTGGCAAGCAGGTTGACCTGCCGGCATTGCTGGTCCCAGCTTAAGGAGCAGGTTGACCGGCCCGTTGAGCTGGTCCCAGCTCAGCAAGCTGGTTGACTTACCCGCTGAGCTGTGCGCACCTGCTCGCCAAGCCACCCACATATGCATTGGGCAGCATGTATTGGAGAAGTCACTTGCATTGCCAAGGTTGCTGTGCTGCATGAAACGTGGGGCAACTGTATATATGGGCTTGGGTTCAAAGAGGACAGGGCTGCACAACGGCCGTGGCGTGTGGGGTTGCAACTTGGTTTTATTATCCAATCCAACTTTTCTGGCAGTGACTAGGACCAACTGGTCCAGGGACAGAGCAATCATAGATGCATACCACTCGCTCTCTCCCTTCTGGGACCAATTGGTCCAGGGAAGGGAGAGAGCTCTCTTCCCTCCGGGACCAATCAATCCATGAAGGGAGAGAGTGGCAATGTTCACTCTCTTCCCTCTGGGACCAATCAGTCCATGAAGGGAGAGAGTCACTCTCTTCCCTCCGGGACCAATCAGTCCATGAAGGGAGGGGGTGACACTCTCCCGGAGTGTGCTATATCCTATGCTCACTCTCTTCCCTCCGGGAATGATTGGTCCAGGAGTTTTACTCACTTTGTTCTGTGGTGTTTGTTGGCAGGTACCTGTTTTCAGTGTTTGCTAAAGGAGAAAGAGGTGAGTGTAGTTGGATGTGGAATCGGGATTGTATGTATGTATGTGCGGTGAGAGATGTGTGTTGGACCATTTATGTGTGGTGAGGGATGTGTCGGACCATTTTTTTACAATTGGTCTTGCTAGGGCTAGCTAACAAGCCTCGACAGGGGTTTGTAAAGTTACAAACCCTTACAGAGAATTGAGGAAACTGGTAATTTGTTAAAGAGCCCTAAAGAGTGCACAAGGGTGAAATTTTGTGTTAAAGCTGGGTAAATCCTGCTTACTGAGCAGGTTTACCAACACAGGGGTGGATTCTCTTAGTTCAATGAGCAAAGGAGTGAGTCAAAGATGAGGGAGTGAGTTTGGAAGGAGTAAGATAATGACAATGATGTTGAGAAGTTGAAGATGATACAATGAGAATTTGAGATGAGCAATGGTGAATTTGAGAAGGAAGTTGGGATTTGGTGCGTGAAAGGTGTCTATGATGTCAGCAAGGATTGCAAAGATTCAACAATCGCAGTTCAGGATCAGGATGCAACCAGGCCGGGCCGACCTGCTTACTACCTGTGACCCAACACTAATTGGGTTGGGTTCAGGCAGCCTTTGGGCTGATTTGCGGTTCTTGCAACCCGACCCGCCCCTGACCTGCTTCAGTCTTGGGTTGGGTTTGGGCAGCCATCAGTTTAATTGGGCCAACCCAAGACCCAATTGTCTACTGAGGGCAACAGCTTTCAACTCAGATTTACATGAATAAAATGAATAAATTTTTCTGCTTCTTGCTCATACAACCGGGTCAACCCGCTAATTGTCCAACCCAAACCCAGACCCGCCCAACCCAAGCCCAATTGTTTATTAAACAGGTTCAGGTCTGGTCAAGATAATTGACCTTCTGCCCCAACCTGGACTGACCCCCATAATGTGGCAGGTTGGTTTTGGGCAGCATTGTTTGACCCAAACCCAACCTGGTTGCATCCTGAGTTCAGGAGCACCACCTTGAAGCATTTGGTGGGAGTATGGTGTGTTTGGCAGCTCAAACCCACAAAAAATATTTTTCCTTTTGGCCAAAAGGGTGGTCCATTGCCTTTATGTGCAAGTGACATCAAAGGAGCAAAGATATTACCTTTTTAAAACCTGCTGATTTTGATTGGAGATGTGTTGTGTTGCAACTGAGGAAATTTCCACCAGGGCCAAGGGGGTGCAATGCCAGGATTACACCCTGAAGATGCCGCTCAACATGGCCTAGGGGTGCAGTGGCATTAAAATGTATTGGTGGGGTCACAGGTGCTCACAGGTGGTGTCCAATTGACCAGGTGCAAGCCAATCAACAGCACATTAAAGCAGGGCAAAAGATCAGCCTTAGGGGCAAGATTAATGGTCATCAAGTTTCCCTGAGAACTATGTATATTGTCACCAAGGCAGAGAAAATTCATTTTTACTTTCCTGCTGTGTAATGCCAGCAGTGTTGGCAACACAGGTTTTTTGATGGCATCCAAACTCAAGGACTGGCATGTGTTTTTTTTTGTTGTGGAACCAAAGATCCTTTTTGAAAAGCCTGCTTTTTTTCTGTAGTGAACAGGCAGGCAAAATATATATATTTTCAAAAAAAAAGGGAAGAAAGGGAATAAACCCAGTCTGGAAGCAGTTTGTTGCAAGTTCACCTGACCAACATGCTTCAGTCTGATTCTAATACTATGGGTACACATCCCAGATGGCCATGCTAATTGTAGCTAGGCCCCTATGAATCGTGAGTTATACAGTACTTCTTTTTCATGTCCCACTGAGATGAGGTTTTCACACAGCAAACACACTTGTAGTGTGGCTACCAACTGGAGACCTTTTTAGTGCAACCTTCTTTGGTGAACTCTCCAGAGGTGAATTTTTTGGTTAACCCTGCCAACAACTGGTTTTCCATGCAATCTTGCATGTGGGGGATGGACGGTGCAAGCACAGTGGAGATCAATAATAAGAGTGGGAGCAACAGCCTTCAGGCATGCATGGTGGACTGCATGTTCCAGAAAGGTGTGAGAGCAAATAGAAGGGGATTCAAGTAGTTGACTGGGTTGTGCAAATAGACACAAGCAATTGCTGAATATGATTTTCTGGCTACTGTGTTGGGTGTTGATTCTAAGCTTGTTTGTATGGGTAGCTATAGTGACCAAATAAATAGTACCAGTGTATGCGTAGAGAATTGCAGCATATAGATGGTGGGAGAAATAATGAAAGGCAAGAAAAATGGCTATTCAGAGCCTTCACCCAAGTTGCGTGCATAGTCATGATCAAGAGAGCAAAGTCTGTGGCTGAATGTACAGTGCCCGGCACATTACTTTTGCAAAATTTTGTAGTGCCCAGGGCCGCAGCCTCATGCAATCAACCGCACTGCCAACACAGTCATCAGCTGAACAGCTTATCCAGTCAGGAACCTCAATTGTTTGTCCTGGATCAACATTGGATGCGGTAAACTTTTCCTAGTCAATCAACTGTGACTTCTGCCTTGGAGACACACAACCAAACAGGACCATTGGAACAATAAAAAAATTGGGCCAACTTTGCAAGAGCCCTGACCACGTAAGTCCTTTCTTTTTCAATTTTTTCAAGTTTTCTTTCATAATTTTTCTCTCTGCATCTTTGAGTCCACCTTGCTTATTTTTCCTTATTTTTTTTTCCAAAACCCCTCAATTTCTTTTTCTTCAATGATTGAAATAATAAAAATAGAAATATTGTGACATTATTTTTCATTTCTGTGGCCATCAAAATTTGCACTAGCTGATTGTTTATCTGCTCCAATTTTTTGTTTTGCTATAACTGTCTCCCTTGATGAGTTATGTTTTTTTCTCATTAATGAAAATTTATTGCCAGGCACTGTACAGCCGGGGCCATGTGCATTTACAACTTGATTTCCAAGCCAGCCATTGAGTTGGTGCAACATGTAATATTAGCATCAAGCTGACTTATTCAAGTCCCACCCTCTGTATGGTGGCACTGGCCCTCCAGAATGGCCAATTAAAAAAAGAAATCAAAAAATGGAGAAAAGATTTCCAAAAACCAATTTCTGATTGATTCCAACTGCCAGACTGGCCAATGCCATACATACATCGGCATATACATACATGGCAAGCCACCATACATCAATGTTGGGTGTACATACCAACCATTGGGCGGGGAGACCTTTCTGATTGTTGGCCGGTAAATACTGGCTATGAGGCGGGGAGACCTCCCTGATTGATGGCCGGTACATATTGGCTATTGGGGGGGGGGAGAACTCCCTGATTGATGGCCGGTACATACTGGCCATCAGGCGGGGAGACCTTCCTGATTGTGGGCCGGTACTACTGGGCATTGGGGAGATCTTCCTGATTTATGGCCGGCACCTCCCCACCCAATGGCCGGTAAAAACAGGCCATCAAGCAGAGAGACCTTCCCGCTTGATGACCGGTATGTACTGGCCATAGAGCAGGGAGGTCTCGCCGCCCAATGGCTGGTATGTACCAGCCATCAATCAGGGAGGTCTCCCCTCCCAATGGCCGGTATGTACCAGCCATCAATCAGGGAGGTCTCCCCGCTTGATAGCCAGTATGTACTGGCCATCAATCAGGGAGGTCTCCCTGCCCAATGGTTGGTATGTACCAGCCATTGATCAGGAAGGTCTCCCCGCCCAATGACCGGTATGTACTGGCCATCGATTGGAGAGGTCTCCCTGCCGGATGACCGGTATGTACCGCCCATTGATTGGAGAGGTCTCCCCGCCCAATGACAGGTATGTACCGGCCATTGATTGGAGAGGTCTCCCCTCCTGATGACCGGTATGTACTGGCCATTGATTGGAGAGGTCTCCCCGCCCAATGGCTGGTATGTACACTGGCCATTGATTGGAGAGGTATATTGGCCTGGTTGGCGGTTCAGGAGCGCATTTGGCCCCTTTGGCGGTTCCATGCCACGGTTGGCCAGTATGTTGGGTGGTACTGGTGGGGAAATGGCCAACTTGGCGGCTCAGGGCCACTGCATGGCCAGATTGGCGGTTCAAAACCACGGTTGGCCATTCCGGCGGGCCAGTACCAACATATAAACCTCTGTCTGCGGCCAAGTAGTGAATTATTTGCTTGACAACCGGAGGGAGGGAATGATGCCTCAAGTTGCGCCTCTTGCCTGAGAGGATCAGGCTTTTGTGGCTTTTTTTGCAATTTTCCCTATAGCTCCTTTGCTTAAGCGTCTATGACCATATTTGTCAGCCTCTGTGATGCCAAGGGCTAGTACCTTTTAGCTACACAAGGTGATAAGAGTGCAAAATAAGGGTAAAGTGGGGTATTTTCACGTAGAAAAAAAGTAAAGAAAGAAATAAAAAGAATATAATTCTTTTTTATAGAGGGGCCTGCTGGCGCAGGGGTGTTTGTAGGTGCCCTCTAAATCAGAGATCTGCAAAGCAGGGTGGTATCTGATTAAGCAAACAATGGGTTTCTGCGTAACAGAAGGTGGTAAAGTGCTTTCCAATTAAGGAACCAGAATGGGGACAGAAGGATAAAAGAAGTACTCACTATTACTTCTTTTAAGCTAAAAAGCCACGTAGGGATGTGAAGTAGAGCTGCTGGGTAGATTGGTAGGTTTCTGCGCAGGAGCTGGACACTTTGAAGGGTTGGTTGAAGAAGGAACACCAAGAATAAAACAGGCAAACAGAGCAGAGTAACTGAAATAGGACAGGACACGGCGTAACTGATTGACTGTAATATATAATAATGATGATGATGCACAACTTTTGGCGTGGAAAGAGGGCTCTATATATACTAATTTCACTCATAGTGGAGGACCTTTCTGCCTGTGTGCGTGTAGTAACTGGTTTTCAGCGCAATGTGGCCAATTTGGGAGATTGGCACTAACAAGGCTCATCCCAATGACACTTCTGGTCATTAATTCAGCGTCACAAGTGCTTTCCATGACCTTAATAACCTATTTAGTCATTGTTACTAAGGTACATAGCAACACTGACGTGTGAATGTATCTGAAATGGGCCACAGATGACGGAAATGGGCCACAAATGGCTATGGCCAATCTTTAAAGGCCACGCTGGCTGTGTTAATCTTAGGTATTCAAGGTTTTTATTACTTAAACCTTGCAAATCCGACATGTAAAATCTACCTGTACACTGGTTATGCTTGTACATACCTGGTAACTAGGTAATTGCCTATTTCCACGCATTTGGCCAATTTCCAATTGGATTATATAATCCACGCGCGGGGTTGGAGGTTCAAACCTCAATTGGGCCTAACTCTCAAACTATACACAACACCTCAATTATAAGTCCATAATTGGTCCTTTCACATACAGTATGCATATATGTCAAGTACCCACGTGTGTAATGTGCATCTGTGACACGTGGGTGTGGCCAATTGTTACAAGTAATTGGTTCAAGGTGAAGGAGTAGGAATTTGGGGGTACTTCCAGTGAGGGACCCTACATTATTTTACATGAGGATTCAGAATATGACATAATATTCTAAGTTATCCTCAAGGTTTAGAAGTTATTCACACTTTCTGTAAAAAGTGGTTATTTATTTTAGTTCTAACTTATTTTTAAGGGTCCAGAACTTGGTTAGGGTTTTTGGGTAAAAATAAGGTTACTAGTTATTATTCTTACTTTTATGTGTTACTATGGTCACCTTATGATTATTCCTTATTATTATAGTTATTTCATGTCTATTTGGTATCAATTATTAGCATATGTACTATTTTCAGGGTTTGTACATATGGTAATAATGTTGTTTTTATTTTTCATGTATCTTCATTAATTTCTATATTACTAGTGTTGCTTTGTCAGGTTGTCTCTGACTCAGTAGCAAGCTGACAATATTTTTGGAAAAAGAAATGTTTGTACGCATCTCCTCTTTCTTCTGGTGTCCTCCAATCCAATCCATTGCTTTTCCTTTTTTCTGAATCCCAAATCTCCTGAAATCAAGACTCCAAAGATTTTATTTCTTCCACCAATCTGGCTTGAGCCTCAAAGATATAGGTTCTTGAAAAAACAACTCCCAATTCTTAGGAAAACAACTCCCAGACCCAGCGGACATCATGACTACTGTCTTGCGACCAGCAGAAGACCAGCGGAAGACATAAAAATGCTGCGGCAGAGTTTTGGGAGTCGTTGAGATTTGGGAGTCGGCGGGAGAATTTCAAAAATATTCAAAAAAAAATCATATAGATGAGTGGCACACAGTGCCTCAAACTTCTAAAATAGTTACTATATACATTAAAATGTATTCCTGTAGCATCTTGAATTCAAAATTCACGCGTAAGTGATCATTAAGAAGATTTTCTGATTTTGCACAATTTCCTACTTTGTAATGCAAAAATCTACGTCCCCTGCATCATAACAGCAAAAAATTACCCTCAAGTCTTGCATAATTAAGGAAAAAACTTGCTTTTCATTTTGGAGAAAGATTTAGAGCTTTATATTTGCAGGATGCACTGAAGAAAGAGCCATCCAATAATGGATGTATTGCTTTTTTGGCAAAACCACAAAACACTCAATATACTTTGAATGAGTTCCTCCAAATCCCCGCAAATCGAAAACAATCTTCATTCTATCGAATGTTTTTGGCTTTCAAGGCCATGTCATTAGTCCATTTCATTCATCCAGTCAAAAGTTCAATAACATTTGACACATAATTAAAGTGACAATGAGCGCAAAAACATGGAATAAATTTGCATCAAAGCTGAGTACTACATATTCAACGCTGATGATAAACATCATCTATCCATCATAATGAAAATGAAAAATTGAAAGAAAAAATGAAAAAGAGAGAAAAAAGAAAGAACAAACAAAAAATGCCTAATTTGACTCCCAAGTTCACGCGCAGATTTAGGCCAACAACTCCCATGGGGGTTACTTTAATTATTATTTTTTTGCTTGCGCAAATTTTCCGCCCGACTCCCATTTCCCTGAGGAAATTGGGAAAACGACTCCCAGGACGTAGAAATTTGGTCTGCAAGCGGTCCAGTCGACCTCAATTTCATTTGGGAGTCTTTTTCCTAAGAATTGGGAGTCGTTTTTCCAAGACCCAAGATATAAGTCTTCATAAAATGTTAAAGAATCTGGAAGACGGCGTTTACTAGAGGTATGATTGATCGTGATTTCGGGGGATGCGGTCTCAGCACTTATTGTGCTTAAAAGAAAAACGATCAAGAATAAATTTACGACTCAAGCACAACTATTGAAGATTTGAGGTATTATACAAGTTGAAAGACGTTTTGTTTGGCAGAGGATCTTCAGGAGATACATGTAAAAATAGATGGGAGCTACAAGCGAGGATGTGATTTCTGTTTCAAAATTATTAAGGGCCCCATTGCATGATTTGAAGTAAAGACGTTGCAAAATATTGACGATGAGTAAGAGGAATTGATGACGGATTTATCATGAAAGTGGCGTGTTTTGAGCTAAGTGGCTCAAACTGTCTCTGATGAGCTCCAGCAAGTTTGTCTCTTTCTGCACAAAACAAAGCATTAACACGAGCGTTACAACAACTTTGACCTAGCGTAAGGTTCTGAAGCGTTAGCAAATGATTCTCTTTGCAAATTACGGATGCTGAATTTACTCACTTTGATTGCGCTACCAGCCCACTTCCCACACGAAGCCGGCGTGGAAAGGTCTAGCTTACTCGTCCAATAGACTAGCATCAGAGGGGGAATTATAGAAACTTGCCACCCCGCTACATCAGCATTCCTGCCGCAATAAGCAAGAAAGAAGCAAAAGCAGCTCATGAGAGAAGTTCCCAGAGTTCGGCTGTGCTCATAACCACATAGAATAGATAGTGAGTGCAATCCAATCAAGATATCTTCAGCGGTATCCTGTAGAGGGAAAAAAAGAAGCAGCAGGTTTGAGCTACGTGTTGATCTGCGCTATTGCTCATTCCTCACTTACCTGACAGCCGTATATCAGCTCGTGTGCGAGCTCTAAGGAAACACGGCAAATGGATATTCGATAGCATTGGATATAGATAAATTTTCAATTTCGGATTAAGTGGCGAGACTCAAAAAACTGACCATATGTGAACTCCATCATGAATATAGGGGCTAGCTGGAGCCAGTCTCTTCGGATGATCGCGATTGCATGAGTCCATCCGGGAGTAAATCCGGGGATAGGGTTGTACATAGTTGCGCATGCAAGCCATGCCTGGATAACTCCCATGGCAATCAACAACGCGCCAAAGATTTGGGTGTAGTTTGTCCAGCGCTATAAGGTTCGCATATCTCGATCAGCAACCGGATTCCCAAGAGCTCATTGTGGGGACGCATAAAAAATAGAAAGTCCGCGCATACTTTAAGATACGGATAAATCCCGAAAAGTGCTCCAGAAACTATAAAGCTGAGAAAGCTATGCAACAAAGTATGGCAATGAGCCATTAGTGATACTGGTGCCAAACAGGGTCAACTTGAATGCTGGTAAAGCTTACACTTCGGGGCCGGTGAGTGCTTGAAGCAAGATGATGGTGCAGCCAATTTGAAAAATAATGTAAAGTAAAGCACCATCGACTGAGAGGATAATGTCATTCAATTGAGCTCCTCAGATTGCCATGTATATTTTGAACCTCGTGGGCCAGTTATAGCGGTGTGAAAGCTAACCAGATATGTCACCCGCCGGAAGAGGTCTAGTCATGGATCGCCTGACTTGAGCATCGAAATCTCGATCAATAAGATCCTGTTCATTTCATCAGGATTAAAATGGTAAGTATTAGTTTCACGTCGTCCGGTCTATCGGCAGTCGCGGATGACCAATTCCACACAAGCTAGGGTCAATAAGCCAGAGTGGAAGCAGTGTATTGTAAAATCACTTACGTCCCATGCAAGTCCCGCGGCACGATAACTAGATACAGGTCAATTGAAAAGGATACCGTAAGCTTTTGGTATTGTGACTACGGAAATAGTGGGGCGCTTTATGTCCATCCCCCTGAATTGACTTCCTCAAATCAATTTGAGATCACTTACCTCAATACACACACGAGCATCACCATTGATAATCGTATACATGCAAGAATTTTCTCCGATGCATCCAGAGCCACTGCCGCACTGCTAGAATGATAAAGAATAACAGTATATATGGCAGGGGCGGGGAAGATGGCCCATGCTGAGAATAGAAGAAGTAACCAACGTTTAGGGACTAATGACGTTGAATACTTAATGAATGTGGGGAGATATTTGAACAAACCCATAAGAGTGTGAAGTCTGGCTAAACGCAGGCATGCAAAGCCGGTTTTCAGTAACCCGGCCCAGCTTCCTTCCGAAGCCAATGGTGTCTCATCAAACTTCTCGTGAACCAACTTGATAACTTGCGGCGAAGGACTGGATGCTGCCAACGGGGAATTGCTTGATTGTAAATTGCTTCGAGCAAGACCGCAAAAGGCACCCTGTGATTTGGCAGATATGTGCCCAAGTGGCCTGCCAATCATACATATTGATTCTTTTCATTGAGAAAGGTCAAAGACAAGGTGTAAGAAAATGTCAGCAAAATTATCAACGTAACATCTTCAAAAGCAGGCCAACGTCTGAGCTCGGGACGTTAACTGCACAAGTCACTCAGTTCATTTTTTGCTCAAGGAGTAAGGGCCAGCAAAGACGACTTCCGGTGCAGTGAGACACCGGGGAAGTGTTTCCGCCAAGCTCATGCCAGATCCTTCTCCCCCAGAACAGATTATGAAAAAAGGATAGGATGGGGGCGATGAAGTGAAAGTCTCAAGAGGAGATAGGGCGGTGTAGCAGGATTGAACCATACCTTGAAGCATCACGACAAACGACTAATGAAGCAGCCCTTTACACGTATGGAGTTAGGGGAAACTATTTGAATGATGCAGCCGAGAAATTGGTAGGTAGAGGAAATCAATTGAACAGTTATTCAGTGAATTGAGAATGTATGTATAGCAAACAATGCAGCTCGGTTATTGAGGGGGGCGTGACTGACAAGCTCAATAGATGTGCAGAGGAAAGCGCTTTTATATCTTGAGTGGCACCATCTCCAGATCGCCCCAATCAATGATTGTCTCTTTCCACAGACAAATTTTAGCACATACACACATGTATGTATGGTCAACCACATCGATGTCCTATCTCTGTTCCACCTCGGGTTGGGCTGTCGTGGAAGAGGAGGAGCGCACAGAGGAGTTTGACAGAGAAAATATCTAACTGGTAAAACGAGCCTATCAACATCACCCAGCGAAAAAAGAAGTCTCTTTCGATTTTGTGTATACACATATCTGGACGGACACAAGCTATCAGAAAAAAAAAGCCGAGCCGTCCAAAGCATACAGAAAAAATCATGATGGCTACGGGATCAACAAGAGAGTCGTCACAGGACACCAGGGGAAGGGGCTTGTCGATGTCAGGTGTGTCTGTGATGATTGTTTTGGATAGTTGGGTGTAAAGATGACAGCATGAGTCAAGCTAGGCTGTTCTGAGGATTTCCTATGAGAGATAGCTGTATCATGGCATCTGACATATCATTTTGCATGATCAGGAGTAAACACTAGAGGCGCCAGGACTAAGCTCACGATGCTTTCAGATCCCATCTTGCTGTCTTTTCCCTTTCTTTCGCGGTGTTTCTACATATTCAGTCTCACGCGGCCCTTGGAACCACGTGGACGCCCAAGGTGGTTAACCTTCGCCGCTCCCAGGAATAGTACAAAAACTTTGCTCGATAGAGAATCTGAGCCCAGAACAGAGGCTTGAAAACATTCACCCAGGCCTTAACTGGAAGATTGAATCTCTACAGTTGCGCAAGGCATCTTTGTGTACCAGGTTTTGCCCTGTCCCAAATGTGAGGGACCAGAAATACAAAAAAAAAACCTTTTTTTTTGAATATTTTTACCCACGTAGCTGCTCCATTTTTGGCAGATGAGCAAGCCCACATGTTTTATTTACATTCTGAGTAATTATTTATGAGTACACAGTTGAATAAATGCCATAGTTATGGTCTTATAGCGCTTCCATGCCCATACCTGCATCCCATAAGTCTATGATTATGGACTTAGATTATGGATATATGCTGATATATGGGTAGTGTCCCAACCTGCGACTTGAAAAAAATAAAAAAATAGAACGGCTGGATAAAAATACAAGCCGAGATAGATCTGGGTTCCCCTGGGTCTCAGGACTCCACAAATGTAGTCAAAGTGTGTGTGTGACCCAGGTCTGCAACGCTGGGCGGGCCCGCATCCTCAACTCGGTTTTGCAGGCAGCTCGGTACACAAAGATGCCTTGCGCAACTGTAATAAGAAAAGAGGCTCGAAAACATTCACCCAGGCCTTAACTGGAAGATTGAATCTCTTCTTTTCTGGGCTCAGTCAGCAGAAATTATAATTGATTGAGCTGTAGAACAAAGACCGAAGGTTTCGGCGCACCTAGTGATATCCTCCCCAGCAACTCTGATTGCAGAAGTCACATTGGTCGTCAGTGGGGGAAGGGCTCAAGAGCTGCTGTCTTACAGCTGGGTCTCAGCGGCAGGATACATGATCCTCGGGACATTCTTGGCAATTTGAGAATCCGCTGAATCAACCCAGGAAAACTGCGCAGTTAATAACCGGCGTGGGAGGCATCAGTCGCCAGCGATGGAGGGCCATCTAGCTTTCTGCACGTCATGTTCAGAAGGATGATGATGATGGCGATGATACTGGAGAGATAAGGGCTCTGAAGTCCATACCCACAGGCATATTGTGTTCTTAACTTCGTCACATGTTCAGAATTCCCATGGCTTGCGAATCTAGCTTTCTATTGCTAGGTTCCCGGAGGGGCGGAGCGGAGAGGGGACCGAAGTCCATGGAGGAGCTGCGGCAGGTAGCAGTGAGCCTGCGGTGCGCAGCACCCGTGGAGTCCCTGAGGAGACTGGTACCGGGTGAGTAGATGCATCACCCGATACCGAGTACTCGCTACAGGATCGAAGACTCCACCCGCAGGCGAGATTAGGCTGAAATATACGATATCTCGCGCACCCGCCCACCTTCCCAGTTGTTGCTCCCTCCCACCCGTCGGGCGCCACCCTTTTCGGCCCCAGGGGAGGGGGGAGCATGCAGTGCTCCGGGCCACATCCCACACTAGGTTGCACCTAAATGGTGAGGGTGAGGGCCCCATGCCCGTACCAGGCTAGACTGAGATGCGTCACCAGAGACAAGTCTGGACTAGCCTACGCGAGGAGACGATACGAGACCGTTAAGTCCCCCCCGTTCGTCCCCCCCGCACCCGAGCACTGGCATGCTACCTAGAGCAACCGGAATGGATGGTCTGGTCCATCGATCCACATTTCAGGCAAAAAGATTACATAGATATAGTGTGTATAATGTATGTAGAGGTTGCATATATCTCGGTGGTGACTTGACTTTAAGTGGGGGATACCAAAAAGTAAATATGTCATTTATCGATAAATCTGGTTAGATGACGTATCAGACAAACCGAGCTAAGGTTGCGCTGGGCCCAGAAAAAGGCTCGAAAACTTGGATCACCCCGGGCTTAACCAGAAGATTGAATTTCTATCGAGTAAAGTTTTTGCACATTTCCTGGAAGCATCAAAGATTTATGAGACCACTGGCACTATCTATCTGGCTGTCCATGTGGTTCAAGGCCCACATGAGACTGAACATCTAGAAGCACCGTGAGAGGAACGAAAGAAAAGAAGGACAAAAACAGCAAGAAGGGTCCTGAGATCTGAAATTAAGCATAGTGAGTTTACAGACCTAGCGCCGTATGTTGACTCCTGATCATGTGAAGTATGTAAGATAAGAGGGCATCCATATCCAACCTCACTCCCCTCTTCTGCAACATATCTCATAGAATATTCTCAGAACACCCCAAATTGGCTCATGTTGTCATCTCGACTCCCAATTTTCCAAATTGAGACACACGTACCTGGAATTTACAAGCCCCTTCCCCTGGTTTCCAGTGACGACTCTCTTGTCGATGCCGTGGCCATCTTTTTGCGAATATGCTTTGGAAGGTTAAGCTTTTCTCACCTGATGGCATTTTTTGCTTAGACACTGTGTATATACGCAAAATTGAGAGAGATGGGTGGTGGTGTTGATATACTCGCTTTGCCCTGGGTGATGCTGATGAGTTAGTTTTACGCTGGGTGGTGTTCACTATTGCTAGACTTGTTTTGATGGCTAAGCTGGGCTATGATGTGTCGAACTCCACTCAGCACTTGTCCTCTTTCACGACGCTGCGGATCCTCGCTGATCACAATTTTTACCCTGTCGCTTAAGGTCTGGCGCAGTGCGACGACGGCGGTTCGAAGTGTTAGGTTTGGAACCTCAAATAGCCTTATCACAAGCGGAGGCAACAGTTGGAGGACACATCTAGCCATCAAGCCACCAACAACCATACCTCAGATTTGACAGAACCCCAAAATTTGTTGACCTTGGGCATTGAAGACCAATTTTTTGAACACTTTTCTTTTTTCTTTTTCTTTTCTTAATGTGTACTTCAGTTCAGGGCAGCTGCGCCGCTGCAGGTGTTTGGCTTCAAGAGAAGCTCAAATTTACTTTGCTCAACCTCAAGCTCGCATCTAGATTTCTTGATGCTTTCATGAGAGCATCACAATCTTGTTACGATTGCTCACTTTAATTCCCTCTCAATTGTTGTTGCTCATTTTCACTGGAGCTCCCTTTGCAATCCACCAGTGGCCTTTAAGATGAATTCTAAATTCTGAATTAAGAAAGTGCTACAAAAAAGAAGGTGTGTACTCAAAACACTTTATTTTCATTTTTCAGGGAACATTGGAATTTTGGTCTCAAATCTAGCTTTAGACCTTGTAAATAAGATTTCAGATCCTGTGAATCCCCAAGTTAAGTCCTCCACTTGCCCTTTCAATTTCAGCTTCCACCATCAGAAGTTTAGACTTCATCAAAAAAACCCTGACCTCCATCCCCGGGGGGCCTCTTGCCTTACACTTTTGACCCCCAATTGCCACAAATTCTTCATGTTTATTTTGAGGACATGCCCTGAGGGTCCTGATCCAAGACCATCAGCCAAACGCAATCAGGTCCTGGCCTTCAATCAATAGCCAACCCTTGCTATTTATGTTCTTGATGTCACCTTGCTTTCCCTGATCTGATTGTTTCAATTTGCTGAAACTTATTGTTTTTGAATGCTGCTGGTCCAATACAATTACCCAATCCTTTTTTGTCTTTGGTCTCTCAAGCTGGTCACCAAGCTGAACAGCTCCATCTCAGTTACCAGCAGGCCATCAAGCTGTTCAGCTAGTTAGCAGGCCATCAAGCCGTTCAGCTCAGTGACCTGCTGGCCACAGAGATGACAAACATACGGCTAATTGGTGAACAGCTGGCCACCAAGCTGACATATGGCTTGGTGACCAGCTGGCCGCCATGCTAAACAACTTGATGGCCAGCAGGCCAATATACGTTTCACTTGCATCAATGTGTAATTTCCCACTCTGTTTTCAGAAGCTGTAATGGGCTTGAACAGAATTGCCATCCTCAGTTTAGACAAAAAACTGTTTGATCTCAACTTTCCCTATTACTACTCTGTCAAACTATATGTCTTGTTGGCACTTGGGACATACAGCCTCTTCTTTCCCCTAGCCAAGTCTTTCCCTTGTACTTCCACCTCTATCCCAACCTGGATGAGCCCACAACCCCCTTGCCCCCGGTATCTTCAACAACAACTATTGTACTCACAACTTGCATGCACTTTGGTCAGCACATGATCTGAACCCCATTGCTCATGTTCAGTCAATTCAGCCACCTTAACTGTGGTAATAGTCATGATTAAAACTTTTTTACAATGCAAAAAATGTTTGAAACATGACACTTGGTGCCAATGTGGTCATTACACAGCTTAAGATTAATTTACGTAAATGTACAATTCCATCTGCATTGGATGCTTTGAACAATGGATATTGTCTTGGCAATTGTATTTTGCAACAGAATTGCCTGTGGGATCAGCCAAATATATCATGCCTTCATGACAAGTTAAGGATGATGGTTCCAGATACCATTTTGGGACCACAGTTCTCCATGTAAGGCAGAGAAAAATAAGAAATTAATTTTTGTAAGATAAATCAGATAGTTACAGAGAGGAAACGGGTGGTGCAGCTGTTGGAATTCTGGTGTTTTCGCTCCTGATCTTCTTGCCTCATTTCACATCCATGTCACTCCTTTCCTTGCTTTTTGACCTAGTTATTTTTATTCATGTCATGATTGATTGCTTCCACAACTCAGCCACATGTAATTAGTCTATTTAAACTCATGAGACTAGTAAATAAAAAAGACCATCAGTTCTTAGCTTAAAACCTTTCCTCCAGAGACACTTTAGCCTCTCTCGAGCCTTGCTGTCTACGCACTTAAGCCCGTCGACCCAAGTGATTAGCTTTTTTCAGACATTATCTGCTGTTGGTCCATTAGACCTATCTACGAGCCGTTAGCTCAAAAATTTAACACAATTAACAGTCAAATCCACCTCCCCTCTCAAAATTCTTCCTCCGTTCAACAAACTCTCACACATCTCCGTTCTAAATCATCATGTCCACTGAAGTAGTTCACGAAACAAAGATCCTCCTCACTCCCAACAACTATGCTTTGTGGCTCCTGCCAATTAAAGCCAAGCTCCACAAGCTCAAAGCGCTTCAAGTTGTCAACGGCTCTGTACACTGTCCTGATCCCAAGAAGGACAAAGCCAATGCTCAGCTATACGTCAAGCTGAATGAAGACGGATATGCCAAAATCGTCCAGCATCTGAGTCAAGAAGTACTCGCCTATGTCAGCACGACTTTGCCTGAATCCTCGGAGTTCAACGGTCAAGCACTCTGGACTCTTCTCAAGACCAAATATGCGAGGAACGATCTCACCTCAAGGACAACAGCCCTCAAGAAATATCTCAGTGTTGACTATGCCTCCTTCACCTCTTTTCTCGCATCCATTCGCTCAGCCAACCAGAAGATTGTTGTGTCCGGACTGGCTATTGACGATCAATTTAAAGTGATCCTCATGCTTGATAAGTTACCCTCTGAGTTCCACTCTTTCAAGACCAACATTGCCATGAACTTTGAAACCAAACCATTCGAAAACGTTCTCAAGAACCTTGAAGACTACGCGTCTCAAAATCACCTCAGCAACTTCAAGAAATTGGAGGTTCCTGCCGCTACCATGTTTACAAGTTCCAACAACCCCGAAATTACCTGCCCCCATTGCAAGCGCGGTTTTAAAGCATGTTCTCATTGCCTCAAAAGCGGTCACACGGAAGATAATTGCTACAAGAAGTATCCTAACAAGTCCCACCCAAAAACGCCAGCCGCTTCCTCCAAACACTTGACTCATCTCACCCAATCTACCAAGGAAGACAGAGAAACTCTTGAATACCTTCAACAAAAATACCCACTTCTCCATATGTGAAATCTTCACTTGATCATGATCTCAGGAGGCGTGTTGGAATTCTGGTGTTTTCGCTCCTGATCTTCTTGCCTCATTTCACATCCATGTCACTCCTTTCTGTGCTTTTTGACCCAGTTATTTTTATTCATGTCATTATTGATTGCTCCCACAACTCGGACACATGTAATTAGTCTATTCAAAATCATGAGACTAGTAAATGAAAAAGACCATCAGTTCTTAGCTTAAATCCTTTCCTCCAGAGACACTTTAGCCTCTCTCAAGCCTTGCTGTCTACGCACTTAAGCCCGTTGACCCAAGTGATTAGCTTTTTTCAGACATTGTCTGCTGTTGGTCCATTAGACCTATCTACAAGCCCTTAGCTCAAAAATTTAACAGCAGCTGCCCTGTAAATCTAGTTCCTTCTAATTGTTCTCCACCTCTTTGTTTTATCAATCCTCATTTATTCAATGCAACAGAAGGCAAAAAAAATCTCCTTTTAATTTCTAACATATTGAATCACAACAGAGTTTGATTTAGCTGCTGAGAAAACAACCGTGGCCAATTGACAAGACATGCAATCCATGAAAAAATTGAAATCTGAAACCTAAACTTGTAGACCATTAAATTAGGGGCTGCCTAAATGCACACCATTATTTTAATTCATGGAAACCAAAAAGGGTTATGGTAGGTGTGCTGTGCACACCAAAATGGTTGGTGTGAACCTTGATGCACACTGTACAACAGTACTTTTGGTGTGTGGTACAATTCACACAAAAGGGCCAAAATTTCAGCTGTGCAGAGTCATCATACACCAAATGGGTTGGTGTGCATTTTCACCACACACCAATTTGAGATAAATCACTATTTTGTGAAAGGGGGGGGGGCATTTGCTACCCCAGATATTTTTGGCGTGTCCACACCCTTGAACCAATATTTTTCACTGAGGAAAAAAAATACTGTGCCCTTCAATGCAAACTTGGTGAGGAAAATTGATTGAACTTCATTCACTTTTGGTGCAAGCCACTTAGGCACACCATAGAATATGGTGCTCATTGCCTGTAAAAGAGTTAGCAGCACTGGGTTTTTTTGAGGCGGGGCTGCAGGCCCACAAGTGAGAAGTTATCACTTTTTCATCTCAAATCAGATAATTGAGAAATTTTTGATAAAATTTCTGAGAACCAAAACCGGACTGAAACAAAAAAAACAAGGATCAGAAAATTAGAAGAAAAAAAACATGATAAAAAAGAAGAAAGGAAGAAAAGACGAAAGAAAGAAAATAAGGCATACCACTAAAGATGGAAATAGGTGTGAGAGGAAGAGGTCTGAGAGCGAAGTAAGAAGAGCAGGAGATCTGATAAGAAGCACTGAGAAAATAGACAACAAGAAAATAAAAGAAAAGAAAAGAAAGATTAGTGATTTCCTCAACAAACAACAGAGACACGAACCAAGAGACAGGAGGAGAAGA
The DNA here is from genome assembly GCA_002873125.1 of Puccinia coronata f. sp. avenae. Taxonomy (NCBI): domain Eukaryota; kingdom Fungi; phylum Basidiomycota; class Pucciniomycetes; order Pucciniales; family Pucciniaceae; genus Puccinia; species Puccinia coronata. The sequence continues at coordinate 66,089 of PGCI01000084.1, read as the reverse complement.
AAAGGATAAAAGAAGAAATAACAAACAACACGTTGAAGAGATGTGATGAAGTGGAGAAGCAGCCTGACTGGAGATCTTGACAAAGGTCAAGATCGAACTTTGAGGAGTGAAGCGAATCGAGTATGTTAGATGAGTGAGAGGAGAAGAAGGGGATGATGAGCTTGGGAGACATTACAGTGCAGGTCTTGAGTGGTGATCTTGAGTCTTGAATCTTGCAAGTCAAATCTTGATCAAGTAGTGATCAAGTAGTTGGACTAGAAAGCTTGTTGAGTCTGAGGAGCGAGAGACAGGCGCCGGTTCCTGATTGTTGTTGCTGGCAAGATAGACCTAACAGGAGGTGATTGTTTTTCTCGCTAAGCTGCGGAGAGGAAAGCAAGCACATGTCACGAACTTGAAAGGCAGGAGAGGCGCGAGTGTGGAGCGTGACAGAGGAGAGTGTCAAAAATTCAACAGCCCTCCTTGTTTGATGAGGAAAGAGCTGAGAGACAGTGAGTTTGCAGTTTCTTGACAGAAGAGTGAGGCGCAGCTTTCTTGAGCAAATCAGCGAGCATGGCGTCAGAGGTGATGAGCTTAACGTCGATATCCTTCTTTTTCAATTTTTCCCGGAGACTTTTTATTTTGATATCTAGGTGCTTGGTCTTCAAATTTGAGCCGAAGTTCTTGAGCTTTTCCAGAAGGCCTTTGTTATCAATAGCAAAAAGAGTAGGGGCCAGTTTCTTCTTCCATAGTTCCTCAATAAGAAATTTGAGCCATTGGCTCTCTTGTTCTCCATCAGAGAGCGCGTTTAGCTCCAATTCGGTCGAAGAAATCGTGATATTCCTTTGTTTCTTGCTGTTCCACAGGATCGGACAGGATTTCCAGAAGGCAAGAGACCCGCTTTGAGAAATTTGAGTTTCTTGATCTTCCGCCCAGGTGGCGTCAGTGAAGAAATTTATTTGGTCGATGAACGTACTCTTCTTTGGTTTTAGAAGCAATCCAAGGTGCTTGGTGCCCTGGAGATACTTCCAGCAATGTATGACTTCCTTCCAGTGAGTTAACCCTGGCTGCTGGTTGAATCAAGAGAGAATGGAGAGTGCGGCCGCGAGATCTGGCCTGGTCCGACACGCAAGATAATTAAGCATCCCTGTGAATGAGCGGTAGTTGTTGCCAAGTTGGAGAAAGGATTGGTGATCTTCATCAGTGGCAGTATGAAGCTGAACAGCTGGCGTTAGTGGAGTCCTGACCGATCTACAGGTACGCAGGTCTAGCAGAGTCAGTCCTTTTTCAATCAGAGCGGGTTGAGATAATTCAATGAGGTCGGGCTTGATATGAAGATTCATGCCCAGCAGGGTATCGGGAGAGTGAGCAGTAGAGTTGAGGAAGCGTTTGAGAAAAAGTTTTTCAAAGGTGTCTGTCTGGCCTACTACGATCAGGTCATCCACGTGGAAGTAAATAAAGGAATTCTTATTTTTATGAATAAAGAGACAGGCATCCAATACTGAGGGGTTGTAGCTGATCTCTTCAAACCACGAGGTTAGTGTATCGTACCAGTTCTTTGATGCCTGTTTGAGGCCGTACAAGGACTTAACCAGTTTGAGATACAGAGTGCTTCGATTTGAGCCTTCAGGGGTCTTGATGAAAATCTCTTCCTCCAGCGGCGCAAAGAGAAAGGCACTCTTAACGTCAAATTGTTTGATTGGTAGCTCGAGTTCAATGGCAAGTACTAATAAAGTAAGAAGAGTGAGGAATTTACCCGTAGGGGCAAAGGTTTCAAAAAAATCTTTGCCGTAGGTCTGAAGAAAACCCTGGATACAGAGTCGGGACTTCTGTTTTTCAGGCGACAAAAGGGTGGCTGGCTTGGTTTTGAAGACCCAAGTCGAGTGGAGAATTTTATAAGGTTTTTCCTTCTGGTCCACCCAGACTTGATGATTCTCAATATTTTTGAGTTCGTCATTGATGGCCTTTCTCCAGCCATCGGCCTTCAAGCATGAAATGGCCTTCTGAAAGGAGGTGGGATCTTTGGAGAAGTAGGTGTATTTAAGGGGCTTAACGGAGAGCGTACGGTCCCTCAGAGTCCGTCCAGAGGCCTCGTCAGAGTTGGGAATCAAGGTATCCGCAATAGCGTCGTCATCAGATTCCGAGTCATCATCAGGAATGGACTGTATCTCGTCTTCTTCATCAAGTACCTCCTCTTCTTCTTCTTCCTTGATGTGGATCTCTTTATCCTCTTCCGTGGTGATAGGTTGGTCTCGGGGTAGATCGACTTTTTCTTCAATGAGCAGGTCGTCAAGATTGGTGGAGGATTTTTCCGAAGGAACAAAGTCTAGGAAAGTGACGCTTTTGGAATTGATTATAACTCCGCTATCAGTGAGTATTCTATATGACTTCAACTCGGGATTGAACCCTACAAGCTTGCCCATCTCCCCGCCAGGTTCCAATTTTGACTTTTTCATGTGAGACGAGAGAACTGCAACGGGGTTGCCGACAGGATGAAAAAAATCAAGAGGAATAGATCTGTTTTTAAACAGCTCATAAGGTGATTTCTTGCTTCTATGAGTAGGAATTTGGTTGAGGGTAAGTGTGCATGCGCTGAGAATCTCATTCCACAGGTTCTGTCAAGGACCTGAATCAAGGATGATTGATCTGAGAGATTCTAGAATCGTTCTATTGAACCTTTCAGCCAGTCCGTTTTGCTGGGGTGTATAGGCGTCAGAGAAGCGTTGACGGATCACGTGCTTGGCGCAATATCTGTCCATCTTGGCATTAACAAACTCCGTACCTCAATCAGAGTGTAAAACGGAAGGATAGTACCCAATTCTTTTGGCTTCAACATTGAGAATGCGGGTGAGAGTAGCGAAAACATCTCCCTTGGAGACCAGAGGTATAGCTGAGAGAAACCAAGTGTTGCTGTCAACAACGGTGAGAATGAAGCGGTGCTTTCGATGAGAAGAGGGAGTGATAGGCTCAATCAGATCAAGATGTAGTTCTTCAAGAGGCTTTGAGGCTGATGATGATCTTGCTTTGAATGAAGCTCTAGTGATCTTCACAAAGGCGCATGTCTTGCAGGCTTCAGGTGCGCTTACTGGTATCCCAAGCTTGCTTCGGATGCGTTGTGGAACTACTCTAGGTGGTAGAATAGAGCTTGAGAGGGATGAGTGCTTGAAGGGCTGCCTCTCGTAATAGCTGGGAGAGTTTGTTGAACAAGAATAAGAGTATGGACTCTTAAAGAATAGTGTGGCTTGGTGAAGATGCTTAGATATGTCTGAGATGATGGTTAATATGCTGATCTTCTAGCAGAGCCAGGTACCCAATTGCACCCAGGGAGGCTGATAGTAAGACTTATTTATTTAATAAGATGAGTGACTAATCTTCTAGCAGAGCCAGGTAACCAATTATACCCAGGGAGGCTGATAGTAAGACTGTGTCTTAGGTGGCAAGTAAATAACTCCTCTAGCAGAGCCAGGTAATATACCCAGGGAGGCTGATAGTAAGAATTAATGATATTACTTGAGTGAGTAGTGACCAGGGATGAGTACTGATGTATACAATCTGATGGTGAGAGGAATGAGGAGGGAGGAAAAAGGCTCTTTATATATCTTTTGGGAGGGAAATAGAGGAATGGCCAAAATGTGGTTGAGGGAATGAGAAGATGAGAGTATAAACCAACTAGAGGAGGCAAGAATGGCTGACTTGTGGTTCATGGAAGGAAATGGAACAATTGAATGACTAGAAGATGAGTAAAAATGGCTGACTTGTGGTTGGTGGAATATGATGACATCATAGAATTAATATAATAGTGGAAAATACTAGAGGAAAGGGGCTGAACTATGATTGATGGAATACAATGGAACATGTGGAAAATTATAGAGGAAAAGAGGGCTTAAATGAAGAGAAAATATTCAAAGGGGGCTAGCAGAAATATTGGTTGAATTGTGGTTGGGTTGTTGTGTGTGACTGGTGTGTGATTGTGTTGTGTTTTGCTGGATCCTGGTCTGGGGCCTGAGTACTTGATGTATTCCTGTAACCCCCTTGAGTCTTGGCCACCTGTACCTTTTTCCACACAATTAACCCCTCAAAACTTTTATTTAATCAGGGTTGGCTTACCACAGCGTCTATAGCTGATGTGACCAAGCGACTTATGAAGAAGTTCAGCTGAACTCAGGTGTGATTGATAACTGTGTTCGTCGAACTTGATAACAGGAATATTGTTATGATAGTTCCCCTCGAGAAGAAGCTGGTCGTTCTTGTGAAAAGTGAAATGATTGGTGGAAAATTCTACTTTGCATTGCTCTAATATGAGATGTCGTAGCAAAAGGAGATTGACAGATATTTTGGGAACAAAGAGAACATTGTGAAAGACGACAGGCTTCTTCGTATAGTTCAACGAAATAGACCCTTTTCCTTCTATCCTGAGGGTGTTTGGCCCACAACTAGTATTAATTACTCATTTTTTGGTTTTGTCTAGATTAATGAAGAATTTCTTGTCAGAGACCATGTGAGATGTGGAACCGGAGTCAAGAATAAATGCATTGAGATGATGAGATGAAAAGGTGGAAAAGCTGCTGACGTTTGTTCCTTGAGACTTCTTCAAGAAGGCATCTCATTTTTCGGGATGAATCATCCAACAGTTTTCTTTAGTATGAGATGGTGAGAATGGATTGTGAGCTCCAGGTTTGCAGCAAGGATCTTCTTTAGTGAACATGGCTGATTCGAGAGATTCAGCCTTGCTTCCAATTGAGACCTTGAGTTTGTTGAGATGAATTTCTAAATGATCAATCAGGACTTTGGGCTTGATTTCCTCTCTGTCCTTGGAGTGCGTGATCTTCTGTTTTATGTTGTCAAGGCTTCTTGGGAGTCGACGGATCAGATTGTAGGTAAGGATATTGTCAGGCAAGTCTATGCCAACGTCTTCCATTCTAACTAAGGTGCTTCTTACTTCAGTTATAAATTTCTCAATATTGCTAGGATCAAAGGTGATGCTAGCAAAGGAGTTGTAAACTCGGGCGCGATTGGAAGGCTCGTTGGAGATAAAGCGTTTGAGGATACTTTTCCAAAGAAGTGTTGCGTCCTCTTTGTTTGATGAGTTAACCACATTCTTGTGAGTGGTGGTTGAAAGCTTGGCCATGATGATAGCGCATAGGATGGTATTATCATTATCGTCAAGCACGGGTTCACCATTGACGATTTGTTCCTTGAGGCCGCCAAGCTTGAAGAGGGCAATGATGCGAGTCTTCCAAGTTGAGAAATTTTCCTCGGTCAGTACCGGGATTGCCTCTATGGTCGTCTTTAAGATTGTAGAATTGATAGGGTCCATCTCGACGAGTATTAGAGTCCGGTTTGGTTGAAGTTGAGGTAGTAGGTTTGGTGAGAAGATTCGACTGTTAATCGTGAGAAATTTTTGATAAAATTTCTGAGAACCAAAACCGGACTGAAACAAAAAAAACAAGGATCAGAAAATTAGAAGAAAAAAAACATGATAAAAAAGAAGAAAGGAAGAAAAGACGAAAGAAAGAAAATAAGGCATACCACTAAAGATGGAAATAGGTGTGAAGTAGGAAGAGGTCTTTTTTGAGAGCAAAGTAAGAAGAGCAGGAGATCTGATAAGAAGCACTGAGAAAATAGACAACAAGAAAATAAAAGAAAAGAAAAGAAAGATTAGTGATTTCCTCAACAAACAACATAGACACGAACCAAGAGACAGGAGGAGAAGAAAAGGATAAAAGAAGAAATAACAAACAACACGTTGAAGAGATGTGATGAAGTGGAGAAGCAGCCTGACTGGAGACCTTGACAAAGGTCGAGATCGAACTTTGAGGAGTGAAGCGAATCGAGTATGTTAGATGAGTGAGAGGAGAAGAAGGGGATGATGAGCTTGGGAGACATTACAGTGCAGGTCTTGAGTGGTGATCTTGAGTCTTGAATCTTGCAAGTCAAATCTTGATCGAGTAGTGATCAAGTAGTTGGACTAGAAAGCTTGTCGAGTCTGAGGAGCGAGAGACAGGCGCCGGTTCCTGATTGTTGTTGCTGGCAAGATAGACCTAACAGGAGGTGATTGTTTTTCTCGCTAAGCTGCGGAGAGGAAAGCAAGCACATGTCACAAACTTGAAAGGCAGGAGAGGCGCGAGTGTGGAGCGTGACAGAGGAGAGTGCCAAAAATTCAACAATAATCACTTCCCCCTGCCTCCCAGCTTGGTATTAATCTTTTTTATTTTTTGCTGGGTGAGTGTTTTTTTTTTTGAAAATGGAAAAATTGTGTGCTGCTAACTCCTTTCCGGGCACTTTACACCATCTTGCACACCAATATCTGAGCTCTTCAAGTACGTTTTTGCATATACAGCACTTTTTTTGGTGTGCTCACATGTGCACTGTTGAAATTCTTTTTATCTACTCATTCCAAAACAACAATCTCTTTAATATTTCTAACACTCTCTATTGATGCTTGGGATCATATTGTTGAGCATATCTTGATTATCATGATAGTATTGACATGTCACAGTTATTGCAGCCACAGAGCCTTGATTAGTAGTCATCTAAGCCATTCTAGTATACATAGATTAGTCTCTTCAATTAGAATTCCTTTCATTATTTATTAGACGTGAAATCTCCATTCATTATTCTCTTCATTCATTATCAAAACCACAACTCCACAGTTGTATGTAGTCTATTTAAACTTACCAGACTACATTGAAAATAAAAACATTGGTTCTCTTCCATCCTTTTCCAAAACACAGAGCCATTCCAGTGAGTTCCTAACAATCCTCACTGCCCTCCTTCTTCCCTCCCCCTGAGTTCAAAAGGCCACAGCTTCAACATGCACACCATCTTTTTTGGTGTGCTCAAGTGCTGTACCCCGGTTTTCTTGGTGTATGAATTTTGGGTTACCAAAACTTGGTATACATGTTTTAAATTATTAGTGTGCATTTAGGCTGCCCCCATAAATTATCGCCTGTTCCTCAGTTGGAATTTTTTTTTCTTCATCCAATTTTCATTCTCACTTTTCTCCTCAACTTGCGCTCACAATCACTTTTATTTTCATCACAGTTCTGATATAAAGATGTCACTTTGCACCCAGGTACCTGCCACGGGTGCGGGTACCCGCTTGAAAAAACCACCTATTCTTGACACCCGCACCTGCAACCGCACCCGTGGCGGCTTGCTCAGGCAGGTACCCAGGTACCTGTGGCAGGTAACTGCAGGTTTTTGCCCCAAAAATAACATTCACATTATTCATTTCACTAATCAGGTGTTGGGGAATTAATATCAACTAACTACATTTATCCTTCATCTCCGCACAGATCTCCCCTTTCCCTTTTGCTTGTCCTGGTTTTTCTTGTTCATCTTTCACTTATGTAACATACCCCTTTTAATTACCCCTTCCTTTGCGTAAAATGCAACCACCATACCTCAGGTCACCAATGTTGCACTAAGCCTGTGCCTCAGGAGGGAAACGTAGTATCTTCCAAAAATAAATGAGCGCTCAACATCAACGGTTTTTGCTGTGGTGGGCATAAAAGATCAGTACACACCAGGGGAGAGGAGGGGGCACTCCCCAGGTAGTGCCATAGCTTAAGTTGACCCTGGTTTTGGTCTGAACTCTGTCAGAATTCAATCACAAATTGTTGATGAACTATTCCTTTCAATAATGAAGAATTTTTGATGAAATTTCTGAGAACCAAAACCGGACTGAAACAAAAAATAAGGATCAGAAAATTAGAAGCGAAAAGAAACATGATAAAAAAGAAAGAAAAGAAAAAAAGACAAAAGAAAGAAAATGAGGCATACCACTAAAGATGGAAATAGGTGTGAAGTAGGAAGAGGTCTTTTTTGAGAGCGAAGTAAGAAGAGCAGGAGATCTGATAAGAAGCACTGATAAAATAGACAACAGAAAAAAAGAAAAGAAAAGAAAGATTAGTGATTTCCTCAACAAACAACAAAGACACGAGCAAAGAGACAGGAGAAGAAGAAAAGAGTAAAAAAAAGAAATAACAAACAACACGTTGAAGAGACGTGATGAAGTGGAGAAGCAGCCTGACTGGAGATCTTGACGAAGGTCGAGATCGGACTTTGAGGAGTGAAGCGAATCGAGTATGTTAGATGGGTGATTGGAGAAGAAGGGGGTGATGAGCTAGGGAGACATTACAGTGCAGGTCTTGAGTGGCGATCTTGAGTCTTGAATCTTGCGAGTCGAATCTTGATCGAGTAGTGAGTGAGTAGTTGGACTAGAAAGCTTGTCGAGTCTGAGGAGCGAGAGACAGGCGCCGGTTCCTGCTTGTTGTTGCTGGCAAGATAGACCTAACAGGTGGTGATTGTTTTTCTCACTAAGCTGCGGAGAGGACAGCGAGCACAAGTCACGAGCTTAAAAGATAGGAGAGGCGCGAGTGTGGACCGTGACAGAGGAGAGTGTCAAGAATTCAACAGCCCTCCTTGTTTGATGAGGAAAGAGCTGAGAGACAGTGAGTTTGCAGTTTCTTGACGGAAGAGTGAGGCGCAGCTTTCGTAAGCGAATCGGCGAGCATGGCGTCAGAGGTGATGAGCTTAACGTCGATATCCTTCTTTTTCAATTTTTCCCGGAGACTTTTTATTTTTATATCTAGGTGCTTGGTCTTCGAATTTGAGCCGAAGTTCTTGAGCTTTTCCAGAAGGCCCTTGTTGTCGATAGCAAAAAGAGTAGGGGCCAGTTTCTTCTTCCATAGTTCCTCAATAAGAAATTTGAGCCATTGACTCTCTTGTTCACCATCAGAGAGCGCGTTCATCTCCGATTCGGTCGATGACATCGTGATATTCCTTTGTTTCTTGCTGTTCCACAGGATCGGACAGGACTTCCAGAAGGCAAGAGACCCGCTTTGAGAAATTCGAGTTTCTTGATCTTCTGCCCATGTGGCATCAGTGAAGAAATTTATTCGGTCAATAAACGAACTCTTCTTTGGTTTTAGAAGCAATCCGAGGTGTTTGGTGCCTTGGAGATACTTCCAGCAATGTATCACTTCCTTCCAGTGAGTTAACCCTGGCCGCTGGTTGAATCGGGAGAGAATGGAGACTGCGGCCGCGAGATCTGGCCTGGTCCGACACGCAAGATAATTAAGCATCCCCGTGAATGAGCGGTAGTTGATGCCAAGTTGGAGAAAGGATTGGTGGTCTTCATCAGTGGCGGTACGAAGCTGAACAGCTGGCGTTAGAGGAGTCTTGACCGATCTACAGGCGCGTAAGTCTAGCAGAGTCAGACCTTTTTCAATCAGAGCGGGTTGAGACAATTCGATGAGGTCGGGCTTGATATGAAGATTCATGCCCAGCAGGGTATCGGGAGAGTGAGCAGTAGAATTGGGGAAGCGTTTGAGGAAAAGTCTTTCGAAGATGTCTGTCTGGCCTACTACAATCAGATCATCCACGTGGAAGTAGATGAAGGAATTCTTATTTTTGTGAATAAAGAGACAGGCGTCCGATACTGAGGGGTTGTAACTGATCTCTTCGAACCACGAGGTTAGTGTATCGTACCAGTTCTTTGGTGCCTGTTTGAGGCCGTACAAGGACTTGACCAGTTTGAGATACGGAGTGCTTCGATTCGAGCCTTCAGGGGTCTTGATGAAAATCTCTTCCTCTAGCGGCGCAAAGAGAAAGGCACTCTTAACGTCGAATTGTTTGATTGGCAGCTTGAGATCAATGGCAAGTACTAATAACGTAAGAAGAGTGGGGAATTTACCCGTAGGGGCAAAGGTTTCAAAAAAATCTTCGCCGTAGGTCTGAAGAAAACCCTGGATACAGAGTCGGGCCTTCTGTTTTTCAGGCGACGAAAGGGTGGCTGGCTTGGTTTTGAAGACCCAAGTCGAGTAGAGAATTTTATTAGGTTTTTCCTTCTGGTCCACCCAGACTTGGTGAGTTTCAATATTTTCAAGTTCGTCATTAATGGCCTTTCTCCAGCCATCGGCCTTCGTGCATGAAATGGCCTTCTGAAAGGAGGTGGGATCTTCGGAGAAGTAGGTGTATTTAAGGGGTTTAACGGCAAGCGTACGGTCCCTTAGAGTCCGTCCAGAGGTCTCGTCAGAGTTGGGAATCAAGGTCTCCGCAATATCGTCGTCATCAGATTCCGAGCCATCATCAGGAATGGATTGTGTCTCGTCTTCTTCACCAAGTAGCTCCTCTTCTTCTTCTTCCTTGATGTGGATCTCTTTATCCTCTTCCGTGGTGATAGGTTGATCTCGGGGTAGATCGACTTTTTCTTCAATGAGCACGTCGTCAAGATCGGTGAAGGATTTTTCAGAAGGAACAAAGTCTAGGAAGGTGACGCTTTTGGAATTGATTATAAGTCCGCTATCTGTGAGTATTCTATATGACTTCAGCTCGGGATTGAACCCTACAAGCTTGCCCATCTCCCCGCGAGGTTCCAGTTTTGACTTTTTCTTGTGAGACGAGAGAACTGCAACGGGGTTGCCGACAGGATGAAAAAAATCAAGAGGAATAGATCTGTTTTTAAACAGCTCGTAAGGTGATTTCTTGCTTCTATGAGTAGGAATTTGGTTGAGGGTAAGCGTGCATGCGCTGAGAATCTCATTCCACAGGTTCTGTCGAAGACCTGAATCGAGGATGATTGATCTGAGGGATTCTAGAATTGTTCTATTGAACCTTTCAGCCAGTCCGTTCTGCTGGGGTGTGTATGCGTCAGAGAAGCGTTGTCGGATCACGTGCTCGGCGCAATATCTGTCCATCTCAGCATTAACAAACTCCGTACCTCGATCAGAGTGTAAGACGGAAGGATAGTACCCAATTCTTTTGGCTTCAACATCGAGAATGCGGGTGAGAGTGGCGAAAACATCTCCCTTGGAGACCAGAGGTATAGCTGAGAGAAACCGAGTGTTGCTGTCAACAACGGTGAGAATGAAGCGGTGCTTCCGATGAGAAGAAGGAGTGATAGGCCCTATCAGATCAAGATGTAGTTCTTCAAGAGGCCTTGAGGCTGATGATGATCTTGCTTTGAATGAAGCTCTAGTGATCTTCACAACGGCGCATGTCTTACAGGCTTCAGGTGCGCTTACTGGTATCCCGAGCTTGCTTCTGATGCGTCTATAGCTGATGTGACCAAGCGACTTATGAAGAAGCTCAGCTGAACTCAGGTGTGATTGATGATTGTGTTCGTCGAACTTGATAACAGGAATATTGTTATGATAGTTCCCTTCGAGAAGGAGCTGGTCGTTCTTGTGAACAGTGAAATGATTGGTGGAGAATTCTACTTTGCATTGCTCTAATATGAGATGTCGTAGCGAGAGGAGATTGACAGATATTTTAGGAACAAATAGAACATTGTGGAGGACGACAGGCTTCTTCTTATAGTTCAATGAAATAGACCCTCTTCCTTCTATCCTAAGGGTGTTCGGCCCACAACTAGTATTGATTACTCCTTTTTCGGTTTCGTCTAGATTAATGAAGAATTTCTTGTCAGAGACCATGTGAGATGTGGAACCGGAGTCAAGAATAAATGCATTGAGATGATGAGATGAGAAGGTGGAAAAGCTGCTGACGTTCGTTCCTTGAGACTTCTTCAGGAAGGCATCTCGTTTTTCAGGATGAATCATCCAGCAGTTTTCTTTAGTATGAGATGGTGAGAACGGGTTGTGAGCTCTGGGTTTGCAGCGGGGATCTTCTCTAGTGAACATGGCAGATTCGAGAGATTCAGCCTTGCTTCCAATTGAGACTTTGAGTTCGTTCAGATGAATTTCCAAGTGATCAATCAGGACTTCGGGCTTGATGTCCTCTCCGTCCTTGGAATGCGTGATCTTCTGTTTTATGTTGTCGAGGCTTCTCGGGAGTCGACGGATCAGATCGTAGGTAAGGATGTCTTCAGGCAAGTCTATGCCGACATCTTCCATTCTAACTAAGGTGCTTCTTACTTCAGTTATAAATTTTTCAATGTCGCTAGGATCGAAGGTGATGCTAGCAAAGGAGTTGTAAACTCGGGCTCGATTGGAGGGCTCGTTGGAGATAAAGCGTTTGAGGATACTTTTCCAGAGAAGTATCGCGTCCTCTTCGTTTGATGAGTTAACCACGTTCTTGTGAGTAGTGGTCGAGAGCTTGGCCATGATGATAGCGCATAGGATGGTATTATCATTATCGTCAAGCGCGGGTTTGCCATTGACGATTTGCTCCTTAAGGCCGCCAAGCTTGAAGAGGGCGATGATGCGAGTCTTCCAAGTAGAAAAATTTTCCTCGGTCAGTACCGGGATAGCCTCTATGGTCGTCTTTAAGATCGTAGGATTGATAGCGTCCATCTCGACGAGTATTAGAATCCGGTTCGGTTGAAGTTAAGGTAGTAGGTTCGGTTAGCAGTTTCGACTGTTAATCGTGAAGAATTTTTGATGAAATTTCTGAGAACCAAAACCGGACTGAAACAAAAAATAAGGATCAGAAAATTAGAAGCGAAAAGAAACATGATAAAAAAGAAAGAAAAGAAAAAAAGACAAAAGAAAGAAAATGAGGCATACCACTAAAGATGGAAATAGGTGTGAAGTAGGAAGAGGTCTTTTTTGAGAGCGAAGTAAGAAGAGCAGGAGATCTGATAAGAAGCACTGATAAAATAGACAACAGAAAAAAAGAAAAGAAAAGAAAGATTAGTGATTTCCTCAACAAACAACAAAGACACGAGCAAAGAGACAGGAGAAGAAGAAAAGAGTAAAAAAAAGAAATAACAAACAACACGTTGAAGAGACGTGATGAAGTGGAGAAGCAGCCTGACTGGAGATCTTGACGAAGGTCGAGATCGGACTTTGAGGAGTGAAGCGAATCGAGTATGTTAGATGGGTGATTGGAGAAGAAGGGGGTGATGAGCTAGGGAGACATTACAGTGCAGGTCTTGAGTGGCGATCTTGAGTCTTGAATCTTGCGAGTCGAATCTTGATCGAGTAGTGAGTGAGTAGTTGGACTAGAAAGCTTGTCGAGTCTGAGGAGCGAGAGACAGGCGCCGGTTCCTGCTTGTTGTTGCTGGCAAGATAGACCTAACAGGTGGTGATTGTTTTTCTCACTAAGCTGCGGAGAGGACAGCGAGCACAAGTCACGAGCTTAAAAGATAGGAGAGGCGCGAGTGTGGACCGTGACAGAGGAGAGTGTCAAGAATTCAACAAATAAGGTGAATGAAGGTGAAATAATGATGAAATGATGTGCTAAACATTGTGAAATTATCAACAACTTTTGTTGAATTTATTTTGAATTCTAGCTCAACTCAATCATTATGACTATGGACTACAATTGCTCAATAAATGCATGTTACACAGACATACTGGTCAACAAGGGCTGGGCCTTTCACGGATGATTACTAGTTTGTGTTGGTTATGGGGTGTGAAACCAATTTTGAAAATGTCCCCCTATCCCGCTCGAGTGGAATAGGGGGACATTGTCAAAATTCCCTCTCACAAAAAACAGAAATGGAACATGAAGCTGAGAATATATAAATAAATGAAAAACCCCTCTTACCACAAAGTGTGTGGCAATGCAACATGATGTCCAGCTGAACCCTAACACTCCCCGTATTGACTTCAATCAGTTTTTGGACTGAGAGGGCTACTGATTTGTCCCATGTTGTGGTACAATTGCAGCAAATTCTTGCTAATGTCAGGGAAAATTCTTAGATTAATTTGGATGCAGAAGGTAAAGAATTCAATAGTACTAGAGGCCAGGGCGGCTGCGCCGCCACACCCATTGTAGTATATGGATTATTCATCATAAACAGTTTCCCAGTCTCAAAGTTTTTCTTAATCAAGAATCTCAAATTAGCTTCATCCTTTGTAACCTCTAATAGCACAGAATTACTGGAGTTGAACTTTCTGTGAAATTTTGACCAGTGTCAGATTGTAGTTCCTTTTTGAGGTCACCAATCATTTCCCAAGAGTGTGACTGCTACCCTTGGAATTTGTTTCTTCAAATTTCACAGTTGGTTAACTTCAAATAAACCATGTTTGCTGATGTGTCTCTTGCTGAAAAGGGACATCAAAAGAGCTTAAGTTTTAGCTCATCTCTATCTCTTTCCAATCCTTCTATATGAAAGGGCAACCAGCCCACCAGGAAGGTTGCAACCTGCTCAAAGGGGGGTTCACAACCTGGTCCAGAAGATGGGAGAGAGCTTCTTTCCAATAAGGTCACCACCTGCCTGGTGAGCAGGTTATGATGAGTCTCACCTAATTTGATGTATGGACAGAGCTACAGAAAAGCTTCTTGATGTACCTTTTCAGCAAGGGACACAAATTTTCTTTCAGTTTTATGTCTCACTTTCATTTGTTCTTTCTGTTGGAGTAGTGTTTCTCTTTCTCCTCTTTTCTTTCTCTGCTTCATACCTGTTTCAGACCTGTCACCCACCTGTCACAGGATTCAGACTATACCTGGGCCAGAGTACGTGGAAGGATTCCTCTCCTCATCCTTCCACAAAACCTTCTCTCTGACCCAGGTATGCACTTTCTCTTTTCTCTTTTTTCTTTCTTCCTTTTCTGTTTTCCTCTGTGTTTTGTTTCTCTATGCTGATGGAATATTCAATCCTTCCACAAAACCTTCTCTCTGACCCAGTTGAATCCAACAGGTTATGAGCGCCAGCGCAATACTACTGCGATAAAAATAAAAAAAATAAAAAAAAAACATTAAGGTTTCCATAAGGATCCGTAGGCTTGTCGTTAAAGCCGTTGTCTCATGAAATCACCGCCTTCGCCTTTTCTAAAAATGACTGACCCAAAGCCGACTCCATCGATGTCGTCTACCCCTCAAGACTCCGAGGTGGCGAGCCACCCTACCCTTAAGCTTACTGGCGTTGAACAACTGAAACCGCCCGGGTCGGAGTCGAACTATCTTGATTGGAGTTGGATACTCGATATCCACTTCACGGCGACTGACGTTGACTATATAATCACCGACAATCCAGAGGACGCCAAGGCTAAACCCAATTGGGCTCGTGACAACAAGGCGGTATGCGGGATCATCTCCCGTACGATCCACCCGACGAACATCAGGAATGTCCGGCATCTGAAGAACGATGCCCGCGGCCTTTGGGTAGCACTCAAGCGAGCCCATCAGGACTCCTCGGCTGGAGGAGTCACCTACTGGCTTCGTAAACTTACCTCGTCTCGGATGGCCGGCGACGACTTACAAGCGCATCTAGAGGACATGGCGAAGACCTTTGAGCGGCTCAGCTCTTTGGTCACCTCCGAGGCTCCACTGACTCCTGACGACATATACTCGTCGTCGATCCTCACGTCTCTTCCCCCCGACTGGCTGGCCTGCGTTTCCTCGATGATGAACGAACCCCGAGTGGATCCCAACCGCGTCATCGACGCCCTTAAGGCCGAGGATCTTCGTCGCAAGACCCGCTCGACTGATCAGCCTGTTGTCGAGTCCGTCTCCCAGACATCTGGGCGGAAACAGTCCAGGCCTAAGACGGCTAAGCAAGACCAGCCGATCCGTCACTGTACTTTTTGTAATCTTGACGGACACGACTTGAATCGCTGCTTTAATGTAGCTCGACTCATCGAGAATCACAAGTCCACACAACCTCCACCGAAACAGAAGAAAACCGGCTCTAATCGCACGTCCTCCTTTGTCAACAATTCCAATTACCCGGCAAAGGCTGGTCGCACTTCTGCGGCCCCTCTCAGCGGTTCCAATAATCAATCCGACGAAGAGTCAGACTTTTCAGGCTCTGAGCTCGAGATTACCGCGGGACAAGCGGCTGTTTCCTTGTCCTCGTCCTCTCTTCCGGCTGTTCCTTCTGGCGATTCTAACCTTGACTCAGGGTGTTCGATCTCGATGACCCCCGACCTCGGTGCGGTCTCTTCAGCCAAACCCAATAACACTCCCGTGCGACTTGCGGACCACTCCACCGTCGAAGCTACCCACAAGGGTGTCTCCCGCTTACCGCTCAAGAATGCCACCTCGGTCGCGACACTGGTAGTCCCTGCTCTTGCAGAGCCTCTGATCTCCATTGCGGGACTCTGTGACGCCGGTCTCACTGCCGTATTCACTCCGACTTCGTGCGATATCTACTCTTCAGCAGACGTGAAGGTCTCAGGCTCACTCATGGGTAGAGGTTATAGACGTGGAAATCTTTTTTATCTTCCCTCTCAACCAGTCGGTCACTCCTCCTCCTCCTCCTTCACCTTGGACAACAAAGTTGACAACACTCTCTTGGGATATCATCACCGCTTCTCTCATATAGGGCTCCAACCGCTGAAGACTCTCCTCAAGTCCCAGGGAATAATCCCGACAGTGTGGAATGAGGTTGACGTCCGACAGTGTAAAATCTGCATTCAATCCAAGATGCACCGCCGATCCTTCAAGTCTCGGTCCCCTTATAGATCTCAAACCCCCGGTCAACTTGTTCACTCGGACGTGGGGTCATTTGAAGTAACCTCAAGGGAGGGCTACAAATATTTCATCTCTTTTGTCGACGATTGTTCAAAATCTGTTTCTCTTTTTCCAATGAAATACAAGAGTGATTCCTTCAACTGCTTCAAAATTTTCCGCGCCTTCTTTGAAAAAAGTAGCCAGTTCAAAATTCAAGCTCTCCGCACTGACAACGGGGGGGAATACATGTCAAATGAGTTCAAGAATTACCTCAGCTCCTCCGGCATTCATCATAATCCTGGTCCCCCACATTCCCCTCAGCTCAATGGTGTTGCAGAAAGAACGAATCGAACCGTTGGCAACTTTATTCGTGCCGCACTTATCAGCGCCCATGTTCCTAAATCCTTCTGGGTGGATGCTCTTCGCCACTCCTTCTATGCCAATGACTCTTTTCCTTGCAAGACACCCGTTGGTTTCAAATCTCCAGCCTCCATCCTGGGAAAACCTTCGGTTGATCTCTCTCTTCTCCACCCATTTGGCTGTCTTGTCTACTACAAACTTCAGGAAGCGGATCGTAAGAAGTTGGACGTGAAAGGTCGAGCCTCAATTTTGCTCTCCTATCTGGATGATGGAAATGGATACCGGCTCTACGATCTCGAGAAGAAAACGGTAATAAAATCCACAGATGTCACGTTCTTCGATTCAATCTTCCCCTATGGTGCCGACTTGAAGGTTGCCCCTTCCCCTGTCATCGTGGAACTTCCGTGGCCAGTTGTGCCTTCCCCTATCAAACCTATGGCCCCGCCATTGAATCCGGGTCCGGCCCCCATCCTTTCCTCGCCTAGTCCGTCTCCCACTCGGGATAGGATTCCTACACCAGATCTCCCGCTCTTGGACATCCCACTTCAGGATCGGTTTGACCGTCGTCTCACAGCTTCTATTCATGCTCCATCCAACTCGCCCAAAGCACCCACCAATCCACCTGCTTCACCTTCTGTTCCCTCTTCCCCGGTGCCGGTCAGTGACGTTGTTCCCATTTCCCTTCCTCCCCCCCCTCCTTCTCCTCCGTCACTCCCATCTACCTCTGCACCTTCCTCCTCCCCTCCTAGAAGAAAATCTGGACGGGAGAGAAAAGCTCCAGAACGCTATGGAAATTGGTCCAAATCAGCAAAGGCAACTGACGACTTGGATACTCCCAAGACATGGCGGCAACTTCTCAAATCACCCAACAAACACCGATGGTTAAAGGCAGCTGAGGACGAGTTTTCCTCTCTTCTTGGCATGCACACGTGGCGTCTAGTCCCCCGGCCAGAAAAACGTAAGATCATCAAGTCAAAGTGGGTTTTCAAGGTTAAACGCCGGCCGGATCGAACAATTCAAAAACTGAAGGCCCGTCTTGTAGCGATGGGTTACTCTCAAGTACACGGTCTGGACTACGATGAAGTGTTTTCTCCCACGCTCAGGCTTGAAACTCTCCGGCTTATCCTCAGCCTCCTGGCAATCCGCAAGTGGAAAGGTCGACAGGTTGATTTTAAGACTGCCTTTCTCAATGGCCATCTGGAGCACACAGTCTTCATGGAGCAACCTCCCGGCTTTGAAGATCCCTCTCACCCCGACTGGGTGTGCGAGCTTGATCGCTCTCTCTACGGTCTCAAACAATCTCCGCGCCAATGGAACAACGAACTCCATCGTGCCCTGCTTGACCTTGGTCTGAAGAACTCCGCCTACGATCCGACCTTGTATTTCAACCTGGTCAATGGGAAGCTCGTTGGTGCTCTCACCACTCATGTGGACGATTTAGCCATTGTTGGTGAACCGGTTTTTGTTGATAACCTCATCTCTTCTCTTGGTTCCAAATTCAAAATTGGTGCCGACGAAGACTTACACCATTTTCTCTCTCTAAAAATATCTCGTGACATCCCTAACAATCTAGTGTACCTGAACCAGTCTCATTACATCGATGAACTTTGTGATCGTTTCCTCAATGGCTCCCACCTTCCAGTCTCCACCCCAACAGACTCAAACTTCAAGAACCTCCGCCGCAAGCAAGAATGCGACCCCCCTTCCAGTGGCCCGTATAATCAAATCATTGGCTCTCTTCTTTGGGTTTCACAGTGCACTCGCCCCGACGTTTCCTTTGCGGTTAACCGTCTCTCTCAGCACCTACGAGATCCCTCCGATGCTCATTGGTCTGCAGCCGTGCGCATTCTTAATTATCTGGTCACTACTAAACACCTCAAACTCAAGCTAGGCGGTCAACTCTCGTGCTCTGGGTTCTCCGACTCAGACTGGGCGGAAGACAGGGATGACCGCAAGTCTACTTCAGCTTATACTTTTCGCATTGGTGATGGTGCCATTTCCTGGAAATCACGTAAACAGGCCACTGTCTCACTCTCCAGCACCGAAGCAGAGTACAAGGCAATCTCTGATTCTTGCAAAGAAGGTCTTTGGCTTCGACATGTCCTCTCAGAACTACGACTTCGTCCCGGCACGGCCATTCCTATTCATGTGGACAACGAGGGCGCAGAGGCATTGGCTAAGAATCCAGAACATCACGCCCGCACTAAACATATTCATGCTCGGTATCATTTTGTCCGAGAATGTCTTGCAGATGAAGAGATAACTCTTCTTCATGTCTCAACAAAAGAAATGCTTGCCGACATGCTCACTAAACCCCTTCCTCGTCTCATGCTGGAACGACATCGTCAAATGTTTGGATTGGTTGCCTGATTTTCTTTCTTTCTTCTTCTCTTTTATTTAATGTCTTTCTTTTTTTTCTTTCTCTCTTTTCTTTCTCTCTCTTCTTCTTCAGGTCTTCAGCAAGGGGGGGTGTTGGAGTAGTGTTTCTCTTTCTCCTCTTTTCTTTCTCTGCTTCATACCTGTTTCAGACCTGTCACCCACCTGTCACAGGATTCAGACTATACCTGGGCCAGAGTACGTGGAAGGATTCCTCTCCTCATCCTTCCACAAAACCTTCTCTCTGACCCAGGTATGCACTTTCTCTTTTCTCTTTTTTCTTTCTTCCTTTTCTGTTTTCCTCTGTGTTTTGTTTCTCTATGCTGATGGAATATTCAATCCTTCCACAAAACCTTCTCTCTGACCCAGTTGAATCCAACACTTTCATGGATCCCAATATAATAAATCTGCACTATCACCATTTTTGAATACAAGGTTCCCCCTCATTCAGCCTTGTGAGAGTCCTCCCTGTGCAACAAGCAATAGATATGAAGGGCTCTGGGGGAAGGCAGCCATTATTTTGTGGGATTGTTTACTTTTTTACTCACCTCTTATCATCAGAAATATTTACGCCTGCAAGAAACATACAACCTTTGCATTGCAGCCCTGTTATGGCCTATTCTTTCCGCAATTGCTCACTCCCACACTTCCAAAAACAGCTGCCTCTTCCAAACCCTGCAGTACAATACCTTGAAACCCAAAATCAACAATTTCACACCCTTGGCTACAGCTATGACCTTTGAATCTTCACAATCCACTTCTCGCCTACTTATGTTGGTGCAACAAAACAGGAGTATATGTAGCATATTCTCCTGCAACATGAAACTCTAGGATGCAGATCTTCCCATCCTCAAATTTTTTGTGGGGTTGCCTCATAATGGTTGGGTACGGGCCAAGAATGCCGCCATGTGAGCTGGAACTGCACCAGCTGGTTGAAAGAGCCTCTCTGTGAGCTGGTACTGCATCATCTGTTCAGGAGTGCCTAACAGCAATCTAGTACTGTGCCAGCTGGTCAGGAGTCCCTTTCTGCGAGCTGCTAGTGCACCAGCTCGTCGGAAGTGCCTCCCAGCGAGTTGGTACTGTACCAGATTGTCGGGAGTGCCTCCCAGCGAGTTGGTACTGTACCAGCTCGTCGGGAGTGCCTCCCAGAAAGTTGGTACTATACCAGCTCGTCAGGAGTGCCTCCCAGCGAGCTGGTACTGTGTCAGCTCGTCGGGAGTGCCCCCCAGCGAGCTGGTACTGTACCAGCTCATCGGGTTTCCTCCCAGCGAGCTGGTACTGTACCAGCTCTTCGGGAGTGCCTCCCAGCGAGTTGGTACTGTACCAGCTCGTCAGGATCAGTGCCTCCCAGCGAGTTGGTACTGTACCAGCTCGTCGGGAGTGCCTCCCAGCAAGCTGTACCAGCTGGTTGGGATTGCCTCCCAGCGAGCTGTACCAGCTGGTTGGGAGTACCTCCCAGCGAGCTGTACCAGCTGGTCGGGAGTACCTCCCAGCGAGCTGTACCAGCTGGTACCAGCTCGTCGGGAGTGCCTTCCATGCGAGCTGGTACTGTACCAGCTCGTCGGGAGTGCCTCCCAGCAAGAGGCCGGTCTGGTCAATGTTGTGCCATCCACCATTGGCATCAACTGTTTGCGTTGTTCTCCTGCAGTTCTAGGAGACATTGATTGCAGAAGCGCAGCCTCTGAACGGGTGGTGAGGAGCATCAGCAGAGTCAGTCTAACAATTATTCTTTAAAAAAATAAGGAGATGGGCAAGGGTGCTTCACCTAAAAGGCTCGCACATGCAAAAAATTGTGTGGGAGCATGCGTACATGGTGGCAGGTCAAGTTGTTTGTCTGGCCCAGCAAAGCCAGTGAGAGTAAATTAAGTTCACCGCTGAAAAAGACCCATCCGGTGGGCGTTTCCGACACGGCATCGGACAGGATTGTTCTATGCTATGTCGGACAAGCCAGTCCGACCATCTTGTCTGACATGGGATTGGACCATTCTGTCCAATCCCATGTCGGACAAGGTTGTTTGACTGATTTCTTCAACGTGGGATTGGACAACGTGTTGGATCCCATGTCGAACAACCACTGTCCGATGAGTTCGTAACTCATTGGACCAATTGTTTGACTATTGTGAGGTCGCTCAAATATTTTGAGCAACTTCCAAATGGTTGAACGTCATGGTCCGATGAGTTTTAACTCATCTGACAGATGTTGTCCAACACGGCATTGGACAGAATTGTCCAATGCTGTGCCAAACAAACCAGTCAAACAAAAGTGTTTGACATGGGATCAGACCATTCTGTCCGATCCCATGTTGGACAGGCTTCTCCAACATGGCATCGGACAATCATGTTTGATGCCGTGTCGGACAAGCCCACCGGATGGGCTATTTGTAGCGGTGGTTGTTCCTGCCTGTGGCGTTTGGGTAATGTTTGCCAAGGTCAAGTGGGGGCTGAGGAGGGTGGCAATGTATCTGAAGACGGGTTCCAGGAGCAGCGGGACAAGGTGGGGGGTCCGTGTAGACCAGGAAGGGGAGCATGGGGCAATCACATCCATTGTCTGGAAGTTCCTGTTAGATGAGATCTCCTTCAGCATTGTCATGGTACTTGTGTCATTGACAAGGATCGAGTGGGCTGACCAGATGTCCTTGGTGCACTGCCGGGATAGTCGCAGTACAGACTCCGGCGCCATAAAGATCTGGCCGGTCAAGACAGGCAGGATGTTGCCATAGTCTGGACTGTGGACTTGGCAGGAGTGCGAGTTGTGCGCCCCAGCTTGGGCTTGCCGTGAGCACACAATTGTAGTCAAACAGGTGTAAAGCCTGGTTCCAGACGTGTCCAATGCTATATGATGACCGTCCTTGATGTTTACAACCTTCTGGGAGTCAAGTAGCCAAACGCATGCACCCATGCCAAGACAGGCTCATCTACCAGCACCATTGAAAGTGGTGTCTTTTCTTCCTGCTCCTCAGCTTCTTTCTGTGAGGAGTGATTAATGGGGATCCGGGTGCGGATGGGACAGAAGGTTTGGTTTAGTGGTAGCCCTGACCTGTAATTGCGAGAGGTCCCCATCCAGTTCATTATTCAACACAGTGATGGTGAAAACATTTCCTGGTTGCAACGGACTGGATGAGAAGATCCTGATCAGTTGGAGTGGTCATAGTAAGGCCTCAGGCAAGTGTTTCAGCAACAAGCTGGATGTACTGACTTGGGCAGCCAGGCTAGAGCATTGTGAAGGGTTCAGGCCTTTTGCTGTGTTACGGTGAGGCAAAAACCATGACAGCAGAGAAGATTAGTAAAACTCACAGGTGAATGACAACAATGGTGGGCACTGGGGAAAGTAAGAAAAAAAGAATTGGGGGAATGTAAGAAGGGGTGATTCGCTGACTTTCAAGCGGTACATTCCCCCCTACAACCTTCGGCGAGAGTGGTTAGGGGTTTGTCTCTGGTCACACAGCTTCCACGCTTGTGGAACTGATGTTAGGTCCTGGCAAGTGAATCAGCCCAGCGTCATAGTTAGCTGGCTGGAAAACTTTCAAACTGAGGTGGTGAGGGGGTGTTGATGTCGATGGTCACGGGTTCAGCCCAGACCTCCACAACTTGGCAGTTTACAGGGGAAACCTGTGATCTGGTTTTTGTGAAAGCTCAGGTTTATTAGACTTGGATATTATGATTATTAACCAATTTTTTCAAAGAAGATCTTGGCCATGATGATGTGTTGGAACATTATTATCCTTCCTGAATGAATTTTTTGTACACTAATAAACTTTCAATCAAACAGTCTGGATTTTCACCAGAATCATTTTATCAATTGAAGAACAATTCAACTTGAATTACAAATTTGTTTTGAGTATCTTTTTTATACAAATTCCAGTCAAATTCCTGATGAGTTCAACATGGGTTAACTAATACTTTGTGAAGTTCAAAGAAAGATGTAGGGGGGGTATCCACCAGAGTTAGAGAAAAAAGTTAATCTATGGCACTCCCTGGGGAGTGCCCCCCCCCCCCCCCCCCCCCTCCTCTCCCCTGGTGACAGTAATATTAAAGAACAAAAAGAGATAAAAAAAGCTAACCTGGGAAGCTAAGCACATCAAGGGCCATCTGGAGCAGGCCCCCATGAGTATTTCCTGCACGCTGTTTTCGCATCCACCATGTAAGGGGGTCCACTGGCTGACCGTTGTCACTCAAACTCAAACCTTAAGAAAGCCACATGGTGATTTTTTTCACTTCATTATCACTTTCCTCAAGGTCTCTTTTTATATTCTCCTTAGGTTTGATCTCCTTTCTCATCAATCACAGAATTGATCTTGAGCCTCAAACTTTGTCATTTCTTCAAAAGAACTCCTACCACATTCTCCAAAATGTTGTGTGCAACTGGGAGCCAGCAGTGATGGTGTGCTGAAAGATCATACACTTCACACATCAGAACTAGAACTAAGCAAAAAGATGACAGACACAAAAGAGAAGGGAGAGAAAGGACATGAAGAGAGGTGAGAGACGTACCTGGGAGCCAGAAGTGATGTTGGATGAGGAAAGCATCCTTCCACATATGCTTTTTCCAGCTAGACTCAACCTGTTACATGTTACTGAAATGTAATGAAAAGGTGAGAAGCACAGAAAAGAAAAAATGAGGAGAAAAATACAGAAAACAAAACCCAACACAAAAAACTCTTACTTACACTGGATTTCACAAAATTCCTCTTCATTGTTTGCCAACAGATGATCTTCATTATTCTCTCAATTCATGTACTGTTGGGATTTTGTTTGGAACTTCTCATTCAAAATTTTTTGCCTGCTTTTAAAAGAAAGAGTTTGTTTTTTCCTCTTTCATTTTTTGAGGGATTAATGTAACTTTGTGAGTGTTAGAGCATATGCATTGGGCGGATTAAGACCCCGTTTTAGGCTATTTTAGCAACAAACCTCCCACACCGGAGAGGTCAATTGTCAGCCTCTGTGATACCAAGGGCTAGTAACTTTTAGCTACACAAGGTGATAAGGGTTTAAAATAAGGGTAAAGTAGGATAATTTCACGTAGAAAAGTAGTAAGAGGAAGGTATAAAAGAATATAATTCTTTTATAGAGGGGCCTGCTGGCGCAGGGGTGTTTGTAGGTGCCCTCTGTATCAGAGATCTGCTAAGCAGGGTGGTGTCTGATTAAGCAAACAATGGGTTTCTGCGTAACAGAAGGTGGTACCAAAGTGCTTTTCCAATTAAGGAACCAGAATGGGGACAGAAGGATGAAAGAAGTACTCACTATCGCTTCTTTCAAGCCAAAAAGCCACGTAGGGGGGTGAAGTAGAGCTGATGGGTAGATTGAAGAGTTTCTGCGCAGGAGCTGGACACTTAGAATGGTTGATTTGAAGGGAACACCACGGATAAAACAGGCAAAACAGGGCAGAGTAACTGAAATAAGGACAGGACACGGCGTAACTGATTGACTGTAATAATAATTGATGATGGTGAACAACTTTTGGCGTGGAAAGAGGGCTCTATATATACTAATTTCACTCATAGTGGAGGACCTTTCTGCCTGTGTGCATGTAGTAACTGGTTTTCAGCGCAATGTGGCCAATTTGGGAGATTGGCACTAACAAGGCTCATCCCAATGACACTGCTGGTCATTAATTCAGCGTCACAAGTTCTTTCCATGACCTTAATAGCCTATTTAGTCATTGTAACTAAGGTACATAACAACACTGACATGTGATTGTATCTGAAATGGGCCACAAATGGCTAAGGCCAATCATTAAAGGCCACGCTGGCTATGTTACTCTTATGTATTCAAGGTTTTTATTAATAAAACCTTGTAAATAAACCACGTAGAATATACTTTTACCCTAGTTACACTTGTACATATGTGGTAACTAGGGGATTAGCTATTTCCACGCATTTGGCCAATTCCCCATTGGATTATATAATCCACGCGCGGGGTTGGAGGTTTAAACCCCAATTGGGCCTAACTTTCAAACTATACACAACACCTCAATTATAAGTCCATAATTGGTCATTTCACATATCCAAGTTTACTAAAGCTGCAGATTTATAGATCTAAAAATCAAGGGTTTCCCCTACTGCACAGTGCCCCAGTGGGCTCCGGCCTCATGCACTGGGCCCAAGTGGACCCCAGTGGTGTGCGCACAGTCCAAGTGTACTGCGGCATGAATCCACTCCCCTGACATACACAACAAAAAATTTTGCAATCACCCCATGGAAAATTGGAATTTTTGGGGGTGAATTTGAATATTTTTTTCACAAAAAAATGAAATCTTTTCTTTCTTTTCTTTCTTTTCTTTCTTTTCTTTCTTTTCTTTCTTTTCTTTCTTTTCTTTCTTTTCTTTCTTTTCTTTCTTTTCTTTCTTTTCTTTTCTTTTCTTTTTTTTTTTCTTTTCTTTCTTTTCTTTCTTTTTTTTTTTTTTCTTTCTTTTCTTTTCTTTTTTCTTTCTTTTCTTTCTTTTCTTTCTTTTCTTTCTTTTCTTTCTTTTCTTTCTTTTCTTTCTTTTCTTTCTTTTCTTTCTTTTCTTTTTTTTCTTTTCTTTTCTTTTTTTTCTTTTCTTTTTTTTTTTTTTTTTTTTTCTGTTTTTTTCTTTTCAAACCACTGGGCTTTAATTGGAGATTACATTATTCACCAACAAAGCCTGCAGATTCTCACAAAACAAATTGGGATTCTTAGTCATAAGTACCACTCCCTGTGGTTGTGGTACCATGCAAAACATGGCAACCAAAGAGGAAGTTGGACTTTGATAAGTTTGCCCTAAGGTACTTGTGGCACAACTTGATTGTGTAGGTCTATCTGCATTACGTCAAGGCTGATAGTGTTAGGGTTGCAGGCTTGGAGGTTAAGGGTAACTAAGAGGCTGATACTTGAACTGGGGAAGGGAGGGCAAGGGGAGCTCTCACTGCTCAGCATACATAGTGATTTTTCTGCAGGGCTAAATCCTTGGTTTTTTCCCCAAGGAAGTGTGGCTGGGCCTTGTATCCACAAAGACTTTTCAAGCCTGGGATGCCTTGGCGTGAACTTGACTTAGTGTTGCCTACTAAGCCCCAAAACTTACAGCCTGAGATGGGGCACTTCATAAGGAACCCTCATCTTCACATAGTGCTCCCAGCTCAAAAAGACTAAGGCCCAGCTTTTTACACATGGCACAATGCAAAAACCACTTCAGCCTTGTGTATACAACCTGCCGCAAGGTACTACAGTGGAATTAATTCAGCTTAGAAGTAGAGTTACAGCCCTGTTAAAGAAGTTTGTTTAGGCCTGTGCAACCGGCAAAGACTTATACTGAGACCATAAAGAGCAGGGACAAGGCTTTCCTGGGAATCCTGTCAAGGCCACAGGAAGTTCCTTGACATTCAAGACTACAGAGCCAAGCCAACTCTCCCAACATAATATAGCTATGCCCCAAATTGCCTAGCGCGTCCTCCAATGGGATCTAGTAGCCTTGGCCTACAGCTGTTACCAGCTCAGCTTGCAGGCTTACCTTCCAGCTCAGCTTTTGGGATGGACTGCCAGCTGATCTGGTAACAGCCTAGCATGCAGGCTGACCTACCAGCTGGGCTGTTACCAGCTCAGCATGCAGCCTGAACAGCCATCTGAGCTTTTAACAGCTCATTGTTGAGGCTGACTGGCCAGATGAGCTGTCAAAAGCTGAGCATGAAGGCTTACTGATCATCTCAGCATGAAGGCTGACCTGCAAGCTGAGCTGTGACCAGCTCAGCAGGCAGGCTGACTTGCCAGCTAAGCTATGGCCAGCTCAGCAGGCAGGCTGACCTGCCAGCTGAGCTGTGACCAGCTCAGCAGGCAGGCTGACCTGCCAGCTGAGCTGTGACCAGCTCAGCAGGCAGGCTGACCTGCCAGCTGAGCTGTGACCAGCTCAGCAGGCAGGCTGACCTGCCAGCTGAGCTGTGAGCAGCTCTGCAGGAAGGCTGACTTGCCAGCTGAGTGGTGAGCTCTGCAGGAAGGCTGACTTGCCAGCTGAGTGGTGACCAGCTCTTCAGGCAGGCTGACCTTCCAGCTGATCTGTGGCAGGCTGACCTGCAAGCTGAGCTGTGACCAGCTCAGCAGGCAGGCTGACCTGCCAGCTGAGCTGTTACCAGCTCATCAGGAGGGCTGACCTGCCAGCTGAGCTGTTACCAGCTCATCATGAAGGCTGACCTGCCAGCTGAGCTGTTACCAGCTCATCAGAAAGGCTGACCTGCCAGCTGAGCTGTTACCAGCTCATCAGGAAGGCTGACATGCCAGCTGAGCTGTTACCAGCTCATCAGGAAGGCTGACCTGCCAGCTGAGCTGTTACCAGCTCATCAGGAAGGCTGACCTGCCAGCTGAGCTGTTACCAGCTCATCAGGCAGGCTGACCTGCCAGCTGAGCTGTTACCAGCTCATCAGGCAGGCTGACCTGCCAGCTGAGCTGTTACCAGCTCATCAGGCAGGCTGACCTGCCAACTCAGCTGTTACAGATGAGCTGTTACCAGTTCCCAGCTCAACAGGCAGGTCAGCCTACATCCTGAGCTGTTCACCACTCAGCTGGAAGTCCAATGTGCATGCTGAGATGGTATCAGCTTGGCAATCCAAGCAAGTTAGCCTTCCAGCAGCAATGACAAAAAGAAAAAAGGAAAGAAAAAATTGAAAGAAAGAAAAGACATAAAGAAAAGAAAGAAAAGAAAGAAAGAAAAGAAATAAAAGAGAGAACAGAAACAAAATAAACAAAAGAAAGAAAATAAAGAAAACAAAGAAAAGCAAAGAAAAGCAAAGAAATAAAGAAAAGAAAGAAAAGAAAGAAAGAAAAGAAAGAAAAGAAAGAAAAGAAAGAAAAGAAAGAAAAGAAAGAAAGAAAAAAAGAAAAAAAAGAAAGAAAAGAAAGAAAAAAAAGAAAAAAAAAAGAAAAGAAAGAAAAGAAAAAAAAAAAAGAAAGAAAAGAAAGAAAAGAAAGAAAAGAAAGAAAAGAAAGAAAAGAAAAAAAAGAAAAGAAAGAAAAGAAAGAAAAGAAAGAAAAGAAAGAAAAGAAAGAAAAGAAAGAAAAGAAAGAAAAGAAAGAAAAGAAAGAAAAGAAAGAAAAGAAAGAAAGAAAGAAAAGAAAGAAAAGAAAGAAAAGAAAGAAAAGAAAGAAAAAGAAAGAAAAAAAGAAAGAAAAGAAAGAAAAGAAAGAAAAGAAAGAAAAGAAAGAAAAGAAAGAAAAGAAAGAAAAGAAAGAAAAGAAAGAAAAGAAAGAAAAGAAAGAAAAGATTTCATTTTTTTGTGAAAAAAATATTCAAATTCACCCCCAAAAATTCCAATTTTCCATGGGGTGATTGCAAAATTTTTTGTTGTGCATAATGGCTGTCTATTCCGGGGGTTTTGTAGTTTTTAACATAGTCTCTGCGGCCCTCCTTTTATAGATGACCGCTTAGCTTCAAGTCCGCCAACCCCCTACAATTACATTTTTGCCGCGCTGGATAAATGAAACCGCGGTGTGGTTGCCATTTGCCCACCTGCCACTACATGTTGTCATTGTCACCTTGGCCAAGGTCAATGGGTGCAACCAAATGGCAACCCAACCCTCCAACGCGCACCTGCACACCACTTTTGTGGCAACCCTCTTACGTAAAGCATTACATGCAGCGTGACAACATCCGCAATGCACATGATGCAACCTTTACAGTCATAACCAATGCAACACCAAGGGCCTTATGTAGCCGCGCCGACCCTCTTCACCAGTCAACTCAATAATGTCTTGTGATTTTCATATGGTCATGTTATGATAGGTGCCTTTTTTACCCAATCTTTGGCCTGACCAGTTTGCATCCAGCGGTTGCCATGACCTTCAGCCCTGCAAGGGGAAAATTTGGTATATCCAAATCTTTCTGCGTATTCTTTTCGGGCATTTAACCTGTGTGTCTCAATGCTCATGTATCCGCACCTGCACTCTTGACTCTTCTCAGACCTCATCGTTGATTTACATTTCAACGCTTCACCCGCGCCAACAGTTGATCAAGACATCACGCCAAGATAGCAATTGACACCACCATCCTTCCTTCATTTCCTTTCATTGTGTAATTCTAACTTCTGTACTCTTCCTTAAATAACCCATAGCCTTAAAATACATTCCTCCAACATGTCACAGCAAGTCCTTGGGTGCCATTAGATCTTTAAGGGGCCGTTCGGCCGCGCAAGCGTATCTTGAGTGTATCTTGCGGGCCCCTGCAAAACTAGAGATACGCTCAAGATACAGTATCTCGTTAGACAAGATACCAAGAAATGAGATACTGAGCGTTTGGGTGACTTCAATATCTCAAAAATATTCAAGATACCGTATTATGTCCCTCACCTCAATGAGATTCACCTACTGGGTGTATTTCAACTCAGATACGGTATCTCGGCAACAGTGGTGTCCGTCACCATCATCAAACAAACCACACAACACAACACCTTTCTCTCTTGATGGCCATCAAGAGAGTGCCTCTATACTCTTCCTGATGGCCAATATCCCATCAACACAGAGATACACCCTCCCAACGGCTGTTATCAGCCGTTGGGAGAGTGTATCACCCTCCTGATCGCCAATATCAGCCATCAGGAGAGTGTATCACCCTCCCGATTGCCAATATCAGCCATCGGGAGAGTGTATCACCCTTTTGATGGCCAATATCGGCCATTGAGGGAGTATCTACACCCTCCTGGTGGCCAATGTCAGCCATTGGGAGAGTGTATTACCCTCTCAATGGCCAATATAGGCCATGGGGAGGGTGCAGCACCCTCCTAATGGCCAATGTTGGCCGTCGGGAAGGCGTGACACCCTCTCGATGGCCAATATTGGCCATTGGGAGGGTGTATCTGTCTTCCAATGGTGGATATTGGCCATTGGGAGGATGATACACTCTCCCAATGGGCAATATTGGCCTTTGGGATGGTGCATCACCCTCCTGATAGCCAATATCAGCCATTGGGAGGGTGTAGATACTCCCTCAATGGCCAATGTGGGCCATCGAGAGAGTGATGGAAAGTTTTCCTCCCTCCTGATGGCTGATATCAACCACCAGGAGAGAAGTGTGAAGGGCAGCCAAACAGGCCCAGTGTCTGTATCTGGGGAGGAGCTGTGGCCTGCCCCAGATACAGTGTCATGTTTGGCTGCCGTGGGGTCCATGTCCTAGATTCCCTGAGATACGTATCTGCCCATGGGCAGATACGTATCTCAGGGAATCTAGTATCTCAGGAATTTGAGATACTGAGCCTGCGGCAGCCTAACAGGCCCTAAGTGAAAAGCTGATGGGACCTTGGAATCAATTATTTTCATGAAACTGAGGGTATCAATAGGTCACATTGGTGAGTCTTACAGCTGGCCAGATGCTGGGGCAAAACGCTGCTGGCTCAGGCACAGAGCTCACACAAACTGGCCGGCAAGTGAAGGACGGAATTTGTCCGTCAACACATCTTCCACTGGTTGCGACTCCACTCCAATTTTTTATGATCTGGCTAACATTGGGTCCTACTCAACTATGGAAGGATGAAATTCACTCCGTGCAAAGACAAAGCTGATCAGGAAAAAGCAGATTTGTCTTTACCATGCAAACAAACAAAGACCTCAGCTCCTGCCAACAAATTGCAACCAGTCTCAACGGATGTTAAAGGCAAGCAAAAACCCAATCCCAAGCACATTTTGGATGAGGCAAGTGATTCGTCATCCAGTGACGAGTCGGACCATTTACTTGCCGCACCAATTATCCCGATGCAACCAGCTCCAGGCACCCCATAGGGCTCTTGTCCTTGGGGCTGTCCGCACAAATCTATCATAAACAATGCAGCAAAGCAGATGAAAATGCTTTATCCTGCTTTGGATATAACTGATTATCAACCTAGCAAACCCCATGAATCAATTACTCCTTGTGTGTCAAACCTCCATCTCCCTCTGCCTCCTAGAGAAAACTGGTGTATATAATGTGAATCACTGTGTATAAGCTTCCTTTTTTGCAATGCAACACAGCTTAGAATTTATTGAGGTTGACCGGGTATTGTTGAAGGGTTTTTGACCTGTCAAGTGAAAAAAAGGCTGAGGACAGACCAGACAAGAAAATAATTGGAGTTCACAGAGCTCCATGTCAACACGGCAAGCTTAACTTGAGCTGTAAGGAGTGGCGCATGACCAAAAACCTGGTTCTCAAACGGATTCCTTGGCTATAGGTTGACAATCAGATCAGAAAGTGCCGTCAAGCTGAGTGATGTAATATTACTGTATGAGATGTTGTGTGGCATGGTTTGAGCGCGTATTGCAATTGGTTTGAAACGCTATAAGTGCAGTGGCAGAGCCGCCGTGAACTCTAGTGGTATGCATATATAATAAGTACATACGTGTGTAATGTCTATTGTGACATATGTATGTGGCCAATTCTTACGGGTAATTGGTTCAAGGTGAAGCACCATGAAAAAACAATTGTCACTTGAGATCAAGTGACATTACTCAACTTTGGTTACAGCTTCAAAGCTACTCCATTCCTACTCTTAATTTAATTTTGGTCTTCTTGATGTCCATTTTGAAAAAATTCAGCAAAAAATTAGCATCAGCTCAGCTCTCACTAGCAGTTAAGCTCAGCCTGCTCAGCAGTTCAGCTCATAGCCAACTTTGGTTCAGCTCAGGGCTCAGGGTGGCCAGGAGCTTGGCATTTACTGTGGCATTGCTCAGCTCCCATTGTACCAAAGTTCAGGGATCCCCATGAAATAGATCAGTTATCATTGAAACTGAGCAGAATTCACTCTATATAGTTTTAGGAAAAGAAAAGGTCTGGATAGATTGTGGATAGCTGGCTGGAGTTGGCGGCATGTCACTTGATATCAAGTGACAATTGTTCTTTCATGGTGAAGGAGTAGGAATTTAGGGGTACTTCCAGTGAGGGACCCTACATTAATTTGCATGAGGATTCAGAATATGACATAATATCCTAAGCTGTCCTCAAGGTTTAGAAGTTATTTAGTATTTTTGTAAAAAGTAGTTTGTTATTTTAATTTATTACTTATTTTTATGGTGCCAGGACTTTGCTAAGCTCATTGGATAAAAATAAGTAAACTAAGTTTTTTGTGCATTATTAGTCATATAAATGGGTCTTAATACTGTAGTAATAGTGTATCTTTTTATGTTACTTTTGTCAGGTTGGCTCTGTCATAGCAGCAAGCTGACATCAAAGCTGATGCTATTGCTAAATTAATTTTTAGTTTTTGTCAAGCCTTGCCAAATCTAGCACCACTTGGCATTTTTGCCAAAGGGTTTGCACATATCCAGAACACTCCACATCTCCACATCTTCCCTTCTTTGCTGCACCTCCACTCATCCTCACACATCACTTCAGCTCCACAAAACTCCAATTAAATCTATCAAGATCAAGAAACATGGTCTGCAGGGCAAATTGGCTGGACGACAAGGATTCCCAGCTTGGAAGAAGCTGGCTTCATACTTCACAGAACCAAGGTTGGGCCAATAACCAATACAAGTATTATAATACTTGTATTGGTATTGTATTGTAAAGTAACAAATCATTTGTTACAATACGCACCCGTTGAGTTATTGGCCTTGAAAAGTACCAATAACAATAACATTAAAGGCGGGGAAAATACCCTCATTTATACAGCCTGTAACGTATTGTAAAGTATTGTAAAGTTATTGAAAACTTGATAAATTTTTGATAAAACTAACAGAAAAAAAATGAAAATAACCGGCCGATACATTACATATTGGGGCAGCCTAAATGCACACCAATAATTTACTACATGTACACCAAATCTTTTGTGTGCCAACATTCATACACCAAGAAACCTTGGGTATGGCACTTGAGCACACCAAAAATGTTGGTGTGCACATGTGAGTACATACACCAAAAACTTTGGTGTAAATGCAAAAAAGTACATTAAGAGCAAGGATATTGGTGTGCAGGATGGTGTACACCACATTTTATGGTGTGCACAAGTGGCTTACACCAAAAGTTAATGAAGTTCAGTCAAAGTTTCATCCCAAATTTGCATTGAAGAGAACACTAGTGTTTTTCTTTAGTGAAAAACTTGGTTCAAGGGTGTGGACACACCAAGAATATCTGGGGTAGAAAAGTAAGGATGGCCTCAGGTACCCGTTGGCGGGTACCCGGACTTTGGGAAAAAAACAGAAAGGTACCCGCCAACATCCATATGTGCATAATTTAAATGCACATATGCATATATATATATATATATATATTAGGCCCTCAGAAGGAGTGTCCACTCCTCACAATGACCGGTTCAAACCTGCCATCAAGGGAAGCACGCATTCCCCTCAATGGCTGGTACAGACCATTCATCAAGGGGAGCATGTGCTCCTCATGATGGCCGGTCTGAACTGCTCATTGAGAGGAGGGCCTATGCCTCTCAATGACGGGTACAGACCAGCCGTCAAGGGGAGTTTGTGCTCCCCATGATGACCCATCTGTACCAGCCATTGAGGGGAATGTGTACTCCCCTCAATGGCGGGTCTGTGCTGGCTGCCGGACCGGCTCCACACCCGCGGGTACCTGCCACAAGTACCCAGGTAACTGTTGCTTTGACCGCTGCGGGTGCAGGTACGGGTGCATGTGCCGGAGATTGGCTGTGTTTTTGAGGAGGTACCTGCACCCGTGGCAAGTACCCGGGTGCAAGGGGCCATCTCTATAGAAACGTTACACCCCTTACAAAAAGTAGTGATTTATCTCAAATTGGTGTGTGGTTCCAATGCACACCAAAATGCTTGGTGTATCTTGACTCTGCACACCTGATTTTTTTGGCATTTTGGTGTGCATTATACCATACACCAAATGTACTGGTGTACACTATGGTTTGGACCAAGTAGCCTTGGCGTGCATCAAGGTTCACAACAAAAATTTTGGTGTGCACACCTACTGTACCCCTTTTTGTTTTCCATGAATTAAATTATTGGTGTGCATTTAGGCTGCCCCTACATATTTGGAGCCAAATATTGTAACGTATTGTAACGGCCCACCATTGACAGAACCCAATATTTGTGAACTCAATGAAACGAGATCAGTTTTGGGAAAAAGCAGCCAAGCACTTCAATGAAAATTCAACAGGTCAGGAAAGCAATGCAACCAGCCTCAAGAATAGGTCAGTAAATTTTCATTTTTTATACCCAAGAAAAACAATGGTTCTTAGCCAAACGGATACTGGACCATCTATGAAGCATTCTAGGATAAGAACCATTGTTTTTCTTGGGTATAAAAAATGAAAATTTACTGACCTATTCTTGAGGCTGGTTGTGAGTCATATATGCCACAGAACTTAGTGACAGCCAAACGGATACTGGACCATCTATGAAGCATTCTAGGATGTCACTAAGTTCTGTGGCATATATGACTCACTCAAGCAAAATCCACCATCTGGATCCAAAGCACGTGATTAATGGGTGAACCAAGCCAAGACCCTTTATCTTGATCAGACCAACAAAAATTTCACCTAAAACAATGCTTGGCACAAATTGCGAGATGCTCCGAAATGGTGAACGTCTATTGCAAAAACCTCAGCTCCCAATCTTATTGGAAACCCTGACTTGGCTTTGTCTTTGCAGCCTGAATTGTCAGCCTCTGTGATTCCAAGGACTAGAACCTTTTAGCTACACAAGGTGATAAGAGTGCAAAAGAAGGGTAGAGTGGGATATTTCCATGTAGAAAAGTAGTAAAAGAGAAGAGGTGAAAGAATATAATTTCATAGAGGGAACTGCTGGCGCAGGGGTGTTTGTAGGTGCCCTCTAAGTCAGAGATCTGCAAAGCAGGGTGGTATCTGATTAAGCAAACAATGGGTTTCTGCACAACAGAAGGTGGTACCAAAGTGCTTTCCAATCAAGGAACCAGAATGGGGACAGAAGGATAAAAGAAGTACTCACTATTGCTTTTTTTAAGCCAAAAAGCCACTTAGGGGTGTGAAGTAGAGCTGCTGGGTAGATTGATTGGTTTCTGCGCAGGAGCTGGACACTTTGAAGCGTTGATTGAAGGAGGAACACCACAGATAAAACAGGCAAACAGAGCAGAGTAACTGAATAAAGGACAGGACACGGCATAACTGGTTGACTGTAATAAAAAATAATGATGGGGAACAACTTTTGGCGTGGAAAGAGGTCTCTATATATACTAATTTCTCTCATAGTAGAGGACCTTTCTGCCTGTGTGCGTGTAGTTGCTGAATTTCAGTGCAATGTGGCCAATTTGGGAGATTGGCACTAAAAAGGCTCATCCCAATGGAAATGCTGGTCATTATTTCACTTCATAAGTGCTCTTCCTGACCTTTATAACCTGTTTGCTCATTGTAACTAAGGTACATAGCAACACTGACATTTAATTGTATCTGAACTTGGGCCACAAATGACTATGGCTAATCTTTCAAGGCCATGCTGGCTATGTTACTCTTATGTATTCAAGATTTTCATTAATGAAACCTTGTAAATAAACCACATAGAATCTACCTGTACCCTAGTTACGCCTTTACACATGTGGTAACTAGGAGATTAGCTATTTCCACGCATTTGGCCAATTTCCAATTGGATTATATAATCCACGCGCAGGGTTGGAGGTTTAAACCCCAATTGGGCCTAACTTTGAAACTATGCATAACACCTCAATTGTAAGTCCATAATTTGCCTTTTCACATAAATTATGCATATATAACATGTATGTATGTGTGTAATGTGCATCTGTAACACTTGGGTGTGGCCAATTCTTACAGGTACTTGGTTCAAGGTGAAGGAGTAGGAATTTAGGGGTACTTCCATTGAGGGACCCTACATTAATTTGCATGCGGATTCAGAATATGACATAATATTCTAAGTTATCCTCAAGGTTTAGAAGTTATTTGTTTTTTTGGAAAAAGTATTTGTTATTTTAATTCATTACTTATTTTTATGGTGCCAGGACTTTGCTAAGTCTTTGGGATAAAAATAAGCAAACTAATTTTCTAAGCATTATTAATCATATTAATGGGTCTTAGTAATAATGTCTCTTTTTATTTGTTTGTATGTTACTTTGGTCAGGTTGGCTCTGACAGAGTTTTGTCCTTTAAATTCCTCCATTCCAAATGGAAAAGAAAACTGGCAATTTATTCCATTTGAAATGGAAGAATGCCTGGAGCTGGATGAGCTGACTGAAATCCAGCTCAGCCAGCTCCAGCTCCAAAACCAGCTCATCCAGCTCCCTCAGCTCTAAACCCAGCTCACCCAGC
Organism: Puccinia coronata f. sp. avenae; assembly: GCA_002873125.1. NCBI lineage: Eukaryota > Fungi > Basidiomycota > Pucciniomycetes > Pucciniales > Pucciniaceae > Puccinia > Puccinia coronata. Next base: position 29,895 of record PGCI01000084.1, on the reverse strand, counting down.
TCAGAACCCAGCTCCAAAACCCAGCCCCTCCAGCTCCAAACCCAGCTCACCCAGCTCCAAACCCAGCTCACCCAGCTCCTAATACCAAAAACTGGCCGCAAGGGGGGTTATGTTGGAAACCCCACCCTAGATCCTCTCAGGAGACCCTAACCTAACCTAACCTCCCTAACCTAACCTGAAAACCTAACCTAACTTAAAATCCAATACCAAAAACTGGCCGCAAGGGGGGTTATCTTGGAAACCCCACCCTAGATCCTCTCAGGAGACCCTAACCTAACCTAACCTCCTTAACCTAACCTAACCTCCCTAACCTAACCTAAAAACCTAACCTAACTTAAAATCCAACCCTCCTTTACTCTCCTTAACCTTCCTTAACCCTCCTTAACCCTCCTTAAGCTGGGTGAGCTGGATGAGCTGGTTTTGGATCTGGGTGAGCTGGATGAGCTGGGTGAGCTGGTTTTGAAGCTGGAGCTGGCTGAGCTGGGTTTCAGTCAGCTCGTCCAGCTCCAGGCATTCTTCCATTCCAAATGGAATAAATTGCCGGTTTTTATTTCCATTTGGGATGGATGAATTTTTTTGACACAGGTGTTTGCAATTGATCTCCGGAGCTCACTTGGACCAACAAGGCGGGGGTGGAGGTGAAGGAACCAGCATAAGTGATTCACTCAACTCTTTAAACAGAGACAACTTTCCTAGCTCTGAAGCTGCTTGCCTGGAAACCAAAGATGACAAAGATGGTTCAGATGACAAGAACAATCACAATAATCACGTAGATTGTGACGGTACAACCATTGATCCTCTATTTTTGTAGTCTTTTATTTATGATCTCTTTGTGATTGTTTTCTACACCTCTCTTTAGTTATCTCCATTTTTGTTCATTAACTAAAAGACGAAAAGAAACAGAACAACATCAAGTGATAGCAACATAAAAAAAAGCCAAAAATTAAGAAAAAAAACAAGAGACTATCTTGAGTTGGCATTTGAGCTTTATTGCATAGCCCAATATTGGTACGAAATCAGTGCCATGGTCAGTTCCTGGTGCACTCTTTCAGAGGATAAGTTGTTTGCTATCTCTTTCCAAATTGTAAACTTGTTTGAAAAGGTTGGTGGCGATATGGAAAATGAGGATGTGTCTTGGTCTGGCACAGGATCCCGTAAAATCTGAAACCCCCTCTTTAACCATCATGTTGTGCAGTTTGATGCAGCACTTTACGGTGAGTTTGATGTTTTCCTGATACCACAATCAAATTGGTGACGTTACGATGTGCCACTTGCTTTTGAGCCCTCCAAAAGCTCTCTTGATGTCATTGCAAACTGCTTCCTGCACAGTATCAAAGTGCTTGGTGGCCATGTCCACAGGATTGGAAACAGACTTCACAAATGCAGCCCAAGATGGGAAAATCCCATCACACAGATAGTAACCCGAGTTTAACTGAGTGTTGTTGATGCTGAACAATACTGTTGATGACTGGCCATTGAGAATGTTATTGAAGATTGGAGAACAATTAAGAATATTGATATCATTATTTGTTCCAGGCGTTCCAAAAAAGCTGTGCCATATCCAACAACTTTTGGTGGCTACAGCTTTTAAGACCATGGTTGGCTCCTTTTCCTTTCCAGTGAATTGACCAGCCCAAGTGGTAGGACCATTCTTCCACCCAACATGCATGCAATCCAGGCTGCCCAAGCAGCCTGAAAAACCACGAGACGAGTTCTCCTTAAGAATTTCTTTCAGGTTGTCATCAGTTGGCTGCCGCAAGTATTCAGATCCATAGATATGTACAATTGATGCGGCAAAGATCTTCAGCGTCTGGCAAGCCTTTGTTTCTCCGATATGGGTGTATTCATCTGTAGCATCAAAGGAAAGCCCACAGCCTAGTTGTCTTAACGCACACGTCACTTTCAAGGGAGTTGAGAGGCCCATCTTCCCAGTGCAATACTATAAAGGAAATGGATAATTTCAGTTTTAATTCTATATTAAACAAGAAAGAAGTAAAGCTCACCGGTCTTTCAATAAAGTATACTGTTGAATTTTTGGTCTGCAGATCATTGCACAAGCAAAAAAACACCCCCTTTGTGACTTGAAAGCAACACTCAAAATCAAGATTGCTGTTGATGGCTTCGTCATCAAAATAGTCGGCCATCAAGTGCATATGCCCGGAAAATGAGTTGCTCTCTTTGTTTGGGATGTGATTGAAGATTGGTGCGTGTTCTGATAGATTAATATCATTGTCCGAATTGTCAAAGAGAGCCATCAGTTGTTCTTCTTCCTGCTGTACATCTTCATCCTTGTTGGAAAGGAATTGAAGGTGGCGCCTAAAAGATTCATATCACTCTCCTGGATTGCAGGACATGATTGATTTGTTATGGGAACAAGATGTTGCAATAGAGTGACGCAGCAAAAAGGATAGAATCCTTGATTTAGCTGCAACAGGTGTAGCCAGGGGGGCGTGCGCTAAAATAGCCTCAATGAAAATTTGTATTATAGCTTTAATTTTCACCCACCTGATGCGGATGCTCTGATGAGCTCCTGGTTGTAATCACTTATGTTGCACAGATGTCATGGCTCACACACTATAGAGCCATGGAAGACAGAGCATCCTAGCTCTTCTTCATCTTGCAATCTATCATAAAGATTGGAGACCAAGACGCCAGTAGAGAAGACATGAGGACGGTAGTTGGCCATTACTCTCAACATGGACCATAACAGTGGGCATCTTTCTTGAACATCTGTGCAAGGACAAAATTACATATTCCTTTTTTTTGCTCAGCTTTTCTACCAAAAAATTCTCAATATTTGACAATGTAAGAATTCCAAAATAAAGACAAAAATAACCACAAACAGCCCATCAGGAATTCTGAAACTGGGATGTTACACAAGAGTCAATTATACACCACAACCAATCAATCATCACATGATTGCAAGTGACATCTCAAAGTAAAAAGGAGCCTTTGTACTTTGATAGTTTATGCTACCAGTAGTTCTGGCTTGGATCAAACTCCCATATGGCATCCCCTGGCAGCAGAAAGGGATTTCTTTTGTGCAGAGCCTTGGGGAACAAAATGTTTTTAAGAGGAAGCAACCCATAGAGTTGCAGATAAATAGAATATTTATGGGTAAACTGACATGTTGGAACTGAATTGGAGTTTGACTCCAAATACAAAACAAGGTCTAGCTGGTGGCTTTGCCCTATGAGATTCCAGTAAACTTGGGGTGGTCCTGCTACAAATTTTCATTCCTGTGGCTTGGAAGTTCAGAACCAGTTGTGGTAATTGACAATTGTTGCCTCGGGCACCAGAATTGGTATATCATGCTGTGTCAAGGAGCCAAAGTAGGTTTCAAGCTGGCTGCTAAACAGATGCACATCCTGCCGTAGTTGGAGATGTAGTAATTAGTGCCTTGTGCTCTGAGATTGCCCATTTGGGAAATTGGGAAAAGTGTTCCACATTTCTATATATCTAATAATCAGGGTTGCCACTGATGAAACAACAGATGCAGAAAAAAAATCAATATCTGTATACCTACCTTAATTTCTTCCTACAAATCTGTGCACCCATGAAAAATAAGAAGACTCCAAACAGGAAGAAGGGATACAACTTCAGTCTTGTCTCCCTGAATTTTTCATATCTGAATAAACTTGTTTGGTATTACTAAACCATCACCACAACTAATCAATCATCACATGATTGCAAGTGACATATCAAAGTACAAATGCTCCTTTGCCCTTTGAGATGTCACTTCTAATCATGTGATGATTGATTGTCCATGGTGTATCCTGAAAAATACATAAAATGGTGGAAATAAAATTAAGAAGAATTAAGGAAGCATGTGTGGAAGGTATTGTTATATTCCATTCCTGCTCTAAGTATCTGACACCCACTCTTTGTCAGACTTGATGATTCTGATGTAGTGATAAGCAACATCAATAAGACTCATCATCCCAGGATTCCATGCAGTCATGTTGGTGGATCATGGAAAGACTAAATGAGCCCAACATGCATAATTAGTGGTCAAAGCATCACTCATCAAGTTTGAGGTCATTGGCTCAACTTCTATAGTGCACATCCATTTTGTATTATAACAGGTATGAAAAATGTCATGGGGCCACAGGCAGGAATTTTACATTTCATAGTGCAAACACAGATGGGTCCTATGATTTTACTATGATACATTATAACCACCACCCATTGATGTTCCACATCCTTTTTCCTGGTGTCCAATGTAGAGTTGTCTTGATTTAGCAGTTACTTGAATTCTCCTGGTGGTACAAGAACGGAACAAGGAGGACATGTAAAGATGTGTATACAGGAATTTATCTTGTAATTGCACACACACAGATCATTTCTGAAAAAATCAAAAAAGCCAAGAAATCCACTTTCATACATCATTTCTTGGCATTTGTTTGGATCTATCACTTGCCAACTGATGCAAAATGTGCAGGAAGGTACTTAAACAGCATTACAAAGTGTTCTTCTGATTTGTTAACATATAATATTTAGAACTTGCAAGCATGACTATTCCTTGTCTGAAGAATAACATGTATCAACAAATGTGCTTACTCCTATTCAGTTGTTTCCTTTTTCTTTTTCAGTTTATTAAACTGTATGTATACATACCAGGATATCAGTAGGTGATGCGATGATAAACAAATTGAATCAATTTTGGTCGAATTTACGGTAAAGGGCTGACTGGCCACATCATAAGTTGGTATTTTCTTATTCACTATCCTCGATAAATTCCGCACTTTTCTGATTTTGCCGAAGGAAATAAAATAGCGACCCAAGCGAGTCAGAAGACCACACATTAATCAAAAGAGACACGTAAAGTAAGCTGCAAATAAAGCTAGACTCACAAAGGTTTTATTGGACTTCTTTTTAGCACTCCTATTCACGGGTTTGGCATCCTCAGAATTGTAACGTTCATCTTCACCATTTGAAAGGGGTTTGTTGGAATGGTTGTTTGTTTGCTCTTCTTTGATTTGCTTTTTGGTGGTCCGCTGTTTTTTTTAATTCCACAAGGTGATCCAAAAATCAATTGATCTTTCACATGAAACATTGAAAGCAACACCCGCCAAACATATCAAGAGAGGTAAATCGATAACTTACTTTACGCTTTCGCTTCTTATCTTCTTGTTCAGAAGCTTCATCAACCTCATCATCAGGAACGATGGTAATGCCAGTCTCTTTGTTAGGTTTCCGTTTTCCACCACCTTTGCGTTTCTTTTTGGCGCCATCATCACTTTCGTTATCTGATTTCGATTGTGTGATGTACCACGTCGCAACCGATTCTTGCATCTCCTGTCTCTTGCGGGCCAATTCCTCGTTCTTTGCTGCTATCTCTTCAAGTCGCAAACGCTAGTGAAGATCATCAAAACCGAAAGAAGAGGAAACTTTTATTAGGGAAGCGTTTGACTATCGATTCATTGTAATGGGTTTCGTAATTCACCTCTGCCTCGGCTAACTTTTGTCGTTCATTTTCTCTCTCTTGACGAGCTCTCTCAACTTTGGCCATCTCGGACGATTCGTAAGCTTCTTGAGATTCGGACAATTCGCTCGTTCTCCGCAAGAGACTCTCGCCATATCGTTTTCGTTGATGAGCAATGTCAATGTCAAACGGCACAGTTCCCGCCGGTTTCGCAGCCAATTCACCAAACGCTCTGGGTACAGTGACAGATCATGTTCAGCTCATTATAAAAGGCAGGGGGCGGGTACGACTTACTCTTGCGCTAATTGAGCATCAGCTATGGCTGTTCTTATTTCCGCAAGCGTCCGGCTGGATGGGGGCAAGTCAACTAACAACTCCAATCCTTTTTGCTGTACCAGGGCTAAATTGAACGCAATTGCCCCATCTTTTGGGTGGTGTTCTTTTGCCTGGAGCAGATGTGAAAACGTGAATTTGGTTAGAGGAATACGGAACAACCATCAATAAACATCGTCTTTCACCGTCAAAAGCCGATCGGAACAGAGGTTAAGAATTGTGAAATGAAGGGTAAGAGGGAGTTGAAGATGAGCATAGAAAGAGACGACATACAGTTTGAACAAAAGTTAAAGCACTGCGCAAAGCCGCAAAACTCCGATCTTTGCTGGCTTTTTGATACCATGCCCGAGCGAGATACAGGAGGACCACGACATTTTTATCGTCATAGAATCGTTTCGAGGCAGTATAGTACTGAAATGATGAAAGCCAGCGCGCACATTTAAAATTAATAAAAAGGCACTCAACCTAATCCCAGCGAGCGAATACACGAAGGGGAGATCATAAAACTTGCATTTTCAATAGCACGATCGAATTCGTCTCGCAAGTAATGACAATGGCCTAGATTGACATATACACTACCATCGTTCAGTGCCTCCCTCACTTTCGTTAAGATAGTGATCGAGTCGCGGAGATTCTTGGCGCGGACAAGGCTAGCATCGGCTGCGAGTGTTCCATTAGAACTAGGTGCACTAACATTACTAGGGGATATGACGTGCTCCGCTAGGGCGATCGCCAGACCTTGAGCTGCGAATGCACATTGGGGATCGAGTTGTAACGCCTTCTCAAAAAACTCGGTCGAGCGAAAGAATTTGCTAGCTCGATCTAAACTGGCTTCAGGTCCGACGGCTTTGTTTTCTCGGGCTTGAGTATACAGAAGGGCACCTGATGCACATAGCGCGTACACATCTGATTTGTCGTGATCTTTAAGGGTCGCAACCGTGAAGTCTCGAGCTTGTTTGATTTGATTTGACTCAATTAGAAAATACGTGTAAAGCGCCCGGAGTTCACCATTTCCTGTTTGTGAAGTCAGAGCTTCTTTCAGGAGGGCATTCGTTTTGTCGAAATTTTTCTCAGTCAGATACATAAGCGCCAATCGAGCTTTAGCATCGACATATTCTGGATGCCGGAGCAAGATTCGTTCGTAGATATCTTTCGCTTTTTCTTTGTCTTTTGCTTCTTCACAAATGACACCAAGATTGAACAGCATGCAGACAGCAGTCCGCTCATTGATTTCCCTTTCCGTTTCGTCGCCAACGACAGCGCTAGCTGTGGCAGCTAGCGCACTTTCAATTTTTTCTTGAGCTTCAGCCAGATGGCCTTTCTTCCATTCCAGAACGCCGATATTATTCAGTAACATTGCCGGAATAGGTTTTCCCAGATCTTCTCGTACTGTGAGTGACTGTCGGTAGGCTTTCATGGCACGATTGATGTCCGTATCGCTTGATAGTCGGGCAACCTCAATATACAGATCTGGATCGCTAGCAACTTCTCGAATTCGGGGAGGCATAATTCCTTCGTCATCAGGGTTTATAGATGGATTCTTCAATCGTGTAGCAAACAAACGCGTAATTCGTTCATACAGTTCTTTTGCCTTTGTTTTTTCAGAACTAGCTTCGTTCGAAGAGCTGGAATTGAAAGCCAGATGTGTCCGAAGCGCAGCTAGATTGGTCAAGGCTTCTATACAACTCGGTTGCCTCCGCAGGACATTTTCAAACATATTGATAGCCATACCGAATTCATCTAACCCAAGAGGAAACGAGTTAGGAAGCGTGATTTCAGATTCAAAGAGGGTCCAACAAAGGGTAGAGACTGACTAACTTCGAGCCACAAGGATTTGCGCCACTCCCAGAATTGGGGTCAAGCTGAAACGATCGGGAGGAGCAGCAGCTTTATATTCCCTTGTCGCCTCGTTGAGTTTACCCTGGGCATGGAAAGCTCTAGCAAGAACCAAGCGGGCCTCTACCAAAGTTGAACTCGTGTTGGCATATTGGACTGCTCGCTCAGCCATTTTGGTAGCCTGGTACATCATCATAAGAATACCTAGTCAATAATTATTCTCAAAAAAAAGTAAGTAACATAAATCTTGCTATCGGCACTGACCGTTGCCCAGTTGTTGGCTGTTAGGAGGTGACTCGCCAGGACAGCAGCGGCTGCAGCATTGTTCCGATCCATTTTAAACACCGCCTGGACATCAGATATTGCATTTTGGTAGGCGGCAAATTTAGCTTCGTCGGAAAGATAAATATCCTTTGATGCTTGGAATTGAGATAAACCAAGAAGAAGCCGGGCGCCTAGGGAAGCTTTTCCAGGGTTCTGTAGTCATGTCCATCGGATAGAAATGTGCTCAATATGTCAGAACTGATGTCATGACATGGCTGAAATGGATGAGTTGACAAGTTTCCCACCACTACAAGACTTCTTTCCCAAGCTTGCCGGGCGAGTTTGTGATCACCCAAGAACCAGAAACAAGATCCGATGCCGATTCGTGGGTCAGGTAGGACACGGGGGGCCAGTTTCAAACATGTTGATAAAGCTTTAGTGCAGGTCGATAGAACTTGCGATGGAATAAAACTCTAGCCTTCCCCAGTAACGCAGGGAGATGAGTTGGTCGCTGCTTGAGAATGTCTTCACACACCGCCAAGGCCTGATCATATTTTTTTTGTGCCAAGTACAAGATACCTGTGGGAAATCAAGAGTCTGATTAGATTTGTCATTCTGGGGAAGGAACCGCGTATAAGAACGTGCCCAGAAAAGAAGGAAAAATCAGGAATTTCTCCGCGAACCTCGAGCATCCAAAACAAGAGGGTTCTTGGAGTCAATAATCGAAGCTTCATTTAAATAATGGGCAGCTTTTGTCAGAGTTTCATCACAAGTAGGTTGAGCCGGGGGGACAGTATCATATTCAGGCATTTCTAGCTTGTAGGTGGGAAGGCCTCGAGAAATATTGATGGCGTAAGTTGCAAGCTGGCAGAGTAGTGGCAGACATTCGGATGGTCTATCCTGGTCTCGGAGAGCTATGTATGAAGATAGATTAAGATGCAATAAATCCGAATATTAGATCGATAAAATACGGCAAACGGCAGTCTGATCCATCAATTTGATGAATGATTTAGACTGGAGGAAGGAGAGGTTGTCTGGTAATGCAACCAGTATCATACCTTGAAGGCCTTGATTTGCCAATGAGATCGCATCCTCCCTCAGGTCGCGTTTCCAATATTCCATGGCAGCCCTTGTCCAAAACTTTGCCGGTAGTTTCTCTTGTAAAAAGATGCCCACAATCTCTTCCACTGAGCCTTCTCCGCCACAAAACTCGGCCAGATCTAGCTCCAAGGATTCAGTGTTGTTATTGAGGGGGACTTCCAGGATACTTGAAGATGCCATCGCCATCGCAGTCGCCATCGTGATGGGGCCTGCGTCGAGCTTCTGTTTCCCGATGAGACTGGGTGGAGATCGAGCGCTGATGCGAGTTTTCCTGTGTTCCTGAGCTCCCTCTGGAAGAAAACGGCGAGCGGGGAAGAGAGGTGAGGTCAAGAGGATGGCGGACTGGTTGCGTTTGGCTTTGAGTTTGAGTTCAAATAGTCGCACCACCTGCGCGCTGAGCCTGTCACGAGCTCAGCTGTCACAGGGGTCGCCTGATCTCTCTCCGGCGCTTCCAGCGCACTCTGACGCGCACTCTTGGCGCACAGTTTTCGCGCGCTCAGAGAAGGCTCCACATCAGAGCACTCGATGTTGTTGACCCCCCCCCCCCCAGAAATGAAGCCGTGCACCACGGGCCCGGTTGAGGAAGATCCCCTCCGACCAACCGACGAGGTGCCGCAACGCGCAGCATCTCGCAGCACATCTGGTCTATCCGCCCTGTCGGATCGGATTAGGTGTGCAATGCGTACACCCATCGCCGTGATGGGCGGCGTTGTGACGCCAGCTTCCAAAAAACATGGCCGCACATCACATCCTCAGCTGCAAACGGCTTGGATGCCGCTTTGATGACGCCAAAGGGGTCTAAAAAGAAACCCTATCCCTCCAATCCTTTAAAACCCGGTCCTGTTTGCTCTGGCCAATCATTTGTTGTGTTGCTCCTCTCACCATCTTCTCCAGCTCCTCTTCTCACTCCGCTTCTCTCTCTCTTTTCTCTCCCTTGACCACAGTCTAATTTCTTATTGGTGCATCTCTTGCGCCAGCGGTCTTCTCATTGCCGTGATCATGATTCATTGAACACCGCATCCTTACATCTGCTCAAGCTTTCACCGTCCAATGACAACAAGCACCACCACCAATATATCCACAACACCTTTCCCTGACATGAAGGGGTTCCAGTTCATTCTTGAAGATGGTAAGTCAATCACCTCTTCAACTTTCCAACTTGACTTCTCTATCCTTGCTCTCCCTCAGCGATCTCATCCAGGGGCCCCGTTTCTCACGCCCAGTGTACCGGCATATGCAGGAGCCAACACACACCAACGGGTATATGATAGTCACTGGTGATTGATTTGGAGGCACGTTTGCTCTCACTGACCACTTAACAATCCTGGTCTGCCACTTCCATCATTTGCTGATGATCTGTCTGCTTGCCATGGAATCCCAAAAACCCTCAGTTTGAATGCTCTCAAGACCCGTCTGTCCTGCTCGCCCACCTTTTCCTTGCTGGGCGTGCAGCCAGATCTGCTCGCCGCACTCACCGCCATGTCCATCACATCTCCCAGCGAGATCCAGCAGAAGGCCATCCCTGACATTCTTGCTGGTGAGCGTCCTCCCCCCGCCTTTTCATGTGATCTGACCCTCTGGAATGAGAAGCAACTGACAGAAGTTACCTCCCCCCTTTTTTGGATTCTTTTTAAGGAAAACAGGTCGTGATTGCATAGGCTCATCCCATACTGGTTCCGGAAAAACGGTTGCGTTTGCCATCTCCATCCTTCAAGCACTGGCCATTTTATTATCATCACTTTTCTTCTCAGCGACTTGACTGTCTAGTTCATCTTCCCCATGCTTTCTATTTCTGCTCTGTTCTTACGCATTTGAAATCAAACACTGTAAATAGATCAATGATGTTTTTGCTAACTGTAGATCATATCAGATTTTGCATGTCTTGGCTTCTGGAATATGTAGTCTGGAATTTATTGGATAATGCAAATCACGGTTTGATGATGATTGTGATAAGGTTGCAAACCATGCATGTGAAACCATGAAAAAAAAAAGGTTTCATGAGGCAATGAAAAAAATTGCTGAACGTATTTGCACATCTCTGTCCGTCAAAAATCGGGCAGCATGCCGATGTGAGGACAGCAAAATGATGGCTGACCATTGCCAGGCACTCTGACGGTCAGAGAGGTTGGCATTTTGTCAGTGGGGGGACGGCAAACGCCTGCGGGGGTCAAACAGGTTGGTGAGCCGCACAGGCGGTGCGTCCTCCCATCGCGAAACGCGGGCCCTGGTGTACGTGGCTTCCAAGTGGCGTTCAGCCTCTAGAGCGAGATATGGTTTCAGATTTTATATTCCAAATTCCCCCAGAGGGTACAGTTGCGCGCGGCATTGCGCTGTACGGAGGTTTTGGTGAGGTCCCAAATGTTGGCTCAAGAAAATGCAAAAAACCCAAAAAATTTATCGCTTTTGAGGGGCTGAGACATCATTTAAATGTTCTCCAAGCCCATATGGAAGCATTTAGCATTCTATTTGAGGCTTTGGTATGTATTTAGGGCAATATATTGACCTAATTTTATGTACTCAAGCCTTGATTTAGGCTCCAGGTCCCAATAGTCAAGTGTAAAAATAAAAAAATAAAAAAATGGCTGGACCAAACAGGTTGCCCCTCATATTTTTAGAATCTACAGACTCTCAAAGCTCTAAAAATGTGGTCAGCTTGAGTGCTGGACCCCCAATGACAACGGGGTTTTCCCCCGCGTACCCAGAACAAGTTTTGCAGGCGGCTCCGTACAGCGGAATGCCGCGCGCAACTGTACAAACTATGTACACGTGCAACTATATATAGTGAGTAGATCCTAAGGACATATTGGAAATATGTATATACAAACGAGTTGACATGTCTACCTCAACATTCTCCCCCATGACAATGAGAAAACAAGATAACGCCTCCATCTCTTTTCATGAAGAGAGAGAAAAAAAACATGAAAACAACGCCTCATATCCCCGAGTGCGGGGAGAGAAAAGTTAAATGAGAAAAAATAGAAAGATAAATAGGAAAACAACGCCTCATATCCCCGCGTGCGGAGAGAGATATATAAAAAATGATTGAGACGCAATAAAGTAAATGAAAGTGATGTGGTCCTGAATGTGAGTCTTGATCCGTCAAACGAGGTCTTGATCCGTCATATGAGGTCTTCACCCTTAAAACGCGGTCTTCCCTATTTGATGAACCCGTGGCCGGCGTGCCTGGTCGAACAAAGCAAAAAAGACGCCCATGCAATGCTCACTGGGGTGGCAGGGTGAAACTGCAACTCCAGCAAGCCCAAACGGAAGTGCATAGTTAAGGAAATTGACTCACTTCACCCTTTTCAGGGTATCACCCAAATACCACCCGGTTAAATTTCTCCAACACACTAGGACCCAGCGCTTTGGTGAACACATCCGCCAGCTGGTCCTCCCCGGCAATCCACTCCAGATCCATGCACCCCTTCCTCAAGAGTTCATTGGTGTAATGGAACTTGCGATTTATGTTCTTGGCCTTAATGATGCTCGCCTTGTTGGTCGCTATTTTCACCGCCGCCCAGTTTTCGCAGTACATGATTGGTCTCATCGGGCCAAGTAGTCCCCCAAGCATGTCCGCCAGCCATATTGCCTCAACTGAAGCAGCAGATAACGCAATGTACTCCGCCTGACAAGTGGACCTAGCTGGCGCCACCTGCCGTCTGGCCGACCATGCAATCGGGACGGACCACAGAGTTGCCATGGATGTCACCTTGCTCCCTCGCCCATCCAGCTGGCATCAACGTATATCTTCAAAGGATCTACCGCCCGCTTTGGCTCCACCTGCAACTCAAAATGCCGCGTGCTTCTGACGTAAGCCACGAGCTTCTTGACTGCAAGCCAGTGTTCTTCATTGGGGTTCAGAGAGAACCTAGCCAGGTAGTGTGTTGCGAACAAAATATCCGGCCTCGTCCCCTGCGCAATGTACAGGAGCACACCTATAAACAACAGATAATTCCGATCGGGCGTGGACGACAGGTTTGAGACCAGGGAAGTGTTGGCAAGGGGTACGCTCGATGTTTGATTGGAATCCTCCATGATTAAGAGTTTGCTGATCAGGGCCGGTTGCTGAAGTGTGACACCGCCCGGCGTCTTCCGGATCTGGATCCCCACCAATGACGCCAACTCCTTGTCCCATTTCACTGTGACCATCCCGGATAACGCTGCCTTCAGTGTCACCATTAAGCCCTCCAAGCTGCCAATCAGCAGCCCATCATCAACATGGATCCACAGAAAGGCAACGTCAGAGCCCTCGCGGTACACATAGGTACTCATATCTTCAGATCCCGACTGGAACCCCACCTCGGCCAGTGCCGCGCGTAGATGCAACCACCAACACCTCCCCACCTGCCTCATGCCATACAAGGCTTTCCAAAGCTTCCAAACTTTCCCGGGAGTAACGGTGTGTCCTGGCGGCGGCTGGACCCATACGTCTTTGTCAATCTTTCTGTGGAGGTAAGCGGTCTTCACATCAAAGGACGCCGTTGGCCAATCATTCTTTGCCGCAATGGTGAGCGCCGCGCGTAACGAGGTGAAGGTCGAGGTTGGTGCAAATGTGTCCTGGTAATTGACTCCTTGCATCTGTTTATGTCCCCCCACGATGATGCGCGCCTTCCGACAGCTGATTCTGCCTGCCATTGTCCGTTTCGTCCCCAGCAACCATCGCGTCCGCAACAATTGCCGTTTGTCGGCCGGAGGATTGGTCTCCTCATGCACTTCGAGGTCTTCCAACAACTTCATCTCATCCGCCATGGCCGCCTGCCATGCTTCCTTGTCTGGCGACCGGATTGCCTCAGCGTAGGTTGGTGAATCCGAGCCATAAGGATCCCGCCCCTCCAGCAGTGCCACAAAGGCGTCCTGTTTGTCGAGTGAGTCACCAAGCTTGAAATTGCCCAGTGTGTGACACTCAATGGCTGATACTACCGCCTCCGTCTCAACATCCAGCTCCATGCTGTACACCGGCGCCAGAATAGGTCCTTCCTCAAAACGCACTGATGCCGCGGTGATGACCTTGTTGGTCGCCTCATCCCACAGCAGCCATCCTTTGGAGTCGGCGGATATCCCGACGTGACAAAATTTCCCGGCGTATTGGGCGACTTGCTTCAGGTGTGTGTGATTGTACGCATATGCTACGCAACCGAATACCCTCAGCATCTCCAACGAAGGCCTTATCCCGAGGACCGCCTCCAACGGGGTGGCTCCTTTTCCGGCATGCAACAAGCAATTGAAGATGTAGGCCGCATGACGCACGGCATACGGCCATAGCGTTGGCAGAAGCCCCCTGGTGTGAATTAATGCCCGACACATTTTGGTGAGTGTCCGGTTGGTCCTCTCCACCGCTCCGTTCTGATGGTGCTCGTACGACGCCGACTTCTTGTGTACAATCCCCAATTTGATGACGAACGCCGCAAATTCCTTGCTAGTGGCGAACTCAAACGCGTTGTCCGTACAGACCCGTTTCACCGGCCATTTGGATAGATTGATGAATTGTCCCAGCCACCTGATCAGCTCACGAGTAGCCTCCCCCTTTGTTTTCAGCGGGATGGCCGAAACCAGCCCCGAGGCCAAGTCTTGCATGGTCAAGATGTATTGGCTTCCATCTACTACAGCCTTGTACGGCCCAACAATGTCCGCCGCGATCACATCCCCCGGCTCCTTACATATGTCCCTCGAAGGAAGCTTGACGGGGGTGTGCGTGGACTTCATCAAGGCGCAAGTGTCACAGCATGACTTCAGATGGACGGACGACAAGTCCGGCGGATCCCGAATTGCACCTTCTTTTATCGTGCAATGCAGCATCCTCAACGAAAAGTGACCCACGCGCTCATGAAGCAGCCGCGGTTCCATTGCAATGGCACTGACAACTGATTTAGGCCAAAGTATTGGGATAAAACAACGATTTTGACATTCAACAGAAGAAAAGAAAACTCCGTCCTGCACCAGCGTGTACTTGTTGCTGTCCCAGTCCACCTTCCCATCGCCCCCTTTAAATCCTCGCACCAAAATGATGGTTCCCTTGATGTTGGTGCAGTAAAGAACGTTTGAGATCCAAAGTGGTCCATTTGGCGTAGGGAGAATGATGTTGCCGACCTGCCTCACGGGAAACCGATCTGTAGAGGCAACAATGAGATTCATGGACGTTGGCCTCAAGGATACGAATAGACTGACGTCATTAGTGACACTATCAGTTGCGCCCGATTGCAGTAGCGCCAAGTCTTGCTCGTCCACCTGTTGCTGCACGGAGGCCACACTAGCCGGGGTCTTCCCCGCTCCTGCTTGCGCCTGAGGTTGCCGGCTCGCCGCTCAAAGTAATGCCAGGTGACATACAGCTGATTTCCGCAGTTTGAAGTTCGGGTTGGCCAGCCATGGGTCGCCCAGTGGCGGTTTCCGGGCCTTGTACAGCGGACAATCGGCTACCCAGTGGCCCCATTCGTAGCAATAGCGGCACGGGTGTTTGTCGTTGAGCACCCGTCTCGCCCACGCATCATGCCTCCACATCGCCGAGTTTGGATCCCCAGTCCTTTTCCCGCCTCCCCCTTGCGGGTTCGGCTGGTTAGGTTGGGCGAATGTGCCAGCGGCTTGATGATGACCGCCGCGAATCTGCAAACAATAGGCAAATACCGACCCAGTCGCCTGGGCCCCGGATTCAAAGTGACTCGCGAGCTCCAGCACCGACTTCAAGGTGATCTTGGTGTTGCCATCCACCGCGAGTCGAGCGTCAAGGGCATTTGCGATCTCTTGGTAGGACGCCTGGCATTGCTGATGGAATATCATCGCCAGCACGAGGTCCTTGTGAAAGCCCCCCGTGCGGCGCTCAATTTCGTCGAGGCAAGTCTTGATCTCCAAGTAGGTGGCATTGAGCTGCCCCGTGGGATCGACGGCTTCCGTTGCCTTCATCCACTTGGACAGGACATACGTCCAGGAAACAGCCTCGAACCGCGCGCGCAGAATCTGGAAAGCTACCCGACCGTGTTTCCCTCGCACGGACAACACGAGCGTCAGATGGACGCTTTGCTCCACCAGTATGCCGGTGAGCTTCCTCCGGTCCCCGTTGTTGTCAGGTTTGACGGACGCATAGTAGTCCGAGATCTCCCAGACTGTGGCGACTGTGTGTGAAATGGCTGCCTGCCAGTCCGGAAAATTTCCGCCGTCTTCATCCAGTTTTGGCTCAATGGCTTTCCCCAATTTCTGGTATTTGGACAGGGCCTCTGCCAGTGCGATCGCTTGGTCGATTCCGGTGGCGAGGGGCTCTCGCAACACACGCTGATTCCCTGCCATTGACCCAAACAGCTGCGCCAGGGTCTCCAGTGTGACAGGTTGGGTTCCTGCCGGAGCAGTCCCCAGTGGAGTGTTGGATCCCGTCACCCCGGCAGACGAGGACTTCTGTTTTTCGGCCATGCCCTTCCGCTCTAAGCGCTTTTGCTGCAAACGAGGAAGGGGTATCGGGGTGAGGAGTGCTTCGGGCGGTGGCAGATTCGGAGGTAGGCCTTCTACCCACGGAGGTATTGGGAGGGGTTTGACATGGTAGGATTTTCCGGACCGGGTCCCACGAGGTAAGTTGGGTATCTGAAAATAAGACACGGCGTGCAATGCTCACAAATGTGGCTAGTAGTTTGCCACAACTGCTTCTTTGATGCACACGTAGGAAGACTCACTTCCTGATGGCCTTAAGCCCACCAAATGTAGTACAATCGGATCGGAACCGTCGCTTTCTGAGTCGAGAGGTCACTAGGTTGGAACTAGTGATATGCTAGGTTGGAACTAGCAAAGAAGTTGATTTGAGTACCGGGTCGGAACCGGTGTGATTGAATGGGAGTGTCGGAGGCGGAATCGACGACACGGGGAGAAAGAAGAATTGGGTTTGGTGCTTAAACAAGACAAGGTAAGAAAAAATGATCTTCACAATTCTATAGTTAAGCTCTGCGCAGGCTCATACAGTTGCGCAAGGCATTGCGCTGTAACGCCTCGCCTGCAAAAGTGAGTCGTGAGACGCGGGCCGGATGTTTGGTGACCGCTAGGGCCCAATTAACATGCCGACCATAGTTTTGAGCCTTTCAGACCATGGGCAATCCATACCTAAGTCCGCTAAGCTCTCAGACCAGCGGGTCTGATTTTTTTTTTTTTGGTTTCTGAGATTTCGGACACGCACTCTCAAACTGGCATATAAAGCCATAGCTATGTACATAGATCGCCTGTGCCAATGCTGAGGGGTTTTGCAGGCACTTAAATCAATTTTGGGGACCAGGGAGGTGAGATAAGAATTGAAAAACAGGCAGGAGAGCTATGTACATTGAAAATTCAAGGGAAAAAGTAAGCAATATGATTCTATGAAGTGAGCATGTCAATTCGCATTGCTGCCTGACGAGGAATGCAACGGTGCGACTTGTATTTTTTCATCAATATGGTTGATTGGGGACCATTATATCCCTGTTGATATGCTGAAAGCTGTCAATCGATTTGTCGGAAGTATCGTCTGATTGTGACTAAAGGGCATGACTGTCGTACCCTTTCAAAAAGTCCCTTGTGATCGTTGAACGTTTTGCAATGGAAGTTCTCCTTGCAATAAGCTTGCTTGATGTACGACCAATATAGCTCAATCGGATTGAGCTCGCAGTGGAATTTAGGCAAAAACAGGCAGACGTGGCCTGCTTCTTCAATTGTCGCTTGAAGAAGTGGGCGTTCATTCACAAAGTCTGACTGGAGCGACATGATTTTTGCCCAACAGCAGGAGTTATTGTTGTCAGGGTTTTCTGGCAGGTCACTTGTTTCACATTTGTCATCGAGTTGGTTATCCAACAGAGCCTCGCGAACGCATTGAGATTCCAACAAGAAATACCCATGGGCTTCGGCTTCTTTGATTAGGCAACTTGAACGTTTGATGGCATCTTTTTGAATGCTAGATTGCGAGCATCAGTTGCACTTGAACTTCAGAGCAGGTTTACGCAGTCGCTGTCTTTCTTGAGTGTAATGCTGCCAAAGACCTCTCTCCTGCAAGATGGCTCGCACGCCTTTGGGTTGTCCGGCTTTTGTTGGATCTGGATTGGATGGATCATAACAGAACGTCTGAATTTGACCACGAAGATGAGGGGGTATAAGCGGATCGTCATATGGAATGGTGGTATTGCAAAGCCAAGACTGCTTTCCTCCAGGATTGAGGTTCATGTTTTGAACCCTAAGAGCTGATGGTCCGTAGGCGCCGTGAGCTGATGAACAATCAAAAATAAACACTGCCTGTGCATCGGGGTGAAGGGCTTGAAATATCAGGATTGCTTTTGAGGATACTTGATGGCACAATTGTTCCATATCCCACCATTTATCCCCATTAGAGCCGGGGTAAATGACAGTAGCAGCATTGGATGAAGCAAGTTTGTTACCGGTTGAGGCTTGACAAGATTGAAATTGCTCTTTGGAGAGCTTCAATCGACCAGTTGACTCAAGAATGAAATCAGAGATGTGAATCAATCGGCCCTTATTCTTTGAACGAAGCTCACTTGTTCCTGGAAGAAGCCAGGCAAGTAGAGGTTTTTCCTTTGCGTGAATGGTGGATTCATTGTGAAAAACAAACACTGTTTCCTTATGATCACCAAGGACTTTGGGATCAAAACCAACGGCAAAATCAAGGTTGTTGGCATCACCGCCATAAGTCCGAGATTTTTTTCGATACATATCATAATCTTCAATGTATTTCTTTCGTGATTCAGCTACGTCGTGTCTCTCGTGTCCATCAAAATAAAGGGATTTCCGGTACTCTTGAGGACTGAATCCAAGTCGGCCCATCCAACGAGTAGCAGTAGGCCGTGTGATTGTTTTGCTGATTCCAAACTGGGGAAGTAAGGTGCTGTTAACGTGTTCGCAAAATGAGATTGGTGTGATCTGGATGAATGAATGAAATCAGCTTGCAATACAGGGAAATGCATTTCCATTGATGCAATGTTGAGACTCACTTCACCTGGACTTTTAGATGCAACCCAAGAAAAAAGAGCTTCTCGTATTTTCATGTTGTCCAGAATTGATTTATGCTTCACATGGTTTCCAGAAAGGGTGATAAAGAGCTCCTTGTGATTGATTATGTGCCGAGCCTGTTTAGAGATCAACTGTGATAAATAGATTCTACTTCTTGTTGCCATTGGAACATCTCCAGGTTGTGGAGCTTGGCGGATTGCAGATTTTGCTACAGCAAGAGAGGCGGAAACACTGGGCGACTTTGTACCATTCAAATTGAACTTGTATTGCAACTGATTGAACTCGTGAAGATTGGCAATCATGGAGTGGGGATACTTGAACTTTGGATCTTTTTTCAGTTTATCTTTAGCTCTTGTTGTAGCTGAGACAATTGCTGAATTGAGCTCTTTCCATTGTTCTCGAGAAGCGGTCACAGCATCCGGCTTTGATGGTAGCTTCTTTGGAGCGGAAAGATATTGGTTGACCTGTTTTTCAATGCGGAGTTCCAAGCTTTCTTGAAGTAGTTGAGGGTCAATAGGAACAGCCGGTTGTTCATCCATAACGCTAGAGATTTCCGGAGGTGAATCAGTGGGCTGGGCAATATTCTTGTGACGTATCAGAAAGTTTTCCATGATGTTATTGTTCTCTCTGAGAGCTTTTTTTCTATTTTTAGAATAGTCATGTTTTGTTTGTCGGGGAAGAGGTCGAGGAACAAGTTTGCCTGACAATGAAGATGGGTTTTCAACTGGCTTTTTATAGCCTTTTTTTTCAGTTTTCAGTTTTTGTTTAGAAGGAAGGGTTTTGGTGTTCTGGCTGCTTGAGAATATTGGCCAAAAGATCTCCAGAAGGTCGTTGTCATCTTCAACTGCACTCTCTTTGTTGGTTGTTAAATCGTCACGAGAAGCCTGCATGTACTGAAGGATATCATTGGCTTTGTCAAAGTCTTCTGTCTCTATGTTGTGATTGAAATATATGTTGTCCTCGGGGACAATGTCCATGCGTACGTTTTGAGAAGCATCTTCATTGTTGTCTTTGTCTGTTGTGTTCCCTTGACTGTCGGAGCTGATGCTAATTGGATGAGATTCGTCAGAGCTGATGCAAATTGGATTGGATTCCCTCTCAGATCTTTCTTTTGCTTCAGGTTTTCTTCTTTTTTGTTGGGCCTTTGCGGTTTTGTTGATTGCCATCGTGGAGGAGCACAGCTTTCAATTATTTTGGCTCTTGCTTTACTAATATTTGCGCAAGTCCAGAAGAATTCTGGCTGATTATTTCAAATCCGCAGCAAAATTTTGAAAAAAAAAATTCAGCCAACATTTCGGACATGGTCAAAACCTGTTAGAGCGCAATGCCTTGCGCAACTGTAACCTCTAGAGCGAGATATGGTTTCAGATTGTATATTCCAAATTCTCCCAGAGGGTACAAACTACACAGCGGGACAAGTGGGCCGCCCTTTTTTCGCCCCAGTGAAGCGCCTGGGACTGGGCAAATGGGAACCATCAATGGTGCGCTCATCGGATTTACGTCACCGATGCGTGACTGGGGGTCGTCATGTTGTCAACTGCGTCGCGTCCCATCGGCGGCAAAGATAATTTAGCGAAACGGCATACAGCTTGGCCCAACTTGCAGCCGCAAAATATAGAGGCCGCTCGCGGCTCGAACCCACACCAGAAGCAACAGGCAGCTGGCCTGGGTACTACTGCAGGTGGATACGACTCGGTCACCGGACATTTATTGCTCTAGGAATATGGCAATACTAGTCCCCTCATTTCGCCAATTTACTACTCGCACTTGACTGTTTTTTTGGACAAGTTCTTTTTTTTCAATTTTTTTTTTTTCAAAAAAAAAAACCCAATGGGAATCACTTTTTCATGCGACTTGCTTAATAGGATTCCTTCTGACGCACTTTGCAAGGAATGAACTTGGGGGCAATGCGGCTATAGGGGCGCCATTGTTGTGCCCTTGTACCGACACTGAGACCGAGGACGGCCCAGGGGCGGAACTATCGCCAACACCGGGGCGTTCTTACGTTGCGCCCTCGAGACCGGTCGCGGCGCTGGGGCGGTACCAAGCAGCTTGTGCAAGGTCGTCATCGGGGCCCGCCTGTGACGACTCCGGTTACAGGCGCATCACGGTGGCGCACCTGTTCTGCCCCGGAGACCCGTGGCGGCGCAGGGGCGGTATGGGGACCGGCTCAGGGACGGTGTCTCAGGTGGCGCCCCTAGTGCGTTTCGCACAGTCCTGTGACCAGGCTGGGACCGCAGCGTCCTCGGGGCGCGCCCTGAGTTGGGAAATCGTCCCGCTGTGTATGTACACGTGCAACTATATATAGTGAGTACAGTTGCGGACGTCATAAACCGGCAGTGCCCCGCCTGCAAAAAAAAAAATGAGACGCGCGGCCTTCCCCCGGGGGCCAAAGTGTGAATACACATATTTTTATTACATTTTTGAACTCGCACGCATGTGTAGAGTTCAAAAATATAGCCGC
This sequence comes from Puccinia coronata f. sp. avenae, assembly GCA_002873125.1. Lineage (NCBI taxonomy): Eukaryota > Fungi > Basidiomycota > Pucciniomycetes > Pucciniales > Pucciniaceae > Puccinia > Puccinia coronata. The sequence continues at coordinate 8,512 of PGCI01000084.1, read as the reverse complement.
TAAGCATTTGGGTGGCTAGTTTTATTTTTTTTATTTTTCTATCATCAGGATTTCGGACAAACCTCTCTAAACCCATGCTTAAACACATAAGTATGGGTTTATGCATCAGAAAATCATGGGTTTAGGCCCCAATAGCCTTACAAATCATAAATAGACTGCATATTTGGGCTTTCCTTGAGCTAACAGCACCATTGTAGACCTCTTCTGGTGCCTTTTTTGGCTCCTCTTTTTTGGGTTTTTTCCCTTTTTTTACCCCAAGATTTCGGACATTGTCAAAATCCAGTGCTGGTTTATGACGTCCGCAACTGTAGATCCTAAGTACATATTGGAAATATGTATATACAAACGAGTTGACATGTCTACCTCAACACAGCCGAGCCGGTGTCCTTGGTCTCTCAGGACACTCATTTCGAGTCGGCGGCGCTTCCTTCAGACACGCGCTGGGGATCCCAGATGCCGAACTTTGCAAGCTCGGCAGGTGGACATCCAATTGTTTTCAATTGTATCTCCGAACCTACTCCCCCGACGAGAAAGCAGCAGCCTTACGCTGGCTGAAAGCACAACCGGGTCATCCACATTAGCTGTTGAATAACCCTTTCGGCCTTTTTGTCATAACGTCGTAATAGACGGCAAACAATTTTTCCCAGGGGGTAGTCCGTATAGAGTGTGGTGGAGCTCATGAGGCTCAGGCTCACGGACTGAGTTGTGGGTCCTTGGCTCCACCGTTCCTCAACGAACGTGAGATCACTCTACAGCGTGTAGAGGTGGCACGAGCGGGACCTGGATACCAGGTACCACAAAGCTCACGCCACAACCCTCCACCCCAACAGAGGGGAGAGAGAGAGGGTCACGCGTAGGGCTTACGCCCGCACACTGGGAGGCTCGGGAGCTCCGGCTCCGAGCCACCCTAGGGAGGGGACACCCCTCCCGAAACGTGTAACTCACGGAACCCGAGGTGGATGATCAGTTTGAACTTCGCAGCGTGAATTCGGCTGCTAGAGCGCCATGCAAAAAAACGATCCCCACCGTGCTGGTTTCGCGAAGGGAATGGGTTTGTGTCGCCATGGCGGAGTACTAGCTATCTTGTTATTGATATAGTTACCAACTAGTTATGTACCATATTTTTCACTGAGTTCCTCAACGATCATGTCATGAAATCACAGAAGATCGCACAATTATTCACGGCCGGATTAATTTTGGCATTGAACAATTCGATCTGGTTGAAGAATCCGTTTTACCCCTCTTCGGTAACGGTCGCTTTCAGAGGCCTATACCAATTTTCGGTTGAGCTCACAACCGAGGGGGATTCCATCGTCGCTGATGCGTGGATGTGTATCGCTTCCATTTCTTTACTCAAGTAACACCGCTTGCAAAAGGAATTATGCAATTATTTCCAAACCAAGACCTTGATCCCTTGCAACAGATACCCAGCTCTTGCCTGCAATAGTTATCCCGCTCCTCGACCGATGGTATTTAGGTGCAACACTTTTTTTTGCATTTAAATAAGCTCGATCCTAGTAACCTTCAGCTTGAAAACAAAGGCCCCAGTGGTTATCTCAGGTTGACTGGCCATTCTAAAAATTCTCTTGACAGCTCCCACCGAGAATTCTTCTCTATTCAGCTTCTCAGACTTGTAAGAAGAACAAGATGTCACATCGAGCAGCCGATGTCTCACTCCTTGACCAGATCCATGTTACACCTGAGGAGCGTGAATTCGGTTGGAGTGGAAACCTTAGCGGGATACGGGGGCTGAGCGAACAGCAGGCACGGCGAATATTGCATTTCGAAAATTCACTCAGGCAGCACCTGGAAACCAAGAACTCCGAAGACAGCATGGATCAAGAACAGCGGGCGGGATCGAGAATTGAATTCGAGAATATCAACTCTGTGAGTAGCATGCTTGAAGTTGGACTCTTCTTCGTGAATTCGATCATCTGTTTTCGACTGCTCATCATTATCAAACTTCTGAATAGACCATCTTTGAGGAGCCTTTTGAGGTGATCGGAGCAAGACATTGCCGAACGATATGTACTCGAAATCCATTAAGCCCATGCATTCTGAAGCCGCGAGCTTCACTTCCCGATTACCAGAGACTAGCCAGCTCAAGACTTAATCGCTCTCTGCGCCTCAGTCGTAGTCAATCTTCATCCTTACGATTTCGAAGCATCAGGAGGAAGTCCCGACAAAACAGCTGGTCGAGCGAATCCGACGAGTTTTTTTATCTTATCGCTAAGGAAAAAATAGCCAACTCAGACCCTTCGTACATGCGATGGGAGACCTCAGTCAATGATTCACAGATCGAGCATCAGGACAGCGAAGTCAATTTGAAAATGAGCAAGCCCAAAGCCGGTCTACTTAGTCTATTACGAAAAGTAGGTAAAGCTTTGGTCAGTCCTACCCCCAGTCGCTGCATCAGAGAGGGAAGTCAGGACACAAGCTGTTCGGAAGACACGGAGAATCTTTGCTATTTATCACATGAAATGATTGGTTCTGCATCCCCCTTTCCAATGCGACCGCCGCTACGCCTTAATTCAGGTCATCCTTCTGCGTCGGCCGATGGTGATTGGATAGGCGTCAACCGCAAAGTGATCTCGCAATCCAAGTGACCCTAATCAAGGATGCTAAATAGTAAATGGAAGGGCTTGCATATTCTTCTTTGCTTATTGAACAAGTGACTGGATAATGACTCCTTAGAGAGAGGGAAACATCAGAAACAATTTTTTTTTTCATACAGATTCTCATTTTCTCACACATGTGGTATTTATTTTTGTTGACTATGGGGTTTCTGAGTGACTCGTCAAATAAGTTTTCTTCTTGTTTCAATTTCTCAAAATCATTTTTTTTTCTTTTAACTCTTTGAATCTTTTGTTCTTCAGAAACTAGACACATGTACTTAGTAAGATGCTTTTGTAAAATCTCCTAGACTGGTTAACTTCAATTCTTTCCAAAAATACAATGGAGTTAAATTAGAAACTAGCCTGAATATAGAAAAACGTTTCCTGTCATTTTGAGCCATCCTGAAAACTACCAGAAAATCTGCTTCAACTGCCACCAGTTGACATGCAGGCTAGTCCCATCTTACTCCCCTTTTACTTCCAATTTAATCCAAAACAACTTTTTTGGCACAGTCACTGTGCACAATGCACAGTGACTGTGCATTGAAGTTGAGTTGAAGTTTTTTTTGAGTAAGATTCAAGTAAAACACAAGTTAAATCAAAGTGACTGCATGTCAACTGGTAGCAGTTGAAGCAGATTTTCTGGTAGTGGAACACTCAAAAGATTCATTTTTTTGCAATTTTTAGCTTTTCATAAATTTATTTCACTTGATTGCACCACTGAACTATACAATAGGGCCATTCATGTGAGCCTGGGTCTCTTATGTGACTACAGGACACAAGATGGGGGGAACAATAGTTGATTCCAGAGGGATAAGGAAGGGACAACTATTGTAAGGAAGTAGGAAAGAGAGAGGAAAGAAGGTAATGATGATGATCATGATGATGATTATATCTGGCTTTCTTTGGGCTATTCTGGTGCTCTCCTTAAAGGAAGATGGTTTAAGGGCAGCTAAGCTTAACCCCTCTTCTCTTAAGAAACAGAGAAGGTCCAGTCAGAGACGGCCTTGCTTTTTTATGCCAAAGGAAACTGGCAAAGGTTATGTAGCAGGAAACCTATGTGGATTTTAGCAGCAGTCCACAGAAGCACAGATGATATGTTTTATTGATTTGATTCTTTATTTGATTGAAGAAGAAGATGAGCAGAATGGATGAAAAGATCAAGAGCTCAGAGGAACTTTGAAGAAGGAAAGAACTTGGAAAGAGCTGCTTACTATTCAATCAGATGACACCAAATGACCACAACAACGTAGGGATGTGATGGAACCTGTGTTGATTGAATAGTGAGGAGTGATGTTGTCCAGAGTTGTCTGATTCTTCTAAGTTGGTGGTTCTGAGTGATGATTAAGATTTTCATTCAGCCAGCTGAAAAAATGGTTAAACTTGTTGATCAAAATGCATATATTCAATATGGTTTCAACTTAGAAAATAATTAGATGTTATGAGAACTTCATAGTTAATTACTTCACACTTATACACAGCAAAGTATGGATATTATTATATGAAAATGATCACATTGTAGAGAAGAATAAGATGATAACACTGTTGAAGCCTTTTGGGCAACTGTGTTGTCTCTAAGGCTGACAATTCATGTTTGTCATTTTAGTGATTGACTCTTGATGGTGTGGTGAAATGTTACCAAAACTGATTTCTCACTTTGATCAGCTGTCAGCCTTAGAGACAACAATGTTGCCCAAAAGGCTTCAACAATGTTCTCTTCTTATTCTTCTCTTCAATGCAAGCATTTTCATATTATAATATCCACACCTTGTTGTGTATAAGTGTGAAGTAATATAAAAATGGAGTAATTAACAAGGAAGTCCACATAACATCTAATCATTTTTTAAGTTCATCCTCATAATGCATATTCATTTTGATAAACATGGTTCATCACTTTCAGAGTTGGGCAGATGAAAATTTTCATCATCACTCACCAACCACAACTTAGAAGAAACAGACCCATTGGACAAACACTCCTCACTCCCCAGAACTCCAGGTACCAAATGACCACTACTTGTTGTTGCGTTGTGGTCATTTGGTGTCACCTGTCTGACTAGTAAGCAGCTTTGCCAATCCCCTTTTCTTCAAAGTTCATCTTGGAGCTTTGATCTTATCACCCCTCTTCTTCTTCCTCTTTCTCTTCATCTCAAAGAGGCACCATCATCACCTATCCTTGAAGGATCAATCATCTTCTTCATAGTCTTGTGGTACTTTTCACCCACACAGGTTTCCTTATAAGTACCCTTTGCCTTTGGCATAAAAAATAAGGCAGTCCCTGACTGTACCTTCTCCTGCTTCTCAGGCTGAAGAGACTGTGGCTCTGCCCGGTTCTGTTATTCCTGCTCTCTTAAAGATTGAGCTCATCTCCAGACTTTTCAGACTCATTATCATTGTTCTTAAGTCCTCCCCTTTTGTCCTCATCTCTTCCCTGAAATATAGATTTGTGCCCTCCATATCTTGTGCCCTGTTGTCACATAAGAGACCCAGGCTCACAATTGGGGGCCTCATTGGGAATCATCTTATTAAAAGACCTCTCTTTTCATCATAATCATTCCAAAAGGAATCATAACCTTAAACATATAAAATCACATTAAAAAATTTCCTTATAAGGCCTCCCCACTTCTCCTTTCCATTAAAAGCAGCTACAAGTGCTGCCAAAAAATTTCATCTTCTTTCATTTTTGAAGAATTCCTTCTAGAAATCCTGCCAAAACTTTTTTTGGTTTAGATCCAGCACTAATTGCTTGAATCTCTCTCCTCCTCCTACGCGCTGCTCTTTCTTTTCCAAGAAGTGAAAGAGCTGACCGCTGAAGACTTCCTGGTATCCTCAGATCTCTCTGAGGAATCTACAGAAGAAGACAACTCCTTCAGCGAGCTCAAGCACGTTGCTGACCAGCCTACTGTTGCTGCCGCCGTGCATAACCTCATTAACCCAGAGGTTTGGACGCCTAATATAGCTACCGGGCCGAGACAACCTGTCCCTCCTGAGTTCTGCGTACCTCCGGAGCTCAGAAACTTAAAGCCTCTTCTTGAAAAGAAGACCCCACGTCGCTGATCTTCCAGGATCCGTGTCACCCAGCCTAATAAGCCCCCAAGCCATCAGAAAAAAGGTTCTTATCCCCCAACCTTTTTTTTCTGTATCCAAAATCTCCCAAGATTTTGAAGCGTGCCAGGTTGTTGATTAACTATCTGATCTTTATCTGCGCTTAATCACTTGCGCCATGCCTTCCCACTTAAGGAATGGCAAGGACTTATTGTTCAAACAACACCACACCGCCAAACAAGCAGCCGCAAGAGACGCCGGGAGAGTCTGGCAGCAACAGCAACTTGCCGACCTCGCAAGCCGCTCCGGAGCCCCAGAGCTACCCATCCCATCTGCCGTTCTTGGCTACCACAAGCTCTCAGGTGCCAATGGCCCCGCCAGCGCCGTCAGACAGAATGGCACCACCAGAGGTCTCAGCGCCCCAGGCAACGCCCAGCCAGCCGGCTACACATTCAGCCCCGCCGCCCTCAAGAGGTTATGTTGGACCCGAGAACTACAGATCAATGCTCCTGGGTCTAGACAAGATGGAGCCAGCCTACCCTCTAGACCAGGGCATAGCCCCCTCCGAAATCTTCTTGCAAGCAACGTCAACTGCGCTAGCGTCCAACAGATTGACGCCTGTCCCCCAACTGGTGGAGAGACAGCAATTTGCGGTCTTGCATTGGGAATCCCCTCCTCTATCGACGGCTGGGTCTATGACGCCAACACCAACTTACCCCTTAGCCCCCATGAACGAGCAGCTCAGGCCCAGAGATATGTTGGTTGCTCCCACGCCCCACAACCAGTTGGCTCTTTGGGGCAGGGAGATGTCTGTGGACACCAAGATGCCAGCTCAAGACGAGCTGACAATGATGTCCAACATATTTCAGGGCCAATGGCTCCTGTTTGTGAACACAAAGGAAGCAAACAACTTCCGGCTCATGCGTATATCCCTGAACCAGGCTATCTCAACAAAAGATACCATCACCAACCTCTACGGTACGCCAAGGATGATGGAGATATCAGACAGTTGGTTAGCCAGGGACCAGCTGGCGAGGATGGAACAATTGTTCCAAATCCCTCCCCAACCGCTACCCAAGCCTCCCAAAACAAGGACGCTCCCTCTCATGGCAGCCACAGCTGTGGAGAGACCTCCTTCCGCTTGCCTGGCTTGTATGCCACCGGCGGGCCCTCTAGCGCGTCCCCTACTAGCGCCGCAACCGTTACACCCTTGCGTGCCGCAACCTTTACACCCTTGCGCGCCGCCTCCAGTCGACAAGCCCAGAGCCCAGCACCTTGGAAGGGAACTGATGGCTCCGGCTCCAGTACCAGGGCAGATGATACCTGGTACTGGACCCCTGCCAAACACCTACCAACCCGTCTAGAGAGCCTACCTGCCCCCTCCCTACCCAGAACAGGAGGGGTACTACGCGCAGGAGCAGTAATACCACCAGCAGCAACCTCTACCCCCTGCTCACCACCCGTACGCCCAGTAACCGCCAAATGGCAGCCAATCCAACCCTCCTTACTCAAGGAATTGCTGCCGTTCAGACCCAATGACCAGGATACTGCAAGTAGGAAACTTCTTCATGCGCGCGGAGAGGGTGATGAACAGGATGCAGCGCCGCAGGAACAGAGGCGGGCGCAACAACAGAATGCCCCCCCCCCCCTGCCCAGCTTCCCCCAGGCAACCCTCAGTGAAATCAGTTCCTAATTCCTCTCTCAATCATATCTCTGATAATTTACTGAAGGGGTATTTTGTTAAGAACATCAACCATGACATTTGTAATAGAGGCCCCCTTTATCATTGAAGAAAAGTTGAAATTCTTATTTTCTAATTTCATGTCTGAGCTATCTGGCACAATGGATTCTTTCCCTGGCACATTACTTGAATCATGTATTTCTATATTGAGTTTTACAATCAATTCCACTATTCAAGAAATCATATGTTCTGAAGTAATCCCTGCTTTATATGACAAAGTGTTTAAACACTTGAGTGAATTTCCATTGGCTTCCAGTAAGAAGGCAGAACTCCAAGAGTCTTTAATGACAAACTAGACAGTCTTCAAGATGTCATCATTGGCCTGAATGATTATAACACTTCTGACTTGAGCTGCGTGAAAAACTCCATCAAGTCTTTAGAGCAAGACATGTTTCTGAACTTGTCCTCATTGAAATCCCAGTTAGCCAAAGCTGCTGATAAAGAAGATCTGAGGTCTGAGCAGAACAAGAGAAGAATGAGTGACTTTCACACTTCTCTTAATACCATCAACCTCAAGCTTGATTTCCTTGTCAACAACCTCCAACCTCATGATCCCTATGAGGCTGTCTTTAACAATCCCATGATGCATGAAAGGCCACAAACCCATATCCCCATTGGGAAAAATCCTGTCCCTGAGCCCAAAACAGAGGTTCCAAAGAGTTTCAAGACAGAGGAGCTACACTGCACACCAGATATTGTGAGAGAAAATGTTCCTCAATGGGAGAAGGATTTCCCTTTCATCAAGCATGATAATGTTGACCCAGAAATGAGGAAAGAACTGTGGAAATCTATACCAAAGACCAGTGATTGGGAAAAGTTCTCTAGAGAATTAACTTATAACCACAAACTCTGGTTAAAGAACATTAATGTGTATGTGGAAGACTATTGTATGCTTGACCATATGGTAATTAGCAGGTTGACTGCCTTGTTCACTGATACAGCTAAGAATTGGTACGTTGGCATCAGAGATAGCTACAATAAGAAATCATGGGCTTGGTGGAAACACACCATCAGAAACAAGTTTGGCACTCACAACTGGAAGTGGAAGATGCAACAAGAATTCAAGAAAGACTACTTTACCTCTGAGAACAAGAAAGTGCACAAGTGGTTCAAT